>JAPEIP010000006.1:74661921-74696111 GCA_026120095.1 Capsicum chinense | reverse complement strand
CAAGGACTGTTCGGTTATGATATCTCAGAAAGTTAGGGCTTCAGGTTTCAGTAGTAATACCAGTATACGTAGTAAATCCATAAGGGAAGATGATTCCCTACCCTCTTACCTTAGTGTAAAGTTTGGTACTTTAAACATCATGATCCTTATGCATGATTTATGTTTTAGTCCCACGAATACAACTTATATCCACGTGTTTTTCATAGAATAGCGTGTGTTTCAAGTTCCTAGTATGAGGAGTTCCAGTTCACCCAATGTTACGAATTATGTCCCATGAACATAGAAATTCCAGGCTCAGGTCATGCAGCTCATGACTCATGCTCCACTCCTAGTGATCAGCCTAACTCATATTATGTCACATATACTCTCAATTTAGATCCCTCAGTGAATACATGGTGTTGATGCTCTTTCCCTCAAGCCTCATTTACAACATCAATTCAGTAATCAATACTCAATAAAGGATTCAAATAGTCCTACAGGACCATGGCTTTCAGCTATCAGTTACTTAGCCATCAAAATTCAGTACTTCAGTACCAGTCTAAACCTTAGTTATCAGAAACTAGCATTCAGTTTCAGTTATAGTCTTAGTTATAGTTATAGTCTCAATTACCATCTTAGCTATAATCTCAGCCCTAGTCCAAGCCCAATAATCAGTTCTGTAACTCAGTTAATTTCAAAATTTCCTGACGATAGCATATGGCCATCAGTTACTTAGTTATTAGTATTTCAGTACCCCAGTTTATAGAATAATTTAGAAATATATTAGATGCTTGATCTTGCATTCTTAAGGTAATAGAGTTCTCACTCACTCATGCTCAGTTACCTCATATTACCTAGTTATTCATTACCTTCTATGCATTATACTCTATAGTTTTAGCCTAGTTGTTCATACTAAGTTTAGTTAAGTCTTGCAGACTCAGTATTCAGATATCAGTCCTTTAGTTAATTAGATGAGCAGTATATTTAAGCATTCGTGCTTAATACCTAAGTGAATATTTATGGTAATCTCGAGTGTCGTGTTATACTATGGTGGAGAGTATAGTTGAAAGAGTATCAGAGAAGTACTTTAGTAAAGTATAAGTTTTTGGTATGAGTTATTTTAACCAGCCAGTTATTCAGCTTAGCAGTTAAGTAAGAAAGTTTGGATGGTATAGTTTCCCTTCGTTCCATCTTGTTGCACTATTTGGAGTCCCACGAATATGATCATTCTAAGATGGACCAACCAGGTAGATAAGTGATTAACTGAGTTCATGTATCACGTATTAGTTTCAGATCCCTGATATTCAGTCATAATTCAGTTTGTAGATTCCTTGTGCATTGCCTTAGTTTTCCTCAGTATCTCAGCAAAATCAATATGCTTTGAGTTACCTAGTCTCCTAAGGGGGAGATACACCATAATCCCCCAAACTTTCATGACATAAACATGTAACTCTATATCCTTATAATGAATACAGTTAGGAGTAAAGGGTACTCATAAGTGGACCCTTAAACTCTGACCTCAGCCGCAAGCCATGTATTCAAGGTGCTCAGTTCAGATAATGATATTCTGTTTATATGCCATGTTTTAGGGTTAGATATGTTCCCATGTTCCCATTCATGCGAGCACAGTATGTGATCTTAGGTTCATCAGTATTTTCAGTTTAAGGTAACAGTCTTTCTTGAATTCACTTAGTTCAAAGTTCAGATTCCATTACAATTTGGTATTCATTTTTATGCTCAAATTTCCATTATAAACTTGGTATCAACTACCATTGTATATTCAGTCATATGTTCATGTGTTAGTTCAGTCATGCATTCATGTATCAGATATACATGCTCAGCTTGCTAAATTTATCTTACCAGTAATCCCAGCCATGCATTCATTGAGTCAGCTATTCATGCATCAGATATGAATGTTCAGTATAATGCAATCAGCTTATTAGTCATGTCAGTCATGTACTCATGTTCCAGACTTAACTTATTTTTGGCATTCAAAAGTTGGAAATCTAATTTTGTGACTTTAATATCCTTTAATGGTCGGTATTCTTGCTAATTCATGATCAGGGAGGTCAATAGGAATTCTCAGGAAAGTTTTGGATTTTATGGACCTCGTTTAGACCATATTTGGTTTCCCATAATAGTGCACCACTGAGATCTTGGTGCGCCGTATAGGCTATCATATTGGTTAACATGGTTGCAGGTTGTTAGAGTCAAAATTAATGAGGCTTGGCATGATCATGGCTTGATGCATCGAGTATTGCGTCGGTGCCATTGACGCACCGTGTCGCTAATCGTGTCGGTACCCATTTTTGAGTCATTAAATGTTCGCCAATTTAAGGGTAAAAGGGTCAATTTTCCACCACTATATAATCCTATAACACGAGATTCAGCTAGGTTTTCACAAAAATATACTTGTTTCTCTCAAATTAGCTCAAGAACAAGTCTAGGGTTTTTAATTGAAGGTTCTAATCCAGGAGATTCTAACGTTAATCTTTAAGAAACTTCCATCTAATGTATGTACAGTGTTGATTCATATGTTCCTTTCGCCCATGAAGCTCAATAAATCCTTTCAAAAATATAAATTTTGAAGTACATGTTATAAATTGTATCATTTCCATGCTTGTGTTGTTGCATGATTACTAATTTGAAATCTTTAATACATATAATGAAATTATGTTAGCGTGTGGTTAGAATTCCTGTATTTAAAGTGAAAAATGTTTCCATGATGTATTATTTAAATGTTCATGCCTAAGTCTCAAGATATGCATGCAAGGTGGTAGCTAAAATGCCTAAGAGAATAAGAATTATGCTTTATGACTCAAATGTGACCAAATTGATGAATCCTGATGAATTCATGTTTTACCCTTATGTTCATAATGACCTCCATGTTATTATCATGCAGTGTAATGGTTTGGCGGAATGCTCATAAGATTAGACTTAAAAAACTATGACATGTTTAAATGTATTCTTATTCATGTGTAAGCTTATGACATACAAATACTTTATGAAAATCCCCAACGTTTGTACTATGAATTCTTGACTATGGTCATGTGTTCAAGAAGTGTCATGTCTTGACAGTATCATGCTATTGAGTCCTGGGGATACTTGTACCCAAAAATTTAGCTGTGTTCCTAGAGCCAGTGTCAGTTTCAAGATAATCTCAATCACTCCATGATCAGTAGTATTCTTAGTCAATTTCAGAACTCAGTAGAAATCAATAAACTACGTGACTCAGGAAAACTCAGTTATCTAATGAACTCAGTCAGTTAACAGAATTCAATAACATTCCGTCAGTCCACGGAAATCAGTGAACTCAGTCTAGTTCATCTTAGTGTAATTAGTTCAGTGTCTATTTAGTTAGGAGTAGAATTTAGCACTGAACGAACCCAAGGATAAGGGAACACACTGGCAGCAGAGGATGTGGCCCTTAGAAGCAATCCTTGCATTCTAAAAATATGTAGCCAGCGTAGGTTGAGATGTACCTCTATGAGTATAGGGATTATACATCTCATTTGAGTTCTCCTACTAGGAGGGGTTGATGGAAGAGCTTCCTATCAGAGTGGGTTAACTAACAGCTTGTCCTTACCCATTGTATGGTACTAACACCCTTCCAGGTAAAGTTAGAGGTTGGACCCTACCAGTTTAGATTTAGGGTATGTCGGTTAGATGATTACCTCCCACAGTCTCAGTCTTAGTCTCAGTAAAAGAACTCAAAAAGTTCTTCAGATTGAGGACTGTCAGATACAGTCACTCAGCTCAGTACGAAACTCAGCTAGTTCCATCAAAATTAAGACTTTCAGACACAGTCACTCAGTTAACAGTATATTAGTTATATGAAACTCATGTTATCATTATTAAGACTCAGTAGTCAGTATTATCATGATCTCATTTACAGTTACGTATTCATGCATGTATTCTCACGTTCATGTTATTCGGTTAGTTTGTATTGTTCATGTATAGAACCTTATACATTCAGCCTACCTCACTTTGCATACCAGTATATTCATATGTACTGACATATACTTTTCTTCTGCGTTATGGTATTTTATACCAAAGGTTCGAACACTCAAGTTCTTGATTGAACTTTGCTTTAGATTCAGCCAGCAGCAGTAGATTTGCAGGGAGGAGTCCTTATATTTCGAGGATAGCATGATTATTTCATTACTTAATTATTTTAGTTTTAGTAGACAGAGTTAGTTGGGGACATATCCCATCAACTCCATAGTTTTTAGATGGTTTAGACCCTTTTCAGACTAACATGTTCAGATAGTTTATTTCAGTTTTGGTATTGATATACCGTATTTCCAAATGTTATGTTTTATCAGAAATTTGAACCTTATGACCTTTCAGCTCTTTTATTCTGCATTTATACAGTATATTATGTAGTGCTCATTTACAGATATCAGTCATGGGTTAGCTTGTGGTCCTTCAAGATTACTAGCGTCGTGTAGCATTTTGAGTATCAGATTCAGGGGGTTACAGGTATCTAAATCCACTTTTAGATGTCACACAGTCCTTAATTAAGCCTAACATATAAGTTCTACTAATGGTCTATGAATCTATGCCAAAGAACTTATATAACGGTTTACGAATGGCCTAGAAAGTTCTACTAAGCCAAGTATTACCAATCTGATCTCTATCACCTAAAACTCATCCCAAATCTAACATAATATCATAAATAGACTATGACATAGTCCAATCTATGAAGGGGGGAAACCTAGCCTACCTGGTCACCAGAGAAAGCTGAAGAGCTCACTAAATCACCAACTTTCGCTTCTGATAAGCGTCCGCACTATTCAAAGCTATCAAAATCACAATCTACTCATAAACATGAAAATAATGATACCCATATTGCACCATTGTGCTTCAGGTCCAAAAATCACACTAAAACCCCAGTGGGTCCCGCTGGTGAAAATCATATTTTTGAAACCAAACCAATGTTCCCACATGATCAAGGAGTAAATACCCTTCTAAAGGGTGAAATCCATCCTGAATTGGTACTAAAATTTAGCTACCAACTCTTAGGGGTTTTGAGAAAGAAATGGGAAAATCGATTATGAAATTCGAGAAATCTTACTTCAAATTCAAAAGGTAATCGTGTAATAATCATCGCCCATGCTGCCAAATCATCTACAAGCTTTAAGCGTTAACTTTTCCACTCTTTAGGGTTTAAGTCTCAAGAGAATGTATAAAGAAATGGGCAAAAACCAAATGAAAAGCTTGAGATTAAAGCTTTTCGGGTGCACATAAATTAGCAAATAACCAAAATAATAATATAACATACAGAATCAAACACATGCAATTATAAATTCGAATATTGGCCCCCATAAGCCAATAAGTGCAGAAAAGTAAATAACCCAACGCAAGCCCCCATATGCTTGGAGGTTACACACAAATAACTCAAACCACTTTCTTTTACCAATTCTCAAAGTTCAACCAAACTCTATCTATATTATGCCCCATTATAAAAAATTCCACTTTTGGACTTAAAATCGATACCCATATCATCAATATCATCCTCTATAACCAACATCATAAGTGTCAACAGCATTGTTATCATACTACTGATATAATGATTAATATCATTGTATTATTTGGACTCAAAGCAGTAATTATATAATCAATATAATAATCATCTTCTAGACATGAACTAGGTATATATGCCATCAATCTATTATTAATATCCAAACTCAAAATGGTAAATATATCATCACAGAATCAAATTGGTAAGTATATCATCGATATTATAATTAGATCCAAACTCGAACCGATAGTCATACATTATATCATAAGCAATAACATAATCACTAGCATAATCGATAACATTATTACTAGCATAATCGATAAACCATAATTCTTAATATTCAATCCATCAAAAGCATGAAGGGCCAAAGTTTCTTAATATTACGTCAATAAAAAATTTCAAGACATATCACAAACGTATAAAAGGTTTTCAATAGCTAACACTAATCTTGGCCAAAGGTGGGTCAAAGGCCCACTACTTGATCCTCGAAATCCACTATTAGGCAATTTCTAATCTAGAATAGGCTAAGGTATCTAACTTCACTTTTAGATGTCACAAAAGCCTTAATTAACGCTAACATATAAGTTCTACTAATGGTCTAAGAATCTAAGCCAAAGAACCTAAATAATGGTTTACGAATGGCTTAGAAGGTTCAACTAACCCAAGTAATCCCAATATGATTACCAACACCTAAAACCCATCTCAAATCTAACATAATATCATAAACAGACTGTGACATAGCCCAATCTATGAAGGTGGAAAACCTAGCCTACCTGGATGCGGAAGAAAGCTGAAAAATTCACTAAATCACCAACTTTCCCTTTTGATAAGCTTCTGCAAGATGCAAACCAATCAAAATCACAATATACCAATCAACCCGACAATAATGATACCCATATTGCACCATTGCACTATAGGCCTAAAAATCATACTAAAACCTCATGCAGGTCCCACTGGTGGAAATTAGATTTTTGAAATCAAAAAAATGTTCCCATATGCTCAAGTAGTAATTACCCTACAAAAGGGGTGAAATTCATCCTAAATTAGGGCTAAAATTAATATACCAAGTTTTAGGTGTTTTGAGAAAGAAATGGGAAAATCTATAATGAAATTAGAGAAATCTTACCTCAAATTCAAAAGATGATCGCATAATAATAGTCACCCAAGCTGCCTAATCATCCACAACTTTAATCTTAAGCTTTTCCACTCCTTAAAGTTTAAGTCTCACGTAATTGACACCCATCCCAGGCATTCTATGCTCAAACTAACTGACCTCAAGTAATCCATCCCAGGTATTCAGTTACCTGACACCCATCCTAGATATTTGATTACCCGAATAACACCAAAAAACTTATGGTTGAGCTTTTGCATGCTTAAACGAACTGCCCAATAATCAAACTATTAGTTATAGAAAGTCATAAATGACTAGGGGAAGCTATGAAAAATCTCTAAAGGAAAAAATAAGTTAAAATATGATAAAATTTTGATCATTATATTCTTGACCTTACCGTGTGCATAATTTTGATTTTTGAATTGAATTATATTTAGGGATGCTAAAAGGGGTGTTTGGGGAAATTTTTGAATTTTTAAAAGGGGTTTGGGGTCATTTTTGGGAACCCACGATAGTGAGGGTCTACAATAAGGCCGTGTCATGGAGGTTAACTCTGTGATATCATCTTGACATGGAGGATAACCTCTGTGATAGAGGCATGCCATGCTAGTGTATTAATTTCATCCAGTTTTGTTTTTTTTCACTTGGGGTATGGGGATTTTGGTGTTTTCAACTCTTGTTCGACCTTTAAAAATAAAATAAGCATTTTTTATTATATTTTCAAGTATCCAAATCAATCCATTCTATCTTAAAACTCAAAATCCAAGAAAGTTCAAGGGTTTCACAGTGCATTCATCAATCGGGCTCCAAAGTTCAAATTAACTTCAATTTTTTGTGTGTTACAGACATCTTTCTCTTCCCTAATATTAATTTTACATTGTGGAATAAATTGAATTTATTTTCATGTGATTTAAATTGTGGTTTTGAAAGTACGTTGAGGGTTTTTGGTTGTTACTGATTGAATTACTTGTCCTATTTTTTGAATTGATTATCCATGCTTCAAATTGATGTTTTTTGGGACTGAATTAGTGTATTATTTACATGGTTGGAATGCGGGACATGGGTTTCCACAGATTAGATAAATTTTTGCTTGGAATTGCATGAGCCTCATCCTATTTTGTCAATTTGATTTTTACTATGGAAAATTGCATGGTTTGACTTTCTTTTGAACAAATGCATTGCATTAATGGATAAATGGATATAAAAATAGATTTGTATAGCCTTGGTGGACATGGTTTGGCTTATAATGGAACTTGAGAGTCCAATTTGGTTGTGTAAACTGGTTTGGCATAAATATATTAGCTTACAAGCATATTCGTATGTCGATACCAAGTGGTAAATGCCTTAATAAATGACTCTTGTGTTAATGGTTGGAATTATGTGTAAAGTAATTTTAAATTTGGACTTAAAGAGGGTTGTGTAGCTCACAGTGAAGGTGTAAATACCCGGGGAGGGGGAGGGGCCAAACTCTGGAAAGTAAATTTGCTGGTGTTGGGTTTTTATATGATCGTGTACTAGTTACAAACTTGATATATATATATATATATCTATATACATATATATATATTTGGGATGCCTATTCCCCATGGTTGATTTAATTTTTCCTCAAGTTTTCCCCATTTCATGCGGTTAACACGAGCTGGGGCCCTGTTAGCAAGGGGGCTTATCAAAACCAAAACCAGGTCCTAGTCGTCAAGGCTATCTCAAGTCCTCCAACGACCGAAGACCACCCAATTAGCCTATCCAACCAAATACAATACAATTAGTAGCGGATGAATTTCAAACATATAACAAGATAGAACTGAATTTCCAGCATATATCAAGATAGAACTGAGTTCCCAACATATAACAAGATAGATAAGTTAAATGCTAGGAGGAATCCAAGAATCCAAAAAATAATCCACCCACACTTTGTTGAACACAAAACCTCTAAGAAAGCCAAACTTCAACCTAAGTTGGGATATGCCCCCGATCGTGACAGTGACAATGACAATATCAATGTGAACTCTTTAGTTCTAATATATGGAATGAAACCGATGGAATAACCAAGATTTCTGAATGGTAAAAGCTCACCACTTCATTGCAGACCAACCAGATCACCTAGCACTAGACATAGGTAAAAGAAGTGTCTTTGGACCCTACATTATGAAACAATGTAGCATCCTAGGATTGTTAGCGGGCTGAGCGCTAGCATGTAATTTAGGTTAAGGGATAATATAATATCATTTCAAAATTATTCTAAATTCAATGCACATGTTAACATATATTTAAATATACATGTATACATAGTGTTGGGATAGGGAACAAGCTTTATGCATGAAATTTAAAACCATTAACCAGGACTTTGTAGCTCTAACTGTCCTACTAACTCCCACAGGCTATATGGGTTGGCTCCCCAACTGTAAGGGCCCCAATGCATGTTAGCTAAATGAACGGGATAAATCTGCATTAGGGCTCGAGCCACCGAGGCTTCAACCAATCCAAAAATATAGATATACAATATATGAACTATTTACACGGCCACTTGTGAACTATTCACAGGGCCACCAAGGGATCTACACTAGCAAACATGGTTTCAAATATCGATCCACTCAGGACCTCCTCCTTCCACGACGAGCTACACAACTCCTTTCCAGCCTAAATTAAATTATTTTATACTTTTCCATCCATTGATCAATTAGTCTTTTAAGTAGGCATTTACCGTTGGTATCATCATACCAAATATCAAACTAGTAAGATAATTCCATTATGCCATTTCCAAAACTATTTAGCCAAAATGACTCAAAAGTTTTCCAACTTAAACTAATCCATGGCCATAGAGTCTTTTCAAAATCCTTTCAAGTTTCATTAACCTTTTATGCAATGTAAGGTTCCAAAGGTGAGTGACATCCATGTACCCACAACTAATTACACAATTTCGGTTCAGGGTAAAATGAATTACAAACCATTTAAACCATAATTTGGGGAAACCCATGTTCCCCTTTCCAATACCCATGCCCATGCATATATTCATTTCAAACTAATAAGATACATCATAGATAACTAATTATAAACTATGGGAGAAGAATTTGAACAATTACTGTCCAAAACCTTTAACCCTTTATTTAAAATCAGAAAAATAATGAATATATAAAGCCATTGCATGCCACAATGAAAATACAACTTTAGGGAGAGATACATGCATAAGATATCAAGAGTTATGGAGAAGAAACAAATCTTAGAGCCCTAGATAATCAACCTTGAGAAACCCTAGTTGTTCTTGAAATGGGGAATTTGAGAGTGTAGAGAGTAGTTTATGATGATGTAATAAAGTGTTATGGGGTCCCTTATAGGGAATAAGGTAAATGACCAAAGGGACATAAATAAAATATAGAAAACTTCCACCAGTTACTATAGGTTACCTTATGACTCAATAAGACACGTTATGAGTTGATACCACGACTCATGGTCTTGACAGTAACTCAAGGCACCTTTACAGGGTTGGTCACGAGTCACACCCTACGACTCATGACCAAACCTTACAATTTGGGGTGTCTTAGTATTTGTAAAGATATCAACCTTAGGCCATCTCATTTTTTTGGTCATGAGTCCAACCCTACAACTTGTGACCTCACATTACATATCATTAGGCACCAATCATGATTAGGATACAAACTTAGGAAACCATCACTGGTTTGGCTACGGATGTCACTATATGACTCGTATAGTGCCTTTATGGCTCATTACCAAAGTCGTACCCTAGGTAGTGAGCTCAGAATTAAAAAATTTATGAGGAAAAAATATAAGCTATTAAATTACCCTCCCCCCTGGATCATTCTTCCCTGAATAAGGAGTCAAGGTATCCATTAGCACGATTGTAAAACATAAACAAAGCCACAATTCCTTTATCAATGTCAGAAAATAAAGAGAGCAGGAAAATACATAGGTTAAGCACAAATATTCAACTTAGAGAACAAGAATAGATATTTGTATTTCATGTCCTCTCCATCCTCCTAAGTAGCTTCTTCTACCTTTTGGTTCCTCAATAGAACCTTTACGGAAGCCACTTTCTTAGTCCTCAAATGATGAACTTGTCTATAAAAAACTCCACTGGGACATCCTCATAAGATGAAGAATTAAAAATTCCAACACTCTTAATAGGAACAATAAAAGAAGTATCACCCACACACTTTTTCAACATCAAAACACGGAAAATCGGATGAATAGAACACAAACTCAAAGGCAATTCCAACTCGCAAGCAACATTACCCACTCTTCTCAAAATAAAATATGGGACTATATAAAGGTCACTGATCTTTCCCTTCTTCACAAACCTCATCACTTCCTTCATGGGAGATAACTTAAACAATACCAAATCACCAACATTGAGCTTTAACTCTGATCGCCTTACATTTGTTTGGGACTTTTGTTTACTTTGAATGATCTTAAGCCTATCTCGAATCACCTTCACCTTCTCCATAGCCTGATGCTCCAAATTATGACCAAACAACCTAGTCTCCCCAACTTCAAACCATCTAATAAGAGACCTACACCCTTACTATAAAAAGCCTCAAAAGGATCCATCCTAATAGTAGAGTGATAACTGTTATTGTATGGAAACTCAATGAGAGGAAAATGATCCACAACACTACATCCAAAATCAATTGCAGAATCCCTTAGCATGTCTTCCAAAGTGTGAATGGTCCTCTCTCTCTTGTCTTTTCGTCTGAGGGTGGATTGTGATGCTAAGGTTCACCATTGTGCCCAAGCCTTACTGAAATGAATGCCAACAGTGAGTAGAAAATTGCATACCACTATTAGAAATAATGGAAACTGGAGCACCATGCAAGTTAACAATTCTTTGAATAAACAACTTAGCATAATCCTCTCCAGAATAAGTAGTCTTCACAGGAAAAATCTTAGCAGACTTAGTCATCCTATCCATGATTACCCAAATTAAATAATGCTTATTTTGAGTCTTTTGAAGACAAGTAATAGAATACATGTTGATCATATCCCACTTCCACATGGGACTCAATCTCTTGAGATAGGCCTCCAGGACACAAGTACTCAATCTTCAGTTGCTGATACATCATACACTTAGCCACAAAGTTTGCCACATCCCTCTTCATATTGTTCCACCAATAGATCTCCTTCAAATCATGATACATCTTTGCCAAACCAGGATGAACTATATACCTCATATCAAGAGCCTCAATCAAAATCCTTTTTGATAACCCATCAATATCTAAAACACACAACCTACCTTGGTAACACAAAATACCATCACCACCAATTTCAAAATCTATAACTTTTTGTTAACACACATCAGCCTTAATCTCCATCAAGATAGGATCTAAAATATTTTTCTCCTTTACCTTAACACTTAGAGGTGACTTAGACACATCTTAAACAATTACCCCTATATCCTCGGATTCCAAAACACAAACTCCCAAATTAGCCAACTAGTGAATATCTTTCACTAACCCTTTATTTTTATCTTATACATAAGATAGGCTCCCCATAGATAACCTACTAAGAGAATCAACAACCATATTTGCTTTACCTAGATGGTAGTAAAGGATTATCATGGTCTTTGAACAACTCGAGCCATCTTGTTTTCCTGAGATTCAACTCCTTTTTGGTGAACACATACTATAAGCTTTTATGATCTGAATACATATCAACATGCACTCCGTACAAATAGTGACAACAAATCTTTAATGCAAAAACCAAAAATGCTAACTCTAGGTCATGAGTTGGTTAATTCATTTCATGAACCTTTAGCTATCTAAAAGCATACATTGCCACCTTATTGTGGTGCATCAAGATACAACCTAGTCCCACTGGAGATGCATCACAGTAAACCCCAAAACCATCAGTACTATTGGGCAGGGTCAAAACTGGCATAGAAGTCAACTTATATCTAAACTTCTCAAAACCACTCCATAAGCATCAGACCACAAAAACTTCCCCTTATTCTTAGTGAACCTTATCAATAGAGCAACAATAGAAGTGAAGCTCTCCATGAATATCCTACAATACCAGAACAAGTTCAAGAAGCTCCTAATGTTATTGGAGTTGAGGGTCTATGGATCTAACATGATCCCCTCACTGGAAACAACATCACACAGAAAGGTTACAATATTTAACCAAAAATCATATTTTGAAAACTTGGCATAGAATTGCTAATTCTTAAAAGTATGTAACACTACTCACAGGTGATTTTCATGATCCTACTTACTTTTAAAATATACCAAGATATCATCAATAAACACTATCACAAAAAAAAAATCCAAGAACTATTTGAATACTAAGATCATAAGATCCATAAATGTCGTTAGAGCATTAGTCAATCCAAATGACATAACCAAAAACTCATAATGATCATACAGAGTAAGAAAATCGGTCTTAGGGATATCTACCTCCCTAGTCTTAAATTTCTGATAACCCAACCAAAAATTAATCTTTGAGAAACATCTAGCACCTTGAAGCTGGTAATAAAAGGTCATCAATCCTTGGGAGAGGGTACTTATTCTTCACCGTCACCTTATTCAATTTTCGATATTCTATGCATATTCAAAAGGACCCATATTTCTTTTTCACAAAAAAATAAGAGCACCCCATGGAGAAACACAAGGACAAATAAAACCCTTATAAAGAAGATTCTTTAACTTTTCTTTTAACTCCTTCAACTCTGATGGAGCAATTCTATATGGAGAGATAGATATATGATGGGTATTCAAAAGTAGATAAATTCCAAGTCTCTCTCCCTATTAGGAGAAATATTGGGAAGATCCTTAGGAAATTCTTCAGGAAACTCATTAACTAGAAATACGAATTTAAAGGTAGGACCCTAAGAACTAAAATCTCTAACCCAAGCCAGATAATAAATACACACCACAGAAATAATTTTTTGGGATTTAAGATATGAAATAAATCTCCCTTTTGGAACTAAGAAACCCCTATCCCATTCAATTACCATTTCATTAGGGAATTGGAAGCTAACCTTATGGGTTTGACATTCTAGAGAAGCATAGAACAAATAGAGCCATTACATCCCTAAGATAATATCAACATCCACCAAGTTCTCCGTATGAGAGATGGATACCACATAACCTCTACAAACTATTCTAGCAATAATAGAATCACCCATCAAGGTAGATACAGAAAAAGTATGGAAAATGCACTCAGGACCAAAACAAAAATAAATGGATACATAAGGGGTCACATAAGAAAGAGTAGACCCTGTATCAAGCAAACACAATACATTATGATAGAAGAGATTTAATGTACCAGTAATAACATCTAGAGATACCTCAAATTCTTTTACCAGAAATACAACCCTTTGGTGTTGGATCTGATAAAGTGGTAATTGGGATATTATTATCCCCATGTCTACTCAACTTATAGGAAAGTTCTTCTACATATGCATATGCTGACCACAACTGAAAAATGGATTCCTCTTCTCATCATAATAACCACGATAAAGTTGACAACAGAATTGATAAGGAGGATAAGGTGGGGCTGAAAAAGCTCCACAAGCTTGAGATTGGGCACCAAGTATCTTAAACTCACTGTTCGTCTAGAAGTGACAATCACCCAATGACTTAGGATAAAGGGCACTCACCATTGAATAGGAATTAAAACTTTCCTAATTCTTCTTCTTGGACCACTGTCTACCATCTTTAATACAATTTTACGTCCCTCTATCCTGCTCTAAATATCTAAACTTTTTACTTTGCCTCTCTTTCTTTTAGTCCTTCTTTTTTTCTCATCCTTAATCTGTTGTATATATACCACAAGCCTAGAGATATCCATGTTATTATTCAACATTGCCGCCTTAGACTTTTGTACCAAGTTCCAAGACAAACATAAAGAAAAGTTCCTTATCCTAGTCCTCATGATACACACCGACTCTAGAGCATAACGAGATAACTAATGCAACTTTAAGGAATATTCTTTTATAGTCTTCCTTCCCTGCTTCAGGCTTACAAACTCCTCAACTTTAGCCTTCCTTAACTCATGAGGAAAGAAATGATAAAATAAGGCACAAGAAAACTCCTCCCACATAGCCTATTCATCATCATGACCCCTCAACTACTCCTACTTCTCATACCAATGGTATGCCATATATTTGATGAGTGGGAATCCTACCCCTCATTCATACTAATTGTGTATGCATATTATCATGTTTGTATTAGCTATTAAGATATTCTTAGGTTATAAATGCACTAATATCCTCTCTTTGCAGATAGAGAGTTAAAAAGATAGAAAGATGAATTGGAGATTAAAATGATCCAAAGAGAGCAAAATAGTGCATTAAAAGACCTGCAACAGATGACCCTCAGGTACCGCGATCGTGGATCACTGGTCGTGGTCGCTTGTAGACAAACTGATCATCAGAGAGTGATCTCAGATAAATATTGTGGTCATATTGGTTGCAATAATGAACAACCTCACGCGATTGCTGTTATGCGGGAGTATAGTCCTAGGCAGTTTTGTAATTTTTTCTAGATGGATACAAGTCCTTATATCAGAAAAATCCTTTCTCTTTAGGTCACCACTCACCTAAGAAGATAGTTTTTGAACTCCAAACTTTAAACCCTACTTGGACAAGTTGTAATTGGTTTTGGAGACTTAAATTTCTTAGTTAATTTCTGAAGAATTAATGCTTTTGATGACCTACATGGTATATTTCTCTTTAATTTCTTAATGAGTGGCTAAATAATTTAGTCTTAGGATTATGTTTAACTAGAGTGTGATTGTGTGTGGGTATTTTTGTGTATTCATAGATTTTAGTTTTTGAGTATGGGTTTAACCTTTTTGAGCTTATGAGTTGTAATTTGATGGGTGAAAACTCCAAATCTCTAAATGGGTTAGATAAGTGAAAGATCAAAGCTATAGAAACCCTTTGTCATCATCAAAAGTAGGATTTAGGTAAATATTTGGTAACCCATAACATTCTCTAAAGTGGGTTATTAGGGTACAAGGCAATGGTGAATAACTAAGCCTATAGTTTACTTCCTTTTGCAATCTTAGAAATAAGTATTTAGGGATTGTAAATCATGTCAAGAGAATAATCCTATAAATAGGGATGCTTGGTTAAGGTTTTGGGTGGTTATACAAACTCCAAACTTATTAGGTGCTCAAAAGAGCGAATGAGTGAAATCGTTGAGGTTTTATTGAAAGATTTGGTTTAATGATCTTCGACGTAGCCGATCCATTATTTAGAAACTAAATTCCATAATATACCAACACTATCGCACATGCTTTACCTCTAAGGAAACATATTCCAAGATTTCTCCAAACCTTGAATTCAAATCAAAGCTATTAGCTACTTATTGCTTGCAAAAGGTTGTAGTGAAAAAGTGTCCAAACAAATCCCCTCATTTAATTATACATCTCTTTCTCTATAGCATTCTGGGTAACCTTATAGTAATTGGAATTCCCATAGGTTCGAAGTCTATAGCATTCACTTCTTGATATTCGACCGTAATTTACATTAGGTTTCTTGACAACGGCCATCTCGACCCTAAATTATGGGAGTAAGTTGAGCATTATAAAATGGCATCATTGCCGGTGAGTGAAGTGTAGAGTTTGCTTATGTGGCGTTATTCTTTCTTGGGAGCATTCGAAGTGTCACACTTTATTTTTCTTATTTTTTTGAATCTTTTGTAGGTAATTCTAGCATAAATTAAACCATGAGTGAAGGCACTAATCATGTGGAACCATCTGATGATACTTGGGGAGAGAACAACTTAAACGAGCAAAAACCATATCTCACCTCATTATGGGGGTGGGACATTTCATGTAACTAGTACTATGGTTCATGTGTTGCAAATAAAAGGGTTATACGGGGTCAAGCACATGAAGACCCATCTGTTCACTTAAGAAACTTTTTAGAGATGTGTACACTATTTAACATTCTACATACTACTCAAGAGGCATTTCGGCTTCATCTATTCCCATTCTCACTAATGGATGAAGCATTGTTGTGGTTCTGATAACTCCCTACAACTTCAATCACTTCATGGAGTGAACTCACAAAAATTTTCTTAGACCAATATGCCTATCCCTCCAAAGTATATAAACCAAGAGATGAAATTGTGAATTTTAAACAAAGGAGCGGAGAACCACTTCACGAAGTATGGGAGAGATTTCATCGGAAGTTAGCCTAATGTCCAAACCATGAGATTTTAGGGTAGACACTTCTCCAACTATTCTATCTGGAACTTGAACCTTCAAATGAAATAATGGCAAACAATGCGATGGAAGGGTCTTTCTTAAACTTGTATTTCAATGCAGCTACAAAAATGTTGAGAGAGGTAACTGATCAAAATCAGGAATGGTATACCCGAGATTAAAACATCTCCAATGGCTTTTCACCTAAGCCCTAGGTTAGCAAGGAACAACAAAATCAGGGAAATGAGATAGAGTAAACCTTGGCAAATATCTTGACTCAACTTGAGCTACTAACCAAGTACGTCATGCGAGATCCACCAAAAGCTTATGGCAAGGATGAAGAAGACATTCGGTATTAAGTAGACCCCTCAGAGAGTTCCCACCAAACCTATCATAAGAAAAGTGGGAATTAAGGTTGGATAAATTGGGTTGGTAGTTGAGTTTGGAGAGAATGGGAGCATGAAGTTTGCTATTTTGTGCCCTACCACTATTGGGTTTCTAGCAAAGATTCAAGCTCAATTAATTATGATAGATGTGGAACAGAGAATATCCTTGCAAGAATTTGGAATTGAGTTGAAAGAACGAACAAAATGGTTCGTGAATTAAAAGAGAACTTCTTTACACTCTCTCAAACTATGGTCTCTCATTCAGCCTCTATCAAAAAGTTGGAGAGCTAAATGGGTAAAATCTTTACACAACTAAATGCTACACCTAAGGGGATCTTCATTAGTGACACAGTTGGCAACCCCAAAAGCAATGATCAAGATTTGGAAAAATAGGTGGAAGGTGAAAAACCTAAGGTCGAGCTCTTGGGAAGAAAAACTGCCTCGCATTGAGTCAAAAGAAATGTTACACAAATGTTTAGCTGACAATTAAAATAAAGAAGTGGAAAGACTTATAGTAAGGTTGATTGAATAAGGAGAGTTTAATAAGTGGGTACTTGCGGACCCCCTTGACAAAATTGATGAAAATCAACATTGTTCCACAACTACAACTAAGGCGTTGTGTTGGAGGTAACCCACAATTGCTGTGAGGATGGCTTGTATCCTTTTTATTTTATTTTCATAATATTCAATATGAATAAATCATGCATTTTGTGATGCTATGGAGTGTTTTGGATGAGCAAAAAATCTAGACAGGGGATAAATATGGGAACAAAACTTTCCTCGATTACCATGATCATGGACCTTAAGTGAGATTGTGGTAGCCCACATATATGTGATCGTAGATAGCTAACCATGATCGTAGACCTCACAACTACTTGATGCAATAAGCATAACCCCCTAAATTTAATCACATTCCTGCTTAAGTTTTTGTATGCTGGAATGGCACGATCTCGAGGAAAATGATGATGATCCTGAAATAGAGAATGATAGAAATCCTTTATTAGGTTTGAGGGGACACTACTACTTATTTAGTTGGCGGCGTTTCCCAATTCATTGTTTCACTGATCATTTGAATTGGGCTTGTATTGTTGATATGCCTGCATACCCTTTGGCCCTTTAAGATGATCTTTAGTTTTATTCAAGTTGTAATATTTGGACACTTTGATGGTGCCTACACATGTATGAGTTAGATAGTTTGTTCTTGAGTTTTTATTTTTTTCCACTTTAATGAACGAGTCGTGATTGGGTTTTTAACCATGGCTATAAGGAAAGTCTGAGAACCTGTGGCATCGATAATTGGGATTCATATTTGCACCCATTGGTGAAGTCTTAGAAATCATATGGAATTTTGTCCATACTATAATTTGTAATGTAAGATGATAGCTTATGGTGTTTCCATAATTAGAAAATCATGCATGGGTCGGATACATAAGCGAACAATCCCCTCCGTTCAAAATATATTACAAAATTTTGAAGGCCTGGATATGAGCAACTTTATGACTACATTATCCCTCTTTCTACGACTCTAAAATTTTACTATAAAAAAATAGAGAGTACCCCATCTCTGTCTTGAGAGGGTAGAATAATTGAACCTCTTTGACAACATTCATATGCCATGTGTGTGAGCACAATCATCAACATCTCTGGTATACTTGTGTTATCTAGAACTTGTCCCGGTAGTATTTTAACGAAAATTTTTATTTTATTTGGTCAGAGATATGATCTTAGGCCGTCTTTGTGATTTTAGAACCCACTCTAACCTAAAAATCCTACGCGTGCATAATTGTAATCCCTAGTACCCACTTTGAACCTTCTAACTTTTCTTTGGTAAACACGTTACAACTCGTGAACCATACTTTCTATCCCTCTCCTGAACCATACCCTCTTTGAGCTTGAAAATGCAAATTGACACTAAAGCCTAAGTTGGGGATGATAATAATCGAAGGAACTAAGTTTAGGGATATGAAATATTAATAAAGTGCCAGATATGCTTAAGTGTTGAAAGTATTTTTTTAGAAAATGAACAGATCCCATAAAATGATGAATTGTGCAAAAGCAAAAGAAAGTGGTCAAGAAATTGGTGAACAAAGGAAGCAAAAGAATTGGCATATGAAAAAAAAGGAAATAAAGAAGAGTGGCACTTATTAGGAAAAAGGAAGTGTAAATTGTGGTATAAATATTCAAGGTGAGGGTGTATCCATGTTATTCTTAAATAATATCCTACCATACACCAAACCTACATTATAAGCCTATAAAGCCCTTTGAGATCTTCTAACATTTACTTTCTCTGTAGTGCCTATTGAATATAGGGGAAAGCCTATGGCATGACACTTTTTACCTTGAGATTTATTTTGTGAGAGGAGAGTTTTGCACTTAAAAGTTCATTGTTACATATTTGGTAGTTAAGTTTTTGGAAATTCACTTTCTTGTGAGGAGGCATGTGAACTAGTTGAGGTGGGTGAGTTTTTCAGTTTCTACACAATGAGATAGGCGGAGGAGAGAAAGATTGTAGTAAATATGTAAGACATTTTTAGAGTATTAATAGTTGTCACATAGTTGCTCCTCAAAGTTTATTAAATCCCTCCCCAATCCATTTTATGATGAGGGGTGTCATTAAATTCTTTTTTCCATGCATGAAATGATTTTTATGGTGGGAACCAAGTGGTAGTCTTCTTGATCATTGGTAACATAGATGAGGGCATACATGAAGAGTGTCTCATTGCAAAGGTAGTGTTGCTTGAGGAAAAGCAATCTTCTAAGTTGGGGATGTTGGTAAGTGGGAATCATACCACTCATCCGCACTAATTATGCACGCAGACTATTATGTTTGTATTAAATATTGAGATATTCTCAGGTTATAAATGCACTAATATCCTCTCTTTGCAGATATAGTGTTGAAAAGATAAAAAGATATGTATTGGAGGTTAAAATGATCCAAAGGTAGCAAAAAAGTACATTAAAGGACCTGCAATAGATGTCCCTCAACTACCATGATCGCAAACCATCAGCCACAGTCACTGGAAGACAAGTAGATCATCAGAGAGTGATCGGGGATAGCAATTGCAGTCACATTGGTTGCAATCGTGGACAACATCACCGGATCGCGGTTATGTGGTAGTATCGCCTTGGGAATTTTTGTAATTTCTTATAGATGGATCCAAGGCACTATATAAGAAAAACCCCTTCTCTCTAGGTCACCACTCACCTTAGAAGATAGTTTTTAAATTCCAAACTTGAAACCCTAATTGGGACAGTTGTAATTGATTTTGGAGACTTAAATTTCTTAGTGGATTTTGCGAAGAATGAATGCTTTTAATGATTGATATGAACAAATTACAACTCTCTTTAGAAAGTGTAAGTGCCGCTGTCAAATATAGAACCCAACTACATTGGGGTCGAACACCACAGGGAATACTGTTCAAACTAAGTATTATGGTTTTTTATAGACTGTTGTTCGAAGATTCTAGAGTAAAGAGGGTTTGACTTGTCAATATTATTTAGATATTTGTAGAAAATTTTGTTCTAACTAGTAGTTTTATTGGAAGTGTTAATTCAATGAGAGTAGACAAACTAGAGTTATGTTTATCAAGATGTTCAAGTAGTCGGGGTTGTGAGGTATCTTAAGGTTCCTATAGATAATTTCAATTGCAAAAGTTATTGAATCCTAAAGTTTGCCCATTTGTTTCTCAACCTAAATGGATAGTTTTCCCTTTAATTCTTTAGAACAAAAATAAAACGTTGGTTTATTCAACTAATCTCTCACGTGGATTAATCCTGTTAAGGCATCAACCCATAATCCAAAGGTGAAAGCCTTTGAATTTCATGTAAACCTCTTCTTTTCCAACTACGCACTTTTATACTCAAACAAGTGATATTCTTGGGCTCACCTTTCACGTTTGCAACCATGAAAGGTTGTTAATATGAAGAAGGGTTTATACAATCTCAAATAAATTGGGAAATTAAGCATTCTCACAACCCTAATCAAATATTCACATCAAGGCTCCCATAAACCTAGTTATAGGAGCTTAGCCACACATCTCAAGAGAAGAATAAGTAATCATTGTTTTATTCATAAATAATTTTGGAGAATTACTTACAAAAGTTACAATAATTGTTCTTCAATCTTTAGTGAAATATGAATAAAATTGTTAGATCCACAATAGTAGCTTTAATCTTAGAGAATAATACATTACAATTAGTTTCAAAAGATAGAAATATGATAAAAGATATGTAAATTAAACCTAAACTGGGTATTTATATGTTTCCAGGGACTGGATTTTTAAAATTCAAATCTTGAATTGCCGCTTCAAGTGTGATGGATGAGTTGACGGTCCGTCAAGTCCTTGACGGTCTGTTGCTCGATTCGTTTCAAGGCTTCCAGTGATATTGTACTCTATTTCACCTTTGAAGACTAGGTTGGTGTCCCATCGCTGGGCTGACAGTCCATTGCTTCATCATCAAGGTTGACTCATTCTGCTTTGAGTTGACAACCAAGTTCACGGTTCATCAGGGTCCTGATGGTCCATCTCTTGGGCCGTCGCAAGGTTTTGCAATGATGCTCTTCTTCTAGTCATTGACGAATATCCTGATGGTCCGTCACATGGTTAATGGTCCATCAATTTGATTGTCAAAAGCCCTTTTTCTCTTGCTTCTCCCATTATTTCTCCAGCTAAGTCTCTATCCTAAAAATACTAAAATCCTGTGTCAATACAAAAATAGTTGCTTGAAAATACCCAATAGTCCCTTCTAAAAGGTATCAAATATTTTGTCAAAATCCGGAACAACAACACCCTCAACTTAAGAAAATTACTTGTCCTCAAGTTATTCAACACCAAATCGCATGCATGAACAAACATAGTGACAGGCATTAAACTGTTAAAATAAACTTTATACAAACATTCAACTTTGATCTTGCTCAAGTGGTCACAACACATTATGATCCATAATTTGCATTATTTACTATTTAACACAAATACACCCATAGACACAACATTCCAAAGAAATCAACAAAACTAAGTATAACTCAATACGCCCTCACAGTCAAAGAAGTCCATCGCACTCTAGTCATTTAATTTGTGGAAGAAACTAAGACTCTAACTCTCTCAAACGAAGTTGGAAACATAGAATGCATACCCATAGTCTTGCCCTT
This sequence comes from Capsicum chinense, assembly GCA_026120095.1. Lineage (NCBI taxonomy): Eukaryota > Viridiplantae > Streptophyta > Magnoliopsida > Solanales > Solanaceae > Capsicum > Capsicum chinense. Next base: position 74,673,798 of record JAPEIP010000006.1, on the reverse strand, counting down.
ATCATCTAATGCTCCCTTATGATTGATTTCTAAAGATCAAGTAGGCCTTTCTAAGGCTTGTAATGAGGTTCAGAGGCTTGGTGAGGACAAATTTTAAGAAAGTGTCTTAAAGTTCAGACTTCACTCTCTTTGCCCTTGATTGCTACTCACCAAGACTACTGCTTTTCTAGCTCACTTACAATCTCTATTATTTATCCACGTTTTCGTAAAAAACCCAGGTCTTTTTAAGTCAGTATCAACCACCCTCAACTTATGCTTATGCAGTCATTTTAGGTGCACAATATCTTACTAGATCAGGGTCGGATGCGACATTTCAATTCAAATCTAAACCACCTTCATCACACTACTAACATACTGACAGTAGCCACCCTTAACTTAGGAATTTTTCCTACGTTAAGGTACACAATGTCATATATTGGACCAGGGACAAAGTTAGGTGCTAACATCCTAAAGAGATTTAATCAGAGTTGTTGGGAATGAATAAAAACTAACATAAGCTCAAGAGGGGTTCAAAAATGGAAAAGTCTTTTTGATGGGTCATTTTTTTCGACTAAGTAGACTAAAAGTACAAGTAGGTCTGCTATCCTATATTAGTGAATCAATCATAAAACAACATCAATCAACCGAGCAAGTTCTAGGTGTAACACTATGAAAGAACTATAACAACCACTCACACATATAGGCAATGAGTTAATACTTATTCTACCAACTCTTGGGATTTAAATCACATGGTCATGCACACTTTACATTCTAATGCCAATTACAGAATCACAAATGGTTATTCAACATATTAACCAAGTGACAAGAAAGGATAGTCATACAATTATGTTCAAAGTACTTTGCCACAACCATTTTTAATTCATACATACAAAATGGTGCTAAAAAGAAGGAAAATAACACAAATAACATATTTATAAGCATGAAACAATATGTACATCACAAGAAAATAAATATGCAACCTAAACATACTAGTTCTACTAGAAGCACATGGGAGAAAAAGAACACAGGCAGCAAAAACCCCCATGGTACAAGTATATCCGCCTTCACTAAAAATAAATGCTTTGTCCTTAATGCATTAAAATAAAGTTCAAAAGAAGAAAATACTTGTAATGCCTCTCAATCTGATGAGGCATCAGCTAAATGCGGTGAGGCTTCGTTGGCCTCAGGTGCAACAACATTAACACCTATGGTGGTAGGGGTACTCACAATATCATCCTCCTAAATCGGAGGTATCTTAACTCAAACCAGGTCTAAAAATGGCCACCTAGGTAGGGCAAAACTGGTTGACACTCTTGCGGCTTCATACGTAACTTTCTTATTCCTCAATTCTTCATCTTTCTTTGATCTCTTTGTAGCCTTTCCTCAAGTGTCTCTCATACCTTTCTTCAGGAGTCATTACTTCTCATCTTTTTCTTTTCATAGATTTCCTATCCGCACTTTTGTCCACCTGCTTACCCTTAATTTGAGTGGCATACCCATCAAGTCAATAATGCCCTCATCCTCATCACTAATAATTAGAGCAGGGTCAAAAGTGTGCTGCCATAGTTGTCATTTCATCTCTGCTATGTCCGCTTGTGCTTGCCTGAATTCTGCCATGAATGGAGCAAAATCTGGAATAGACATCGCATCTAGCCTTTTGTTGACATGCTTTGCCATGTGGTCCATCCTGAGCTGAATGTTCTGAAAATAATGAATTTCCTCAGCTACAATACGATCAACAAAAGTCTTGAACTGCGTAGCCCATGCATTTAACTTCTTCTCGAACCTCTTTTGTGATTTCATAGACTTGGAAAGATTCTCTTGTGTTAGCCTGTAATCAGAATATTGAGGCGGGATAGATGCAGAATCTGTAGTCCCCACCCATTGGCAGCATAGAAGATGAACCTGTAAAAGTGGTAGGAAACACAAAATCCAGTAGTATATATGTAGTGATACGTAACGACATAGCTAAGGGAAAATCGAAAGTCTTGAGAACTAGAGCTAACTGAGTATGAAAAGTGGGAGGCTTATTGACTCATATTTTGAACTTTGAGTCATCTTTTGTTTTCTCGATATCCTGTCTTTGACTCACACAAATGTTATTATCAACCCCGCTGATCAAAGTCATATTTGCCCATATGCACACTTTATGACTAGGCATGGAAATGGTAGAGCACTAGATATCTTATGTACGTGGGCAAATAACTTACCGATAATAGTGTGGCTGAAGTCTACCTTTAGTCCTATATCAAGGCAACAACCATTAACACTCTCTGAATCTCTATGTTAGCATTGCCACCTATTGACATCAATCTGAACCTTACAATTGCCCACCAGAATTTTGCCCTAAAACTTAGGGACAACTTAGCTATTCGCTCACGAGGGTTATGCAGCCATACTGGATTTTGATCATTTGTCAATACTTAGGACAGCCAGGGTCTTTGTTGGTTTGCTGTAAATATTTGGTGCTCCAGATCTGGGATCACACCAGGTATCTCATACTCAGGACCAAATAGAAATCTATTCAACGTGCATTCTAAAATATCTATGTTCACTTCACGCACTGGAACCACATCCCAATTTCCCAAGTTGTTGAACTCCATACTTTGGGGGTAATCTTTCTCTATCAATGTCAGATAGTTGGCAAAGAACTTATGAACAAGATTTGGTTGGTATGTCCTAGGTGGCCTGCTCATCTAAGATAACTCATATTCATTGAATCTCCACTCTAGCTTTGGTTACTCATGTTGTTCGGTGGTGACAATCAAATACTTTTCATGGATAGTACTCCTTATTAGTCTGCTTTTTGTTGGTTCTAGCCCATCTAGAAATACTTCCGTGATCCCTCTATTTTCCATTGAACTTCCTCCCACACTTGTAGGTCTTTGCAATTTATGACATTTGATTTCCCTTATTTTGATGCCCCAACTTGGTCAGGTTTAGAGGTTTTGACCCTTTCTTTATCGAGAATAGAACTAGAACTGTTGCTACTGCTTTTACCCTCCTTCTCAAACTAGAAGGGTTTTGGGGGTACCTTATCTCATTACAGAGTGTTGAAGGCAGGCACCTCCTCACTCCTTGCTGACTCACCTCTTTACTATTGTGTTCTACCACAACCTCTAGTTAGGGGAAGTTTCTGTGCCATATCGCCTGAAAAAGGAACAAATAATTAGTTTGCAATTTAGAAATAGACGAAAATAGTGAATACTTGACTTGACAAAAGGTTTGACGGTCTATCGAGACTACAATGGTCCGTTTCCCCTACTATAATCCTCAAACCAATGAGTCTTTTATAAAATAATCTAGCGATAGTCGACCTGACAGTCTATCAGATTAACTATCACGGTTAAAATAGTAAGCATCAAACTTAATAACATTACAATGGTCTACCCGATGGTCCATCATGTTAGCCGTCAACCTTACTTTTCAACCTCAGATTCCATTTTAGCATTTCATTGAACACTTGGTGTACTTTAAGTTATTAGACATAATTATGGCATTAATTTAATATTTAAGAACAAATTATGCAACTTTTTGTCCATGGGTTACTCAAACTTTACCCAGAACAGTGTACACCAGTGTTCGATTTTAAAATTAGAATCACAACAAAGAAAGAACAAAATAAAGTTTCTTTTATTAATTATCAACTAACACGACTAATATTTCACCAAATTGAAAAGAAGAGTAAGGTTTTGACCATACCTTATTTCTGCAGTATACCTCACTACTTTAAGTTTGCAAACTTAGAACAAACGAGAACTTAAAGCTTTTATAAGTGATTGCTAACTTGATTTTTGTTGTAAAAAAGACAAAGAGAGAGTTGTTTAAATAGGAGAGAAAGGGGAAGAGGGAGAGTCCTAAGAATATATGAATTCTCTTAGGAACTTTGAATGGAAGGGAATTTAAATAGGTTCAGTATTTGAAAAGTTGGTAACGTACTCAACCATTTTTCTTTATCAATTTAAAATCATTTTGGGTTGGATAAGGATGACTTATTCAGCATTAAATTGAACATACCCAACCCGACCTATCAAAATTAGGGTTGAGTTGATGGTTGACCTGACAGTCTATCAGGAGTCTGATGGTCTATCAGGTTAACCATCGCGGCTTACCAGAACTATAATCAGTCTGCATTGGTGCAACGGTGATATCTATGATCCGTCAGAGATGTGATGGTCTATCACATTATCCGTGGGTCTCATTCTAGTAGATCAGGTTTCTAGGTTCCTTTTGACAACACCAACGACGGTCCGCTAACCCCTTGATGGCCCTTTAAGCCTCCTATTGGACATCCCCCAACCTGTTCAACTTCTATTTTCCTGTATTTCTCTTCCTGCACACTCACACAACACATCAAATTGTACAAAAATAAAAATAAACTCTAACTACTCTTACAACAACAATTTATGGGTTGCCTCCCACTAGATGGTAGCTCGATTACTCAGACTTCATCAATATAGATTGTAGCTAAGCACTTTATTGAGTCCATTGGACTGATATACAACTTTACACATTGACTAATAACCTTGTAGTTACTTCTGTCCTTATTTTTCAAGTTCAACTACTCCAGATAGGTAGACTTGGTTAACTTTGAATGGAGCAGACCGCTTTGACTTAAGTTTACCTAGAAAGAGCTTTAGTCTGGAATGGAAGAGAATTACCTTATCACCATTCTAAAAGTTATTCTTTTCAATCGTATGGTCATGGTATATCTGTATATTTTATTTGTATAGGTCTTCTCTATCATAAGCCCTGAGATAGAACTTGTCTATCTCATTCTGCTATCCCAATCGCAACTCTGATGCCTCATTCAAATTCAAATTTAGCCTCTTGAGTGCCTATATTTCCTTGTGATCTAATTCAATCGACAAGTGACATACTTTTCCATAGACCAATTAGTATGGTGACATGCCAATGGGTGTCTTGAAAGCCGTTTTGTATGCCCACAAGGCATCATCCAGCTTCCTAGACCAATCTTGTATACTTGCATTCACCCTTTTGGCAAGAATAACTTTTATCTCCTAATTTGAAATTTCCACTTGCCCACTAGTCTGTGGGTGATATGGAGTTTCCACCTTGTGTTGGTTAACATCATATTTTGCCAAAGCAGCCCAGAACACAAAGTTACAAAAATGTGATCCACTACCACTTATGATGGTACGTGGTACCCCAAACTGAGAGAAGACATTCTTTTTAAGGAATGCAACCACTCTCTTTACTTGATTATCAACCAAGGCAAAATGCTCAACCCATTTAGACACATAATCGATGGAAAACAAGATGTATTTCAACCCATAAGAGCTCATAAAGGGCCCCATAAAGTCAATACCCCAGACGTCGAACAACTCCACTTCCATAATTTTTGTCCTGGGCATCTCATGGTGATTTGAGATTGACCCTTGTATCTAGCATAGGTCACATCTCCGCATAAACTCATATGCATCGTTGAATAAGGTCGGCAAATAATAGCCTCTCTATAGCACTTTCCTCATGGTACGATCACCTGCATAGTGATCTCCAACTGTAGATGCATGACAAGCTTCCAGGATACTCAGCATGTCAAGTTTTGGGATACACCCCCTACTAATGTTATCCGCACAACACCAAATAAAAATGGATCATCCCAGAAGTAGTGTGTAACATCATGAAGAAACTTTTTTCTTTGGTGAAAAGAAAGATTCTCCAGGATGATTTCACTTACCACATAATTTGCAAAGTCGACATACCAAAGTACTCTTTTAAGCACAACAACTAAGATTTTCTCTTCTGGAAATGTATCATCAATTTTGAGCTCATCCTTGACAGCATGATCTCCCTCAAGTCTAGACAGGTGATCTACTACTTGATTCTCGCATCCTTTTCAATATTTGACTTCAAAGTCAAACTTTTGAAAGAACAACACCCATCTAATTAGCCTTGGCTTAGAATCCTTCTTTGATATCGAATACCTCAAAGCGGCTTGATCTGTATGCACCACTACCTCGGTCCCCAATAGATAAGCATGAAACTTTTCAAATGCATAAACCATCGCGAGAAGTTCTTGCTCAGTAACAGTGTAATTATTTTGAGACCCATTCAATGCCTTGATTATATAGTAAATAGGATGAAACAAATTTTCTTTCTTTTGGACAAGAACAGCCCGAAGCGCCACTCCATTTGCATCACACATGATTTAGAATAACATCGACCAATCTGGCGCAATGATGTTGAGGCATTAACTATTTCTCCTTAAGGCATTCAAATGCCTTGCTGCAATCATCATTAAATGTGAACTTGGCCTCCTTCTCCAAAAGATTGCATAGTGGATTTGCAATTTTAGAGAAGTCTTTTATAAATTGATGATAGAACACCGCATGACCAAGGAAACTACAAACTCCCTTTACTGAAATGGGAGGAGGTAGTTTATCAATAACCTCTACCTTTACCCGGTCGACTTCAATTCCCTTGGCTGAAATTCTATGACCAAGGACAATGCCCTCCTTCACCAAGAAGTGGCACTTTTACTAATTTAGCACAAGGTTAAACTACTCTTATCGTGGCAATACTCTACTCAGATTTATTAAATATAGCTTGAAGGAATAACCTACCATTGAGAAGTCATGCATAAGCACCTCCAAGCTGTCTTCTACTATATAAGAAAATATAGACATCATGCACCATTGAAAGGTGGCGGGTGCATTACACAAACCAAACGATATCTGCTTGAATCGAAAAGTACCATATGATCAAGTGAACATCATCTTCTCTTGATCCTTAGGGGCCATATAAATTTGGTTTTAGCCTGAATACCTTTCCAAGAAACAATACCAACCTCTTCCTACTAACCGATCAAGCATTTGATCCATAAAATGCATCGGGAAGTTATCCTTCAAATTTCATGAGTTGATCTTACGATAGTCCATGAAAAGTCTCCACCCAGTCGCAGGACTGAGTAAAATTAACTCATTTTTCTAATTTGCCACTACATTCATTCCCCCTTTCTTGAGCACATATTAAAAAAGGCTTACCCACTTACTATCAGAGATAGGGTATATAAATCCTGCATCAAGCTATTTAATGATCTACTTCTCAACCATTTCTTGCATTGGTAGGATAAGAAGGCATTGGTGTTTAGTGGTTAGTATGTAATCTTCCTCAAGCTGAATCTTGTGAGTGTAAATACCCAGAGAAATACAAATAATATCAGCAATAGTCCAACCTACAGACCTTTTGTATCTCCTAAAAACATAGATAAATGCCTCAACCTGCTACTCACCTAAATCTATTGCAATAATCATGGGTAAAGTGTTTCTACTGCCTACAAATACATACCGTAGATGGCCCAACAACTCCTTTAACTCCAACACTGGTGGCTCTTCAATAGAAGGTTTAGTCGGTGGTATTAGGCAATTTTTAAGGTCCGAATCTAGATTATTGGGAGCATATAAATAAGATCCTATTATCTTCAGGGCATATACTTTCTCCTCATATTCTTTAATACCTTCAATATCAAAGTTTATCAAAACTGCAGCCAAACTTTCAACAACAAATTTCTCCACGATCGACACCTCTTACTCATCCTCATAATAAAAATCAATAATATAGAATACACTCATCTCTTTGTAATGATTTATAGACTGGCACACATTGAACCAAACTACCTCATCATTAAGTCTGAATAGTATCTCATTAGCCCACAAATCAATAAGCACGCTCCCGGTTATGAGCAAAGGTCTACCCAATATTATGGGTACCTCAAATTCCACATCGTAATCCAGAATAACAAAATCACCAGAAAATATAAATCTTTCCACCTTTACTAGCATATCATACAATATCCCCACTGGCTGCTTCACTAACTTTTTGGCCATCTCTAGTCGCATATTTATGGGTGTAGGGTCCCCCGACCCCAACTTTTTGTAAACAACAAGTGGAATTAGGTTAATACTTGCTCTGATATTACATAAGACCTTAGCCAAATCAAGTTACCCTATAGTAGAAGGGATGGTGAATACTCTCAGGTCTTCTTTCTTTTGCACGAAGGATCTTGTAGAAATGGTACCACCATAGTAAAGATTATCCATTGGTTCGTAGCTCACTGTTCTCTTCTTTGTCACAAGGTCCTTCATAAACATAGTGTATCCAGGCATCTGCTCTAGTGCATCCACTAAAGGCATATTCACCGTCAGCTGCTTCATAATCACCATGAATTTGGTAAACTTTGTGTCATCAACCTTCTTTTTCAATGGATGAGAGAATGGAAGTGGTGGTTTTGGGAGAGTAGTAACCACTACTTTCTTCTTCTTTCCCTTTTCTTTCTCTAACTCATCCGCTTGCGGATGGTTTGTTGGAATCTTATTACTATCCAGCATCTCAAACTCCACTAGACAGTTTTCTTTATCTTCCATATCTTTTTCAACCAGATCATCAATCCCAGCTTTGCCCACAGAAGGGACCGATAATACTTCTACCACTCTGACTAGTAACTCCATGAAAGAGCCGTCATTCCAAGGATTTTGCACTATATCACTTGACAATGTACCACTCTTTCTCTGATTAAATGCTATGGATAACTGGTTCTTCTGCTGCTCCAGTTGCTTAATAGAAGTGGAGTGCGAATCGACCGACTAACTCAGCCATGGCAAATCACTCTTTATTTTAGTCACACCTACATGGGTTGATTCCACTCCTTTCAATAATTTTTCCATCATATCATCCATAGACATATTTTCTAAACTAGTAGCAGTAGCTTCACAATTCTCAGGAGGTACAGACAAACCACTCCTGTCAGTCCTATTTTTCTAGTTCCCTTGATTGTGGTCTCTGTACCCAACTTTATAATAATAGTTTTGACCTTAGTTTCCTTGGCTATTACCTTGGAAACGCCCTGGTTGTTCAAATAATTAGCTTCATCCTCAAAATCAGAGTCGGTTCTACCTTGTAACCCTACAGCTTTCACCTTCACAGTTTTCCCAAATAACAAATTTTTAGTAAGCAGATCCATCTGCGTTTTTATGTACGCCATATCTTGGTTATATTCCTCCTCTTTCTGGCATTGCTTCATAGATATACCACTAGTCATAGTAGAGTTTTCTATCATAGAATCCCTAGTATGTAAAGCTCTACTCTATTTAGTTATCCTATTAAGCATTTCTAAAGCTACTAGAAAAGTGAGATCCATAAATTCTCCACCTGCAGCATTATCCACAACTGGATTCATAATAGAGTTTAAGGCTTTATACAAAGTCTCCATCAAGTGTATTTCAATCATTTTTTGATTGAGAGACAGCATCAACTTTTTCTTAAATCTCTCCCACGCCTTATGAAGAGATTCAGTCGAAAGCTGCATGAAGTTACATATCTCATTCCTTAACTGTAATATCCTAGATGGTGGAAAGAACCTTTCTAGGAAAGCCTCTTTCAACTACATCTAATTTGTTATAGAATCAGGAGTCAGACCATTTAACCACAATGTTGCCTCCCCAGACAGAGACAATAAAAATAACCACAAGTAAATAGCATTCTATCCAACTCATGGGTTATCAAAAGAGTTGCAAATAGAGATGAAGCTCACTAAATGCATATTTCGGTCATTGCTCGAAAGTCCGCCAAGCAGCCCCTTAAGATGAAGTAGCTGAATCATTGTGCTAGTGATGTTAAACTTAGCTCCAGGTGCCAGTGGTGGAGAAATAATAGCTCTGGTCACACTTGCTCCATCCATAGAGTCCTTATCATCAGCAAGGTCAAACTGAATAGCTTGGCGCTCAAGTCTTGCCCTAGCGGGGCAATTTTTATTCACAGGTGTAACTACACTATTTGTACGTCTTCGGTTTGATGGATCTATCAAATTGTCATCTCCTAGATGCTCTTTATGTAGTTTTTTCTCTTATCCTAGAACACCATTATTTTGTTGATTTAATTAAGCATTAGCTAAGCCATCTAATCTCTCTGCATCTTGTTGAGCTTTAATTTTGCCAATTAATTGAGGTTCTAGATGTACTGGTAATAATGGTTCACCTGACCTCCTTGTACTTGGCATACAAAGTAATTACCCCATAAATAACAAAAACAACAAATAAAAGTAAAATTTGGGAAACTTGACCAAAGGTTAATTTACAGTCACAAACTTAATTGACAAGTGTATTCCCCGACAACGATGCCAAAATTTGATATGTCTAAATTACAACTCTCGTTAGAAAGTGTAAGCGGTCTCTGTCAAATAGAGAACCCAACTAGGTTGGGGTTGAATCCCATAGGGAATGATGTGCAAACTAACTATTAGGGTTGTTAATAAACTGTTGATCGAAGATTTTGGACTAAAGGAGTTTTGACTTGTCAACAGTATTCAGATATTTGTAGCAAATTTTGTTCCAACTAGTATGTTTTATTGCAAGTGTTAATTCAATGAGAGTACACAAATTAGAGTTATGTTCACCAAGATGTTTAAGAAGTCGGGGTTGTGAGGTATCTTAAGGTCCCAATAGATAATTTCAATTGCAAAAGTCATTGAATTCTAAGTTTACCCATTTGTTTCTAAACCTAAATAGATAGTTTACCCTTTAATTATTTCAAACGTAAAGGAAATATTGATTTATTCAAAAAATCTCTCACGATGATTAATCCCATTAAGGATTCATCCCATAATCTAAAGGTTAAAGCCTTTGAATTCCATGTAAACCTCTTATTTTCAAAATATGCACTTTTCTACTCAAACAAGTGATGTTGGTGGGCTCACCCTTCAAGTTTGCAACCATGAAAGGTCCTGAATATGAAGAAAGGTTGATACAATATCAATTAAATAGTGAAATTAAGCTTTCTCACAACCCTATTCAGCTATTAACATCAAGGCTCCCATAACTCCCATCACCCTTGTTATGGGAGCTTATCTACACATCTCAAGAGAAGAAGAAGTAGTCATTGTGTTATTCATAAATAAATTCAGAGAATTACTTACAAAAGTACCAATAATTGTTCTTGAATCTTCAGTGAAATATGAATAAAATTGTTTGATCCACAATAGTAGCTTCAATCTTACAGAATAATATGTTACAATCAATTTCAAATGATAGAAATATGATAAAATATATGTAAATAAAACCTAAATTAGGTATTTACATGTTTCCAGAGACAGGGGTTTTAAAATTCAAAACTCGGATTGCCACTTCAGGTGTGATAGATGAGTTGATGGCCCATCAAGTCCTTGACAATCTATAGTTGGGTTCGTCATAAGGCTTTTAGTGACATTGCATTCAATTTCAATTTTGACAGCCCGACTGACGACCCGTCGCTTGGCTGACGGTCCGTCGCATGGACTGTCACTTCATCATCAAGGTTGACTCATTCTTCTTTGAGTTGACGGCAAAGGTGATGGCCCATCATAGTCCTGATAGTTCGTCTCTTGGTCCATCGCAAGGGTCTGCCATGCAGGTCATTCTGCTCATTATTGACAAATATCCTGATAGTCTATCATATGATTGAGGGTCTATCAGTTTGACCATCAAAAGCCCTTTTTATCTTGCTTCTCCCAGTTATTTCTCCAGCTTAGTCTATTTCCTAAAAACACTAAAGTCCAGTGTCAAATACAAAAATAATTTCTTAAAAATGCCCAATTATTCATTGTAAAAGGTATAAAATATTCCATCAAAAGCCAAAACATCAATAACCCACATGGTATATTTCTCTTTACTTTCTTCATGAGAAGCTAAATAATTTAGTCTTGGGATTATGTTGAACTAGAGTGTGATTGTGTTTTTTTGGGGAATCTGCTCCCATGCTGCAAACAGTCAAATCTGAACTGAACCGGCCATGCATCGGACGAGACCAATTCCGATAAGGAGGTTTTTTATTCTCCCCAGTCCCCATCTACTTCCACCTCGACTCCCGGAAACCAATCCATTGAGAGTTCTCCCAACGAGCAGA
>JAPEIP010000006.1:74638633-74661821 GCA_026120095.1 Capsicum chinense | reverse complement strand
CAGTCCCCATCTACTTCCACCTCGACTCCCGGAAACCAATCCATTGAGAGTTCTCCCAACGAGCAGAAAGAGAAATTGGAGTTTCTATCTGAAAACCAGCGGAAGCATTGGACGGGGGAAATCCTTCGAGCATTCAAGGAAGGCTTTGTTTACGACCTCCTAACAAGATAGCACCGATACGATCTCCCGCTGTGAAGTAGGAGGTTTTCGGGTGCTCTAATTCCGGAACCAGGATGGCGCGCGGAACCGGCTGAACCTTGGGTATTTTTATGTTTGCATGTATTTTTGTTGTTGAGTATGGGTTTCACCATTGTTTGAGCTTATGAGTTAGAATTTGATGGCTGGAAACTACAAATTTCCAAATAGGTTTGATGAGTGAAAGCTCTAAGCTCTTGAAACCCGTTGTCATCCTTGAAACAGGGATTAAGATACATATTCAGTAACCCTTAACATCCTCGAAAACGCTTTATCGGGGTACAATGCAATGGTTAACAACTAAGCCTATAGTTTACTACCCTTTGAAATCTTAGAAATAAGTGTTTAGGGATTGTAAATCATGCGAAGAGCATCATACTAGAAATAGGGATGCTTGGTTGAGGTTTTGGGTGTTTATACAAACTCTACACTTGTTAGGTGCTCGAAAGAGCTAATGAGTGAAATCATTGGGGTTTTATTGAAAAATTAGCCTCAATGATCTACGACCTAGCTAATCCATTATTTAAAAACTAAATTCCATAATATACAACCACTATCCCACATGCATTACCTCTAAGGATACATAATCTCATGATTTCTCCAAACCTTGAATTCAAATCAAAGATATCATCAACTTATTTATTGCGAAAGGTTGTAGTCAAAAAGTGTCCAAACAAATCACCTCATTTAATTATACGTGTTTTTTTCTTTAGCATTCCAGGTAACTTTATAGTAATTGGAATACACATTGGTTTGAAGTCTATAGTATTCAGTCCTTGTGATTCGACCCCAATTTACATTGGGTTACTTGACAATGACCACCTCACCCCTCAATTATGGAAGTGAGTTAAGTGTTATCAATCCTTTAATTTATATGCAGTAAAATCCACACCTTCTATATCAGTAACATGTATCATCCTAAATATATTCTCTATTTCATCAACAAAGCTTTATGGATCATCCATAACCTTAGAAATAGTAAAGGTCAGAGGGCTCAACCTCATTATCCATCGAACTTAAGTTACCTCAGAAAAAGGAGAAACAGTACCCACATAATTAGGTTGGTGGGACTGAGATGTTACCAACTGAGTCAATGGATGAATAGAATAGAGAAACTCAACATTAGAGATATCTCCATGTACTGACTGAACATGAGTGTCACCAACTGGATAATGATCAATAGGGACCAGTGGAACCCTAGGCCGAGCAGAATAATGAAGAATAGGGACCATAGACCGAGTTTGCACTTCATAAGTAGGGGGAGTCCCCTCCATATTTCCCTCGAGTAAAGCAGATATTTTAGAAGATAATCCATGAACATCAGATCTTTGGTGAGGCATGATCTATAATGCGAGGAAATATGAGGTTATAGGAATTTAAAAATACCAGACCCTGTAGCCTGAAATAGAACACAAGAAAGGGTACCTAAATGCCTTGTAGCCTCCCTCTTATAAGTTTGTTGTGCTACACTACCATAAAAGAGACTCTACACGACATAGCTTTGTAGACACCCATGGACACTGAACCTGGGCTCCGATACTAAGCTTATCACAACCTTAGCCAGGGCTTAGTCCTTACGGGTATCTTAAGTCCACTACGGACCAAAGACCACCATCGCTAACCTAGTCAACTAGAACATAATACAACTAGTAGCGGATGAATTTCAAATATATAACAAGATAGAACTAAATTCCAAACATATAACCAGATAGAACTGAGTTCCGAACATATAACAAGATAGATAAATAAAATGCCAAAAGGAATCTAAGAATCCATAACATAATCCACCCATACCTTGTTGTCCACAAAACCTCTAAGAAAGCCAAACAACAACTTATATTGGGATATGGTCCTAATTGTGACAGTGATAGTGACAATGGCAATGACAATGTTAATGTGAACTCTTTAATTGTAAAATATGGAATATAACCAATTGAATGACCATGTTTTCTGAATGATGGAAGTTCACCACTTCACCATGATTCAACCAGATTACCTAGCACTACAAAGGGATAAAAGAAGTATCTTCGAACCTTACATTATGAAATAATGTAGCATCCTAGGATGGTAATTGGGGTAAGCGCTAGAATGTAACTTAGGATAAGGGATAAGATAATTCTATTTCAAAATCAATCCAAATTCAATATACATATTCACATACATACAAATATATATATATACATAGTGTTGGGTTAGAGAACAAGGTTTAAGCGTGAACTTCAAAACCATTAACCTATATTTTTTAGGTCTAACCATCCTAAAAATATCCATGGGCTATATGAGTCGTGCTACCCCCACCAGAAGGGCCTGAGTATAAGTTAGGCACATGTGAAAGGGACTGAGCCACTGAGGCTCCCACCATTCAAATAATATAGATATATAAAATATGAACTATGCACACGATGACGAAGGTCCCTACCCTGGAAAATATGGTTTCCTGTATCGGTTCAACTGGGAGCTCCACCTTCCACGATGAGCTACACAACCCCCTTTAAACGTAAATTAAAACTATTTAGACATCCCTATCCATTGAAAAATGAATCTTTTAAGTTGACATTTACTGTTGGTATCATCATAACAAATATCAAACATGCAATCCAATTCCATTATGATATTTCAAAAAATATTTATTCAAAATAAATCTAATAAATTTCAATTGAAACCAATTTATAGATACCAAGGCCTTTCAAAAACTATTTTAAGTTTCATTAAACTTTTATGCATTGAGGATCTAATGGTGAGTTCAATTATGCAAGCATCTATGTTCGCAAAAAATTACACAACTTGGGCTACAGGTAAAACCAATTCTAAACCATTTAAACCATAAATTTTGGGAAAAATATGTTTCCCTTTCCAATTCCCATTCCCAAGAATATTTTCAATTCAAAACAATATGATAAATAATAGATAACCAAGTCAAAACCATGGGAATTATTGCCAAAAAACCTCAGCCCTTTATTTAAAATCAAATATTAAAATGATAGAAATATCAAGAGACTGCATAACATAATGAAAATACAAGTTTAGGGAGAGATATATGCCTGAGATATCAAGAGTTATGGAGAAGAAATGAATCTTAGAGCCCTAGATGATCAACCTTGAGAAACCTCAATTGTTCTTGGCTTGGGGTATTTCAGGTTGTATAGAGTATTTTATGATAGATAAATGAAGTGTCATGGGTCTTTTAATAGTTTTCTAGGTCGTGGGTATTAATTGGGAAAAAAGGGAAATAACCAAAAACTTTTAAATAAAATGCAAAAAACTGTTGCTAGTGACAATGGGTTACCTTATATGTAATGACCCTTCAGGTCATTTTCCATATTTATGTTTGTTCCCACCTTTTAAGCTTCTCTGTAGATGCCCTAAATTATATATGACTCATTAGTATCGATGATTCAGTCACTAAGCAGTTCATTTGGTATTTAGAACCAATTATTTATTTAGAAGTCTTAGCTGGTTCCAAATAGCCACTGAGCAAAAGATTTATGAAATGACCTTAGATTGAAAATATGACTTCACCAACCCATTTGAAATGTCAAATTTAGTGTTTTTACATATCTCATTTGCAAAAATTAGATTCTGGATGCATTCTGAGGCCTTGACCAAAACTTGGAATCTAGTGTAGTTGGATACCGTGATTGTGGAGGTCCATGGTGTGATCGCGGTGACTAAAATTGCGGAATGCATGCAAGTGCGAGCATACTACCTAAGGTCCAAGGAAGGGTCTATCTAAAGTCTCTTTTGGCTGAGAATTAGCCATTTCTTTGATTACTTTGGGCTTCTAAACGCTAATAGAATTCAAAATCCATAAAATGATTCTTGTGGGTTGATTGGGAAGTGGAATAGGTTGTATATTCATGATTAACATCAAATCAAAGGTAATATTCTTTACATTTTAGTTTTGATTTCTTTATTTTAAGGCCTCAAACCACTAATAGCTTGAAGCTTGATTTTAACCTCAAATATTATTATTTTACGACAATTTATTGAGGGTTGTAATTCTCTAATGATATTAGAAGAGTGGATTGGTCTCAAAAACTCATTTTCCATATGTGAGACCCAATTAGGGGTTTTGGTGTTGTTTTTTGGACCCAAAGCACAATAGTGCAATATGGGTATTGTTAGACTCCTATTGATGATTTGGTTATGGTTTTGTCAGTATGAAGGTATTTTAGGAATTATGTAGTTAAGACGAGCATATGGTGCATAATGTGATGTTTTGTGGTTCGGCTTTGAGGCAGGCTACTGTCTACTCCTTTTCATAGATGATACATGATATGTATTGTGTGTGAATTTGGATGATAGGCTTGATTATTCTTTGATTAGTTTACCCTAGCTTATTGATGCTTTGGTGATTAGATAAGGGTTTTTTGACCCATAAGATGATATATTATAAGCTTTTCGAATCCTAGTGCATTCTCTCTCTAGTTTAGACTTGTTGTAGCATACTTATGATATAATGCTATGTTGGATTGTGATTTAGCATTTTAAGCATGAATTGAGGATTTGACCCTATTGGACTAGTATGGTAGGCTAGAAACTGTAACTTCGGTATAATAGACTTAAGTACCATTGTTTTTAGTTGAAGGTCTTATCTTAAGCTTTAATGTTACTTAATTGACATTTAAAAGTTGAACTAGATAATATAGCCTAGTTGGGGATATGGTTTTACTAATTACGGAAATTGAATTTTAGAAGTAGGATTATCTGGCCCACTAAGGTCTAGATTTTTACTAACCTTGTTGACTTAGTTATAGATGTTGGACATAGATGAGGCTAGTAAACCTTGGTATAATGTTACTTCATAAGTTGGCAACTTGAATCGGTGTTCTCCAGATTTTTAGGTTTTGAACTATGGCTAAGAAACTCCTTGCGGAAGTGATATTGGGCATTTAGAGATGATATTCCCCTTGGATACGTAATGTGGCCAATAGATATGCTATTTTCTCTTAGACTTGATAATTGGCCTATAGAGATACTATTCCTCTCATATATGAATGTTGTGACTATAGATATGCTATCTTCTTATGGTTATTATTGTTGGGCCTATAGAGGCGATATTCCTCTTAGATGGGATGATTGGCCAAAAGAGTTGATATTCCTAATAGTCATGATATATAACTATTGATATAAGATATCCTATAGATGAATACATGCTTATTGATATTATGCCTCATATATGTGAGATAACTAGAGATATGAGATGGCTTATAAATATAATTATTGATATGAGTTCCAACTATGTATATGGGCCTAAGTCCATGATTATGATGTTATGATTATTCTGAATATATTATTAGGCCAAGGTTCGTGTTAGAAAATGATTGGATATCCGAGAAATGTTTATGTTTGTAAAGGATACGATTACAATTTATGAATTCATATCATATTTTATATACATATCCCTCTATTATGGGGAAAAGGAAGATGCGGTATATTACTTAAGACTTATTTGATTGGATACTGGTGATGAAATACATAGATTTGGTACATACATAATTATTGTATTGGTAATTTATGTGATTCTAGACGAAATATGATCTTATGATTGTTCTTCTTAATCAAGGGTTAACCTATGTGGTAGCTAGTTTTCTATTAGGTGACTCTAGTACTTGGTGGCTAGGAATCTAATGTATTAGTTAATGAATCTTGCTTTGCTAAAATATGGTGTCTAGTGATGGTTAATTTGTCGCCTATAGTGAGTTTGGGATTTAGCATGGGTCTAGAATAGTGAAATTAACGACTAAGTTTATAATGTCATTTAGTTTTCTGAATGAGGAGTTATGTATTAACAAGGCTAGATAATAAGTGATGTTGGTAATAAGAGGTGTCTAGTTAATAATGATGAATTATTGCTAAATAATTTATTAATAAATACTAAAATAAGGATTACTTGTTTAACAGTGATTAGTAAATGAATGATGTCAGTTAGTAAAAGAAGGTTACATGATAAATGATTATGTGTTTTCTAGTAATGGTGACTGGATATACGATGACTAGTTGATGATTTGGAATAATAGATAATAATAACTGTGGCTTAGTGATGAACCTTGTCTTGGTGTTAGATATTAGATATCCAATCAATAATGGTAGTTGCTATCCCATGAGTAAGTATAATATCTCGACAAATAACCAGAGGTCATGTGATGGCTGTGAACTAGAGGTTTTATTATAAATAACATTGGTTAGCTATTTTCCAATAGCGGTGAAGTTCGATAAGATAGATAGTGTTATGACTCTACGATTATGATTATGAGCATATGAATAGGGTTGTAGGTTTACCCTCTCTTTGCTATGTCTTGAGCTTATTCACATATTATATGTCTATAAATATATATGTGTATTGATGTTTATAATGGTATTTATTCCCATAAAGGTCAGAGGATACTATAGTGATATTGATACCCGGTAAAGCAGAAGGATACTATTATGATATTGAAACATGGAAAGGCTAGAGAATGCTATTATGAAGGTATTAATACTCGATAAGACTAGAGGATACTCTAATGATTTGTTTATACACAGCAAGGCTAGAGGTTGATTACTATGATGATGCTCATGATGATGACATTTACGAAGAGTTGTGATATTAATTGTGTACCTTGCATTCATTCCTATATATGCATCACGTATCACCAAAATATACCTATGTCTATCAGCCAGTATGGGATAGTTACATAAGAAGTAGGTAAAAGGAATCCCTTATGGTTTTAAATATTGATTGAACCTTCTAAGTCTAGAGAGGTTGGGGTATACATAGGCTTGGCTAGGTATTTGGTTGTCTAGAGTAGCTGGTTATTCCTGCTGATATATATATTGTTACTATCATTGTTATGATCATTATTATGGCTAGCTTACGATAGATTGGTCATTAATTTGGAATCAAGAATTGAGGTATTTCATTGGCCTCTTCAATCTTATAATTATATTATTATACACGATTATATCATATCTAGCCAGGTGGATTAGAATCCCAAAGTATGCTAGTATTAAATCCTTATTGTATCATGATGAGGTCATAGAATGATGATATGATGATCTAAATTACTCTTTAAGATGACCTCATATTTACATGTATGTATATATATAGCTATATGATGTGATGGCACTATCATATCTCCGTTTCTTTGATTATTCATATAGTATATTCATTGTTTGACCTTGTATAATACTATATATCCTTTTTTCACTCTTCATTCATTTATAGGCCGAGAATATTGGTATAGTTTTGATGTCTGATGAAAATAGATAGAATAGGATAGTTAACTGTGATACATCATTAGTCTTTTTATGCTAGACTCTTAGACTTGAATAGGATAGTTTCCCTTTCTTATTCTCATTGTATTATTTTATAAGATCTGGACTCTAGGTTGTAGTTTCCATTCTATTTTTATGTTATATATATATATCTGCCTTATTTTTGAAGCTCAGTTGGTAGTTGCCTACTGAGTACTATTTGTTTGGTACTTAAACTACACTTTTGCATTCTTTAGATTATAGTATGGGTTATCACCATTGATTGTGCATCAGGCGGATTACCCATGGTTTGAACTTAGAAAGAACTCCTGACGTTTATAGTACTACTCATCTCTCTCTTTATATTACACTAGTCTCTATATTGAATGTAGAGATAAGTTGTATCAGTGTAATTCTCTTGATAAATCACTTTTGTACTCTTCTTATATTTAGAAGCTTTTGTACTAATACCACCAGTTTTTGGGATTATCTTTTGTATTCATCTTTACTATGTATATATTCCATATTTTTCCTTATATTATTGAGTAGTCTGTTACTATCTATTTCAAACTACTGGTTGGCTTTCCTACTGGTGGGTTATTATAGGTGCCATCATGACCTAAGAAATCGAGTTGTCAAAAATTGGTATCAGATCCTAGGTTTCATCGTTGTGTTAGTAGAATAACTACCTGTTTGTAGAATCCTGTGAATCGATATAGAGACGTCTGTAACCTATCTTCGAAAGGCTAAAGTGACATTTTAGTAAGTTCACTTCTTGATTCCTTTTCACGTGTCCATACTCCGTTGAACCACGAATACTTCCTTTAACTCTATTCTATCCTTGAAGGATGATGTGACATTATCGATAGATATTGATAAGACTTTAATATGTGTTTTAAGAGTTTCAGTGCATCATCAAATTAGAGAGTTAAAGATGGATATTGAGAATCTTTAACAGCATCAAACAAGGATTTGGGCTAGCTTAGGCTCTAGTTGAGCTTGTGAGTACTTTAGACATTGAGGTTCAACATTAGAAATTCAAGTCATGTTGTAGATTTCTCTCAGCCATGAATGACGTTTGATTCATCATATAGTCCTCAAACAAAAGTTGAATCTATTGGTGTTCATTAGGTTTCTTTACCAGTTTTGAGTACAATATTGGATTTCTTGTGTGGACCATGTATTTTCCTATATGAGATCCTTCTAAGCTGGACATTAGTGTATGGATATGTTAGAGGGTTAGTATTGCCACTCTATTTTGAATTGGAGCATTGGATAGCAGCTGAATCTTTTTTCCAATAGGATATTGAATATAAAAGGACTATAGAGAGCATAAGTATGGAGACATTTGGAAATGGTGGCAAGAGGCATTTCTTTAGAATAGTGCTATTAGTATTTTATCCGAGAGAGAGGATTTTTTAGATAGAGTTCATCTTTATCTGCAGCCCATCAGCACTATACAAATAATATTCCATACTATGAGTAGTTATCAAACTTATCATGATAATCATAGTGGAAAGAGTTCCCATTAGACTTATGAGTGTGGTATAGTTCTTCAGGCCATATAGACCATACCAGATATTGAGGTGCAATATCTCAAAGTATTCTAGGATATTGATATGATTATGTCGTGATGAGATAAAGGTTCAAAAAAAGCCCCAGATTTCTCTCAGCATTAGTTGACCAACCATTTAGGCTCAATTTGTGTTTTCTCCATATTGATGAGTCGGGAGTTTCTATTATTGGAGAAAGATCAACTACCCATCTAGAAAGTGTCCCCGTCATAGGATTTTGAGTTATTCAACTCATTTATATCATCCTCATGATGTTGTGGCATCTTTAGTTAGAGATAGTGTGTGTGGCACCTTAGTTGATAATTAAGTCAGTAGGTCTGAGATGGACCCATTTAGATTTATTGTCTTTATGCCCATTAGGCACGTGATTGCAAATGTCGCCATGATTGGTTTGATTTTATTTCCCACCTTTATCTCTTATCATGTGTATTGGGGTTATCATATCCATTGGTCATTATATGCCTTGATAAATTATTACTGATTATTATGTGATTTGTTATTGTTTTCATGATTATGTTACTACTCTGTGGTTTATTTTTTTTAGTAGTAAATGGAGTAGATCTATATTGATGTTGTTCCCCTATTGGGTATGGTTTGGGTTTTAGTCCTATTTATTTTACTATATTAGCCCTATTGTGGCCCTTTAGTGGTATATGATATTGGTGTTCATTTTTGGTATAACCCATTTGGTATATTGCTATTGATGTTACTCTTGATATTGCTACCACTATGTGAGGTTGCTGATATTACTTGATATTATCACTTGATGTTGTTACTTGGTATAATTAATTCTTGCTGGGTAGCTGTACAGACTAGTGTTAGGTAGTTAGATTTCTATTCTCTTGTGATATTATTCAGTGCCTTGAGTAGGTAATACATAATTAATTGATTTATTTCCCTTATTGTGGTGAGGTGTATTCCCTCTTGGTTAGATATATTAAATTGATTCAGTGACATATTGTGATATCGAAAGGCAGGTTGACCTTTTGTGGAACTATTATGATTCTAGGGTCAGTGATTTAGTTTTATCAACCATTTTTGAGTTTGGGTTCCTTAGACTTTCCTTCTTGGTTGCAATGTTTTTCTCTTTGGGTATTTTTTTATGTATAGCCTATGTGTGAGATTGACTAGTTTGAGGCCCATTCTTTTTTTATGGATATTTCTTTGTTCAATATCAATTTTTATATTGATGTTAAGAGGTCATTGATTCATCTCCTAGATTTATGAGGTTCGTTCCCTTGTGATAGTTTACCCTTGGTATTGGGATGGAGATTAATACTCCTTTATTATTGCGATATGGTTTTATCTAGTGGACTCAGAAGGTTTGAGGAAGGTGTCCTTTCTTGTGATTATTTCATTACTTGGCAAGTTAGGAATTCTTTATCTCGATTTAACTTTGACCTTGGTATTGAAATTTTAGCCTGGTGTTGTAGATCATGCGTGCCACTTTTGCCTTAGACTTGTCTTTGTTCAGATTTTATTTATTGGCTAGTTGAGCCTAATCCATGATTGCCTATTCAATTTTCCTGATGTCGGTTGGATTATAGTTGATAAGTGTTCAGATGATAGCCTATGGTCCCTGTATTGGTTACTTCAGATTTGACCTCAAGCTTCAGTTTTGTTTGAGAATTTTAGATGATTTACTTAATGGGAGTAATATATTCAAGTTGGATTAAGTATGACTTCATTCTCGGTGGATGAGACATCCTAGAGTGGAATATTCAATAATGAGTAGTTATATCTAGGATTTCAAGATTTTAGTTTGATTTTCATCCCAATTGGTTATAGTATTGGTATGGTTTGCATTCCTTAATCATCTCCATTTGTATACAATAACAGTGCTTATGAGCTTATTCTAATGTTTATCTTGTGGAATTTTATAGGGTCATCAATAATTCTTGGAGTTTTCCGTGATGAAACTGCATGGATGAGACATAAGTGATATTACTACTGGCTTACAGTAGCTAGTATGTGCAAAAATGTAAAGGAAGGTTCTTTTTGGATTTGGAGTTGGTTTTATGACTCACGTCTTGTTTTCTTTTTTGTCTTGGATGAGCCCTCATTAATTTATGCAGATATCAAGATGGTATCATCCTATTGTAATTCAGATGTGCGTGGATCAGCCTTCTTGGTTCAATTTGAGGCAAATTAGCAGATACGTTGAGTTTTGGCTATTTTTGAAATAGAATGAGAGCGTTGGTTAAAAAAGTGACACTTGTCGTGAAATCCCTTAGAAGTATTTTCTATCCATTAAGGTTGCCTGGAAAGTCATGCTTGGAGCGTGCGGGCCCAGTACTTCACCCTTTAAAGGTTTTGGAATTCTATTTATCCATTGACTTTCAGGGATAAAGTCTTTTTAGTAGTAGATACTGCAATGACCCTTTAGGTTTTTTTCCATATTTATGCTTACACCAGCCGTTTGAGCTTCTCTATAGCTACCCCAAGTCAAATATGACTTACTGGGATTGATGATTTGGTCATCGGGTAGTTTATTTGTTTTTTAGAGATAATTCTCTATTTAAAAGTCTTTGTTGGTTTCGAATGGCCACCGAACGAAAGCTTTAGCGAAACAAATTCATATTTAAATTCTGACCTCACCAACGCATCTATAATATCGAATTTAGTATGGTTACATATCTCATTTGTGAAAATTGGATTTAGGATGCATCTTGAGGCCTTGGCCTAAAATTGGAATCAAATTTCAAGTTTTAGCCATCATCAAATATAGTCAGATACCATGATCACATAGGGTCTTGGTGCGTTTGCGATGACCACAATTGCGTCATGCATCTGTGCTGATCGCACTACCTAGAGACCTAGGAAGGGTCCATTTTAAGGCTCTTTTGGTCGAGCATTGCCTATTTTTTCGATTGCTTTGGGTCTCCCAACCTTAATAGAGCATAAAATCCTTAAAGTGAGTCTTGTGGGTTGACTGGGAACTTTAATAGCTTGAGTATTAACAATTGACATCAAATCTAAGGTAGGATTCATTCAATTTTTGTGTTGATTTATTGATTTTAAGACCCAAAATCCCAAATGGTTTGAGGCTTGATTTTATCCTCAAATATGATTGTTTTGCACCAATTTATTGTGCGTTATAACTCCCCAATGTTATATGAAGAGTGGGTTGGTCTCAAAACTCATTTTTCATATATGGACCCACTTAGGGGTTTTGGTGTCATTTTTGGACTCGGAGAACAATAGCGAAATATTGTATTGCTAGACTCGTAGTGATCAGTAGGTTATGGTTTTGTTAGTATGATGATATTTTTGGAATTGTAAAGTGAAAATGAGCATATAAGGTATGATGTGATGTTTTATGGTTCGACTTCGAGGAAGGACTCGATCTACTCCTTTTCATAGATTATATGTGATATGTATTGTGTGTGAATTTGAATGATAAAATTGATTTTACATAGAGCAGCTTATCCTTTATTATTGATGCTTTGGGGATTAGATGAGTGTTTTTGGACCCGTAAGTTCATATTCTATAAGCCTTTTGAATCCTAATTCCTTCTCTCTCTAGTTTAGACTAGTTGTAGCATGGTTATGATATATTGCTATGTTTGGTTTGTAGTTTAGCAGTTAAAGTATGAATTGTGGATTTGAACTTGTTGGACTAGTGTGGTAGTCTTTAAACCATAACTTGGATAAAGTAGACTTGAGTACCATTATTTCTAGTTGAAGCTAATATCCTAAGCTTGAATGTGGCTTACTTGACATCTAGAAGTTGAACTAGATACCTTAGCCTAGTTTGGAGCATGGTGTACCTGATTCTGGAAATTGTAATTTAGAAGTGGGATCATCTGACATAGTCAGGCCTAGACTTGTATTAGCCTTGTGGACTTAGTTACTGATATTAGACATATATGAGGAAAGTAAACCTTTGTATAAGGTTACTTCTTGCCTTTCTAGCTTATGTTGATGTTCCCCGAACTTGTGAGTTTTCAACTATGGTAATGATACTCCTTGTGGAAGTGATTTTGAGTATTTAGAGCTGATATTCCCCTTAGATACGTTATATGTCCTATAGAGATGCTATATTTTCTTAGACTTGATAATTGTCCTATAGAGATGTTATTCCTCTTGTATATGATTGTTGAGCCTATAAAGATGCTATCTTCTTATGGTTATGGCTGTTGGGCATATAGAGGCGATATTCCTCTTTGATATGACAACTGGCCTAGAGAGGTGGTATTACACATTGTCATGATGCATGACCTATTGTTATAATATATCCTATAGATGAATACATGCTTATTGATATTATTCCTCCTATATGTGAGAAGAATAAAAATATGCTACGACTTATAAATATGATTATTGATAAGAATTTCGGGATATGTATATGGGCCTAAGGCTGTGACTATGATATTATGATTATTCCATATATAGTGTTGGATTAAGGGTTGTGTTTTGATAATTAATTGGATATCCAAAAATAGTTTATCATTATAAAGGATATGATTATAATTTATGGATTCATATACATGTTTTAAGACACATCTCTCTGTTATGGGATGGAGGAAGGTGCGGTATGTTGCTTACGATTTATTTGATTGGATACTAGTGATGGCAAGCATAGATTTTGTAAATTCATGATTATTATTCTTGTAATTTATGTGATTCTTGATTGAATATGATCTTAAGATTGTTTTGCTTAATTAAGGATTAAGCTATGTGGTAGCTAGTTGTCTATTAGCTAACTATAGTACTTGGTCGTTAGGACTCTAATGTATTAGTTAATGAATCTTGCTTAGGTGAAATATCCAAGATAGTGATGGTTGATACGTGGCCTATGGTGAGGTTGGGGTATAGTATAGGTGATGATTAGTGATATTGATGACTAAGCTTATGATGTTATTTAGTTTTCAGAATCAAGAGTTGTGTATTAACTAGGCTACATAATAAGTAATGTTGGTAATAAGAAGTGTCTAGTTAATAACAATGAATATTTTTTAAGTGGTTGATTAATGAATAGTTAAATGAGGGTTAGTTGGTTAATGTTTGTTAGTTAATGAATGATGTCAGTTAGTAAAAGATGGTTAGCTGATAAGTGATTTTGTGTTGTCTAGTAATGGTGATCGAATATATATTGACTTGTTGATAATTTTGAATAATAAATAATGAATAACGATGATTATGGTCTAGTAATAAACCTTGGCTACGTGTTAGATATTGGCTAACCAATAAATAATGGTTAGTTGCTATCCCTTGAGTAAGTATAATGTAAGACTATTAACTAGAGGTCATGTTATAGCTAGCGATTAGGATTATGAATATACTAATAGGCTTGTAGGTTTACCCTCTTTTTTCCATGTCTTAAGCCCGTGCTACCTACTATATGTCTCTAAATATATATAAGTGTAATGATGTTTAAGATGATATTGATACCCGGCAAGTATGGAGGATACTATTGTGATATTGATACCTGGTAAGAATAGAGGATACCATTATGATATTGATCCCCAAAAAGGTTAGAGGATGCTATTGTTATGATATTGATGCCCAACAAGGCTGGAGGATACAATGATGATACGTTGATACTCGGCAAGGCCAAAGGTTGATTACTATGATAATAGTCATGATAATAACAAGTATGATGAGTAGCAATATTTATTGTGTAATTTGCATTCATTCTTGTATGCGTATCACCTATCACCAATATGCACCTATTTCTATCAGCCGGTATAGGATAGTTGCATAAGACATGGCTGAAGAGAATGCCTTATGTTGTTGAATATTGATTGAACCTTCTGAGTTTGTGGCAGTGGGGTTACACATAGGCTTAGGTAGGTATTTGGTTGTCTGGAGTAGCCAATTTTTTGCTCTATTATGGATATTCTCATTATAAATATTATGATCATGATTATGGCTAGCTTATGATAGATTGGTCATTGATCATATACCAACAGTTAAGGTATGCCTTTGGCCTCTTCTGTCTTATGATAATATTATTGTACATAAATATATCATGTCTAGCAAGGTGGATTAGAAACACTGAGTATGATAGTATTAAATCCTGATAGTATCATGATGATGTCCTAGAATATGGATATGATGATCTAGATTACTCTTTGAGATTCCCTCATGTTTAAATGTATGTTTATATATGTATCTAGCTATATGAGGCTATGGCACTACCATATATCCCTTTCTTCACTCAATCATACTGTATATTCATTTCTTGACCTTGTATTGCTATATATAATTCTTTCACTCTTCATTTATATATAGGTCTAGCATATAAGGTATAGTTTTGATGTCTGATGAGTGTATCATGAGTAGGATAGTTCAGCTTGATACTTCCTTAGTCTTGTTATGCTAGACTCTTGGACTTGAATAGGATAGTTGTCCCTTCTTAATGTCATTAACTTCATTTATAAGCTCTGGACTCTTGGGTGTAGTTTTTTTTCTATTTGTATTATGTATATATCTGCCTTATCTTTGTAGCTCAGTTGGCAGTTACCTACTTTTTACCATTCGTTTGGTACTCATACTATACTTCTGCAGCCTGCAGATCATAGTACGGGTTATCACCGTTGATTGTGCAAAGCTGCCATGGTTCAGAGACTTTATGTGAACTCCTGGCATTCATAGTAGTACTCATATCTCTCTTTGTAATAGACTAGTCTCTATATTGAATACATAGATAAATTATATCAGTGTAATTCTCTTGATGGATCACTTTTGTACTCTTATTACATTTAGAAGCTCTTGTATTGATACCACCAGCTTTTGGGATTTTCTTATGTATTGTCCTTTACTATATATATATATATATATTACACATTCTTTTCCTTTTATTGTTGAGTAATCAGATACGATCCATTCCAGACTATGGGTCAGCTTGCTTACTAGTGGGTTTTGGTAGGCGCCATCATGACTTGAGAAATTGGGTCATCATATTATGACTCGTCATGATACATTACGAGTCGTTACCACGACTCGTGATCTGGATAGTAACTAAAAGAACCATTGCTAGTTTGGTCATGAGTCACAACCTGCGAAACATGACCAGACCTTGCTTGTGGATTCTTAGCCGTCACCAGGACAACACCGTTGGTCCATCTCACTGGTTTGGTCACAAGTCCCACCCTGTGAGTCGTGACCTCACCTAATGGCTCATTAGGTACCAATCTTTATTAGGATAGAAACTTAGGGAACCAATATTGGTTTTCTATGGATGGCACTATATGACTCGTATGGAGTCTTCACGACTCGTTACCAAAGTCGTACCTTGGGCAATGAGCTCAAAATACAAAATTTTTTAAGGTAAAAATTAGGGGTGTTACAAAGTTAAACCCATATAGCCCATGAGGGTATTTAGGATGGATCGAGCTACCTAGACAAGGTTAATGGTTTTAAAACTCTTACATTCATTACCTTTACTCTATCTTTGCATCTTATATATAAAAATATGAATTGTGCATATGGTTTTGAATAAGTTTGTACATGACATTATTTTATCACTTTTCCAATATTACATGCCAGTGCTTATCACACTGACAGTCCTATGATGCTTGTCGTTTCATGATGTAGGGTTTGAAAACTTTTTCGTTGCTCATGTGAAGCGTTAGGTGGATTAGCACGTCTGTTGAGTTGTTGTGAAGTATTAAGCCTACATTCTTCAGAAGACCTTATAATTTCATTATTCTTTCATTTTTGAATTTAGTATTTATGGATTTATTTTATTATCATAATTGGGGGCATGTCCCGAATTAGTTGCTATTCTAGTTTTAGAGGCTATTGTGTACAAATGTGGGATGGTTATTATTTATACTCTTAGTTTCATTTTTGTTATCTATTCATGTTTTTATTTCTACCTTTACTTGGGTTTCACATTATTTTTATTATAATTATTATGGTCTTAAGGTTAGACTAATAGGGTGGTCTTCGGTCCATGGTGGGCTTGAAATACCCGTCACAGCCAGTGCCGAGTTGGGTCGTGATTAACTTAGTATCATATCTAGGTTTCGAATTATTGGATTTTGAAAAAGTCATGGTATGTAGAGCCCTATTTATGGGTGTGTAGCACACCACACTTATAAGGAGGAGACAGTAAGGCTTTTAGAAAAAATTTCTATTCTTGTGTTCTGTTTAGGGCTGTATATCTAGTGTTCTGAAACGTCTCTAACTCTTGCCTTTGTCTTGTTTTGTATAATGCCTCCATAAAGATCTGATGTTTGTAGAAACTCTTCTGAGAACTTTGTTCCACATGAGGAGAATGTGGGGGGATTCGCCCTATGTACAAAGTACAGACCCAGTCTAGCATCCCTGCTTCTGATTGTACTACACCACATGGGGTTACACAGGTCCCTAATAGTCCTCATCGGTCTTCCCAGGATAGTGACATTTATGATCAGCTTCCTCAGGGAGATATCTCTAATGCAGAGTTCTACCAGTCTATTCATTTTCTTACTCAATTAGTGGCATCACAATCTCATCAACATAACCATGATAGTTCTATTGCTCATTCATTTGAGGTCACTTGGGGAGGCCAGTTATGAGATTGATCCCCCAACCTTTATAGTCTCTAAGGTTGAGAAGGAATCGCTGGGATTTATAATGAGATGGAGAAATCTTTAGGGTAATGTATGCAACTGACGTTGAGGGTGTTGAGTTTGTTGCATATCTATTGAAGTATGTAACTCATCAGTGGTATAAGGATTTTGAAACAATATGGGGTGATGATGTTGCACAGGCACTATGGGATGAATTTTAAGGGGCCTTTCTTGATTACTTTTTTCCTCAGGAATTGAGGGAAGCTAAGGCAGAGTATTTTGTTAATTTGAAGCAGCGTAAGATTAGTGTGAAGGAGCATGCCTTACAATTTTAGAAGATGGATCGTTACGCTCTTGAGTTGGTGTCTATCCAAATTTCTAAAGTAAGGATGTTTGCTTTTGGGTTGTCCCACAACTTGGTATCAGAATGTAAGGTTGCAATGTTAAGCAATGACATGTATATATCCAAGATTGTCATTTATATGTAGAAAGTGAAGGATGAGAAGAAGATATAGGCACAGATATGAAAGAGGCAGAACAAGAAGTTCATTCCCAAGGGGACTAACACTGGAAATCACCTTTACAGGCGTTGGTGGTCTATATGATCGTATGATTGATGAACGCTTGATAAATATATTTAGGATGGAAATTACCTTGATGGATTTAGTTCTCCCTTGGGTTTTCCTTGGTTCATGCAACTAACACGCACTGGGACCCTTTTAATAGAGAGAGATTAACCTATATACCCCATGTGTGTCTTTGGGGAAAATCGAGTTACACAGACTAGGTTAATGGCTTTAAAACTCTCATATTCATGACCCTCAACTATCCCGACATCTTATATATGTATACATAAATATGTGCATCTAATTTTGTCATATTTTGGACATATCATAATTTTATCACTTCTATTGAGTTGCATTCTAGTGCTTATCCCACTTACCATCCTAGGACAATATATCATTTCATGATGTAGGATCTGAAGAGTTTTCTGCTATTCCTGTGCGCCATTAGGTAGTTTAGCACGTCTATTGAGTTACTGTGAAGTGATGACCCTCCATCCTTTGTAAGGCCTTATCATTTCATTATTCTTTCATTTTTGATTCATTGCTTATGGATTCTTTTTTTGCTGATAGTAGGGGGCATGTCTCGACTTAATTTTTATTCTAGTTTTAGAAGCTGTTGTGGACAAATGTCGGATAGTTATTGTTTTGACTTAGTTTCATTTGAGTTATCTATTCATCTTTTTTTATTTCTATCTTGACTTGGCTTTCGCATTGTTATTATTAAAGTTATCATTATACTCTTGAGGTTAGACTAAAAGGGTGGTGTCTGGTACATAGTGGTCTTGAGATACCCGTCAAGGTCATGTTTGGGGCCGGTTCCTGATAGGTCATTAAAATATCAACTACTAAAAGGACTTTAATCTGTGATAGTTGATGATTAGGAGGTACCTAAAGCCTCAATCAAGTGAGGATATTGGTATGCATTTCACTCTAGCCCTCCCAAGTAGCCTCCTCTACTGGGCGGTGCCTCAATAAAACCTTTACTATAGGAATCTCCCTAGCATGCAACCGCCTGATATCACTAGACAAAATGAGCATAGACTTATCCATAAAGGTCAACGGCTCGTCTAGCTAGACTTAGTCCCATCTAAGAAAATGAGATTGATCAGGAATGTATCGCCGCAACATGGAGTCATGGAAAATAGAATGAACAACAGCAAAATCTGGAGGTAAGGCAAACTTCTAAGCTACCTCGACAAATTTGCATAGAATCTCAAAAGGTATAATATAATTGTGGCTGAGCTGTAACACCCCGTATTTTTTTAGCAAGAAATTGAACCGTTGTTCCTACATTTTTAAACTTTAATCAAATGATTTATGTTTGAATACATGTGTCATGATCATTATCCTAGTGTGAAAAGTGCTTATGCGGTGGAAAAATGTTCGTAGGAATCACTTAGAGAAAAGTTGAGCTAAGAGCCTTTGACTCGGCCAAATTTTTAGTATTCTATTCTACAAGGGTCAACTTTGAACGTGTATAACTTCTTACATATGTGGAATTTTACATCTCAAGACCATCAACTTATAGATGATTGAATTAGCTTTCTAATGCTAATAATTTTTCCCTAATCTGATATCTGAGAGAAACTCTGTTACCATTTTTGTGAGAAACATTAATCGTAACACCACGTGCTTTTAACGCTCAAATAATACATTTGAAATGACCTTTGAAACCCTTAATTCAATGATAAACCATGTTTAATGTTTAGGATGTGTTGGGGTATTTTTTGACTTTGGAATTAGGTGTGTGTCGCTAAATAGACCCTCCGCTAAGGCTGTGTGTCGCATGACAGACGCCAATAGACACTGGATGGGGTGTGCTTTTAGCATACGTCGCCCACCCTCAGGTGTGCTTTGGCTTTGTGTCTCCCAATAAAAAACTAGTGCCAAAATTGCTCCATTTGGACTTAGTTTAAAGGTGTTAAGTTTTTTTTAGACCCCTAAACCGTTTTTAATCCTTCTTAAATGAATTAAGAAGTCTTAAAACACGTTATTGCCCACTATTCATGAGATTAACTCACGTAAACCCTTCCCCTTCATCAAAATCAAGAAATTCAAACTCTCTCTCTAATAGTTCAAGTATCCAAGCACCAAGTTCAAGTGTTCTTGAAGGATTCAAGTAATTGAGGTATATGGGGTATTCATCAATGGGTTCCTTTCACCTATTGGGAACAAAAACCTTCTTTTTGGTTTAAAGTATAAATTGTATCCAATTTTATGAAATTATCCATTCCACTTATGAACTTAAGCCATGTATTTTTTAGTAATTTGAATTCAAGCCATGTCAACATGTGTTCCCATGTAAACTAGTTTATTTAATGCTTGTAATTTAAATTACTCATGTTCTATTCAAGTGATTCCACGTCAAATCTTCAATTTATGAATAACATCATGTGAATATGTTGTTTTCTCAAGTTTAACTCATCCCCATGTTTAGGTTCATGTATTTCATTCAAATATTGAAATGTCTTATGTCTTGGGTCTTTCAACTATGATTTTATACCACTAATTTAAGCACTGTTTATGTATTTTGTGATCATTCAGTGCTGAAGGGTTATGAACATCCGATACCTATCTGTTTATACATATCTTTGTTTTTAAGTTACAAGTCAGACTTGTTATGATTTTTATTACAATAATCATACTACCATGTTTATGTTGTGAACTTATCAGTACAATACCATTTCATAGTACACCCATAATAATACCATTGTCATTTAGTTGGGAGTAGGACTTAGCACTGAGCGAACCTAGGGATGGAGGCTCACCCGCCATTTCTGACTGGGTTCTTATTAGTTATCCCTAAGTTCAAGAACTACATACCCATCAAAGGATTATGAGATGTCACCCTCTAGTTTTGGACAGATACTATCTCTAGGTTCACCCACCAGTTTAGGACTGACTCCCTAGTCCTTTAGGATATCAGATTAGAGGATCAACACAACCATGAGTTAGTACCTATGGCAAGGTACTGACACCCATATAACTGGGGTTATTGGTTGAACCCGGATTAGCTTAGATTAGAGCATGTTAGTTACATGATACATCCCACAGTTTCTGTCAATATTCAGTTTATCTTTGTCTAGGGTTGATTGACAAAGTAATAATATTTCATTAATTATATAGTCAGCTTTATAGATTATTCATGTTATTTAGATCATGTTAGTACATACTATATTTGTCCAGTATTCTCAGTTTTATGTGTTCATGTTTTCATGCTCAGTATCCATACATAATCCTCAGTTCAATTTTTAACATGTTCAATATTACATGAGATTTACACACAACATTCCTGTTTTTACTGCTTCCCAGTAGAATTATTTTCAGCTCATCATTTATAAATCTCACTATGACTTACAATTTTCATGTATAACCATGTCTTAAATGTATGTTTTGAAAATAACTTATGTCCTCTGCATTAAAGCATGTTTAAAATACTTCCATAATTTAGAGCATGTCCCCATATACTTAATACATTCAAAAGTACTGACCACATATATGCATTTATGGCTATATTCCTTTATGATGTAGGTAGCAGATCTAGCCCATACACTATGGTCAGACAGTTCTCAGCTTTCGGCCAGCAGGTGATGAGTTCTCTTGTTATGGGGACTCCAATCAGTTGTAGTTCATGTACTATATTGTTATTATTCTTATGTATTTATGTATAGTAGTTGGAGGTATATCCCAACCACCTACAGTCAGTGTAGTAGAGGCTTTATAGATAGTCAGTCAGACTCATGATATTTAATTCAATTTCTTTCTGCAGATTTATCATGTTGTAAACTTTATCAATTTTACATTCATTTAGATTTCCTCATAATTTTGTTACCACTCAGTAAATTTAGTTATTATATACTTTTTAAATTAGTTGCTTCAGTATCATGCCAATACATGGGTTAGCTTGGTATCACTTGTGGTTATAAGCATCGTGTTACGACTTGGGGATGGCCTCGGGTTATGACGTGAGCTTGCATTTTGGCTCGATCTTCATCACACCCTTCATGTGCAATACACGGAAGAATACCTGATCACCAACTCAAAATCTCAATACATGAATTCTATGATCTACGTAAGCCTTCTCCCTACTCCGAGCCTTTCTAAACCTATCATGAATCACCTCGACTCTATCAAACGACTCCTAAAGGAAATTAGTACCACGGGGTTTAATATCAAAAGTCTCAAACTATCCAATCGAGGATCTACATATCTGATAACGCTCAAATTACACCTCAAATTAGGGTAAGGCGATCGTCGTCAATATATTTACCCAAATTTAGAGCGGGATCGAAACCACAGGGAACAATGTGAGTGCGATTAAACTAGCCTAAAATTATAGCTAAAAGTTAAATTAAAACAATCGATATAAAAAGATAAAAAGGGGGTTTAAGGTTTACAGATAGCTAATTGTCACTTTCAATATTTTAGTGTTTGAAATCAGTCTAAATAGGAAACGAGAGCTATGTTCACCAGGGTTTCGGGAATTGACAGATACTAGTCAATGCTAGAGATTCTCGGTATGAGTAGAACAACATAATATTCCTGATGATTATACTATCTGACTTAACTCTCGACCTCACCACACCATTTATTATCTAATTCTCTCGAACTTAGATAACTTATCTATTTCCAATAGGATGTTATCTCAGGTAGATTAATCCATTTATGAGATTATTCATTTAATAGAAGGTTGGTAGGTTCCAAGTCTCTATTGATAATTCACGTCCTCTAGTCTATTTCTCTGTTAGAAGCAAATAAAACCTAAGGCATAATCTAACGTTTGGAACCACTAGATTTTAGTTAAAACAATAGAATATCAAGATGTTTTACTACTCTTTGAATCCGTTAAACACCTAGAATCATATCAAACCTTAATCCATGGATCCCATAACTCCGGCTAATGAAATGAGCCACTAATGATTTGATGAACGAAATAACAATTTTAATTCATTATTATAATGATAAACTTACGAATGGATAAAAAACAACAAGTAGTTCCTCCGATTTAATCACATGGTAGAAACCCCAAAAATAGTTGATACAAAAACACAAGAATATTTTATGAAAGAGAGCAAAAATACGTGTCTCTCCTCTTAGAGTTGATGTCTGATAG
>JAPEIP010000006.1:74618768-74638533 GCA_026120095.1 Capsicum chinense | reverse complement strand
TCTCGGTATGAGTAGAACAACATAATATTCCTGATGATTATACTATCTGACTTAACTCTCGACCTCACCACACCATTTATTATCTAATTCTCTCGAACTTAGATAACTTATCTATTTCCAATAGGATGTTATCTCAGGTAGATTAATCCATTTATGAGATTATTCATTTAATAGAAGGTTGGTAGGTTCCAAGTCTCTATTGATAATTCACGTCCTCTAGTCTATTTCTCTGTTAGAAGCAAATAAAACCTAAGGCATAATCTAACGTTTGGAACCACTAGATTTTAGTTAAAACAATAGAATATCAAGATGTTTTACTACTCTTTGAATCCGTTAAACACCTAGAATCATATCAAACCTTAATCCATGGATCCCATAACTCCGGCTAATGAAATGAGCCACTAATGATTTGATGAACGAAATAACAATTTTAATTCATTATTATAATGATAAACTTACGAATGGATAAAAAACAACAAGTAGTTCCTCCGATTTAATCACATGGTAGAAACCCCAAAAATAGTTGATACAAAAACACAAGAATATTTTATGAAAGAGAGCAAAAATACGTGTCTCTCCTCTTAGAGTTGATGTCTGATAGATGAATTATTAATTTATCAAAAACCCTAAAAGATGCTATTTATACTAAAACCTAATTAAGGAAATAAAATAACAAAATTAATAAAATTGTTCGAAATAGGTGACGCCCAGGCTGACACTGCGTCAAGAAGTTCAGGCCCTATCACGGATGGCGTCAGAAATGCTTCAGTTGCCTTCAAAATTTGTCTTAGTCTTACGATGAAGCTGATGCCGCATCACCGAGCTGACGGCGTATCACCAACGTCATCAGATTTATTCATCAAACTCAATTCTCTAGTTTAGGCTGACTCCCTTCATGAAGCCTTATCACCAACTTGACGCCTTATCAACAACTTCGTCAGAACTTTTTCTCAAGCTTCAAGTTTTTGGTTAAGGTTGACGCCAATGCTGATAAGCTATCACAAGGCTAACGACGTATCACAGAGGTCGTCAGCCATAATTTCTTCTCTTTTGTTCATATTTTCAACTCTTTCGCTCCATTGTCATTTGTTTTTATTCCTCCACACTTTAACTGCAATATCATGAGCAAACACATCAAAACAATAAGAGTTGCTTCAGAATTCATAATTATTTTGAGCTAAAAAGCATTAAATGTGTTAGATTTCTCTCACACATCAACACCCTCAACTTAAAACAATTGCTTATCCTCAAGCAACAAACTAACTAAGAGAATACAAAGAACATTCAGCAGTCAACAACCATTTTAGCTTAAAGCTCAATTACCACCTCCAAAGTCAACCAATTTAAATTACTGTGTATATTAAAGAAAAAATATAACACAAAGGATTCAAGCTATGGCATCAATTAAGTACCAACAGTCATGAATGTATCAATATAACGCTACCCAAAAAAGTAAGTAACCTAGCAAGATACTAGTATGCCCTCACAACAAAGAAATTCCCCTTTTTCTCTCATCTCAGAAGTCAAAATTTAAACATGGGGATTTGCACAAAAACACTGACTCTCAGAACGAAGTTCCAGCCAATGTATACCAAATACCATATGCTTGCCCTTATCTTAATTATCAAGGTATCCAAATAGGTGAGTTAGGATCACTATAGGTCTTTCTCGTCTTGTAACGTAGGCTAAGGGCGGCTATGATATTAAATGGCATTTAGAGTGACTAACCTCCTTGGCACTACCTTAACTTGTGGTGTCCACTTATTAGCCTTTTTTTCTTTTTTTTCTTTTTTTTTTGTTCCATTTTTCCTCTTTTCTTGATCACCTATTATTTAGGATGGATGAGACTTCTTTTTCATTCTCTTTCTTTTATTCACCTCTCTTCATACCCAGTTTACATCACGAACCCCTATGATAACCACCCTCAACTTAGGTTGTTTGCCTAAGTCAAGGTGTACAGTGGCCAAGGAGGACCAGGGCCAAAACAGATTCATTATGATCTAAATGGGTAGGTGATAGGTGTCATAGAAAGAAATGGTCAATTCTGGCTCAAAACAGGGATCAAGTGATAGCATTCATTGTAGGGAAGGTTATTTAGGCTGAAAGTGGCTAAAAGTCAAAATCGCCTTTTATCCTTTCCTAACCCCTATCTTTCAACTAATGTAAGACGAACTGGGCAAGTTCTAGATTTGGCAGTACAAAGGGAACTGAGTAAGATCTCACACACACATGGCATACAAGAGTATTACCAGCTACTACTCATCAAGTTCATGCAATTGTTAGCAGTGATTATCAAGCAACTAAAACTTAACACCATATCAAGATGCACAGTGGTTAAACATGAATGCAATTGACACAGCTACCAGATAGACAATGGGAGAGGTAGTTACCATTCCATGAAAATTAACTAAAAAATATGTCAACTTCCGTGGATACTTATTTTTCTCCCAGTTAACTACAACACATCAGAAAGCAAAAATAATACACCTAAACATACCGGCTCTACAAGGAACAAGACTTCGCGGAAAAGAGGCATGACAACTAAAACCTATGGAGGACATCAACACCCACAAGTAGCCCCACCCTCAACTTAAAATCACGCAATGTCTCCAATGCATCAAACAAAAACAAGATAGTTAGAATCATACATGTGGCACAATGGATGCGAAGATCTAATGTCAATCACTTAAGATGAATAGACAAAACAAAATACCTTGGGTTGCTTCCCAAGAAGCGCCTAGTTTAATGTCGCGGCATGAGCCAACTCAGCTTTTTCCTCGACCTTGAGGATATGAATTTCACCCCCAACTAAGAGTCCATCTTCTTGCCTCACTCATAGGGAGGTGGTACAAAGATTAAGAAGTCTAGTAATGAATGATGCATGGTAAACAACTCGACCTTAAAGTGAGGTGTGTTTTTATGTTGTTTATCAAGTGTAAAATAAAAAATATAGGATTCTTGTTCATCATCTTCACAATCTTTCACTAGTTTAGATGATTCCACAGATAAGATATCATCTAAACATAATGTGGAAAAATGCTTCGAGTGTGGCCCAACAAATCCTACGTCAAAATTTATACTATCCTCTACACACTCACTTTTATTCTTCTTCTAAACATTTTCACTTTGAATTGGGCTAGAGTCTTCATAAGAGATTGGCCTGTTTTCTTCTTTTGCCTCTAGCACCATTCCCTCAATCTTAGCATCATCCCTCATGGTTGACTCAGTTCGTTGGGAAATCTCCAAGGGTTGATCAATATCAAGCTCATCATCAGAATAGGAATCTTGCTCTTTATTGTCACACTCTTCCATTATTTTAAATTATTCTATAGACAAGATATTATCTAAACATAATGTAGAAAAGTGTTTTGGATGATTGACCTCGATATCCATCTCTTCTATCCTTTCTCTTCCGTCGTTAAATGCCCTAATGTATTGACCTATGTCACATATGGTATCATTCGTTGTGTCTATACGATCCAAGATTAGTTGAAGCATAGCTTCAATGTCACTATTTCCAGTGCTGCATTCTTCCTTTTCTTGACCATAAGACCTGTCATACTCACAAGAAGAACTAGAACTTAGGTTAGCGCAATAGGGGAAGGGGGAATTTGGGAAATCACTCCAATGTCCATCTTGACCATCACATAAAGAACAATTATACTCTTGGTAGGATGGAGATGGTGGACATATCTCTCTACGGGGAGCATATCTACAATCTTGCCAAAAGTGGGGTCCATCATAATATGGACATGGCTCATCCAGATAAGATTTCCAACTATCAAACTTACATTCATTCAATGATGCCATAGTAAGAAATAAACAAAAATAAAGAAAATCTACCTAACACAAGAAACAAAGGAAATCACAACAAATATTTACAAGTTTGAATTCAAGCAAGTAAGCTAAAATTCCAAACTAACTCAATACGCCAAATTGCTTCCCGACAACGGAGCCATTTTTTATAACGCTCAACTTACACCTCAAATTAGTGTAAGGCGTCGTCGTCAATATATTTACCCAACTTTGGAGTCAGGGTCGAATCCACAGGGAACAATGTGAGTGGCGATTAAACTAGTTTAAAATTATAGCTACAAGTTAAATTCAAACAATTAATATAAAAAGATAAAATGGGGTTTTAAGTTTCACAGAGAGTTAATTGTCACATTCAATATTTTAGTGTTTGAAATAAGTCTAAATGGGAAACCAGAGCTATGTTCACCAAGGGTTTTAGGAATTGACAGATACTAGGTAACGTTAGAGATTCTCGGAATAAGTAGAACAACAGAATATCCCTGACGATTATACTATCTGACTTATCTCTTGACCTCACCAGACAATTTATTATCTAATTCTCTAGAACTTAGATAACTTATCTATTTCCAATAAGATGTTATCTCAGGTAGATCAATCTAGTTATGGAATTAATCATTAAATAGAAGGTTGGTAACTTTCGAGGCCCTGTTGATAATTCACGTCCTCTAGTCTATTTCTCCATTAGAAGCAAATAAAACCTAAGGCATAATCTAATGTTTGCAACCACTAGATTTTAGTTAAAAATTAGAATTTCAAGATGTTTTACTACTCTTTGAATTCGTTAAACACCTAGTATCATATCAAACCCTAATCCATGGATCCCATAACTCCAGATAATGAAATTAGCCACTCATAATTTGATGAACGAAATAACAAGTTGAATTCATTATTATAATGATAAAATTACGAATGGATAGAAAACAACAAGTAGTTCTTCCGATTTAATCAAAAGGTAGAAACTCCAAAAATAGTTGATACGAAAACACAAGAATATTTTATGAAAGAGAGCAAAAATACGTGTCTCTCCACTTAGAGTTGATGTTTGACAGATGAATTATTAATTTATCAAAAACCCTAAAAGATGCTATTTATACTAAATCCTAATTAAGAAAATAAAATAACAAAATTAATAAAATTGTTCAGAATAGGTGACGCCTAGGCTGACACCGCGTCTAGAAGTTCACGCCCTATCACGGATGGCGTCAAAAATGCTTCAGTTGCCTTCAAAATCTGTCTTATGCTGACAATGTAGCTGACATTGCATCACCGATCTGACGGTGTATCACCAACGTCATCAGATTTATCCTTCAAACTCAATTCTCTGGTTTTGGTTGACGCCCTTCATGGCGTCTTATCACCAACTTGACGCCTTATCACTAACATTGTCAGAACTTTTTCTCAGGCTTCAAGTTTCTGGTTAAGGTTGAAGCCGATGGTCATAAGCTATCACAAGGATGAGGATGCATCACGGAGGTCGTCAGCCATGATTTCTTGTATTTTGCCAAGATTTTCAACTCTTTTTCTCCATTGTCATTTGTTTTTATTCCTCCACCCTTTTACTGCAATATCATGAGAAAACACATCAAAACAACAAGAGTTGCTTTAGAATTCACAATTATTTTGAGCTAAAAAGCATTAAATGTGTTAGCGGTTGCTCACACATTAATATCCTACCATATAAAGCTTCCAAATGCTGCACTATAAAATCTATAATAAAGGCTTGGAACATATCTCGAGCACCTAAATCATCCAATTTGACTGACCAGTCGGTCTATGAATGAAAGGTTGTACTAAGATCCACATAAATACCCAACTCCTCCTGAAAAGCTATCAAAAATATAGAAGTGAACATCAAAACTCAATACGAAATGATAGATATAGGCACACCATGCAAATGAAATGTCTCACTAACATAGATGTGCGCCAACATTCCCACTCTAAAGGATATATAAATAGGAATAAAATTCCCAACTTGGCAACCGATCTACAATGACCCAAATACCATCGGAACCATGGATGTGCGAGAAAAACTACTAACGAAGTCATGGTAATAGCCTCCCATTTCCACTAAAGAATGGCCAACCTCTGAATCAATCCACCTAGTTGTTGATTTTTGGCTTTCACCTAGTGACAACAAAGGCAACGAGCTACAAAGTTTACCACATAACTCTTCCTACCACTCCACCAATAATATTGTCTCAAATCTCTATACATCTTATCTGTATCCAGATGAATAGAATATCGACAGCTGCAAGCCTTATCAAAAATCAACTGAATCAAATCACCAATCCTTGGAACACAAATGTGGCCACTAAATCTCAAAACACGCTCAGAATCTATGGTATCCCTCTTGGAATCACCACTCAACACCTGATCACGGAGGATGCAAAGTCTATTATCCTCAAACTGACAATGTTGAATCTGTAAATAGTAAGGGCCTCTCCTTAACACTAGAAAGATTCCTTTGAGGTTCTGAAATGTCAAGTTGAATTATCAAGTTCGCTAAGGACTGAATGGCCTGTGCCAATGACCTCTAAGAAACTGAAATACAAACATAACTACCAATACTTACTTCCTTCATACTCAAATGTCTGCTACTATATTTGTTTTTTTCGGAATGTACAAATTAAAGATATCATAATCTATAATGAACTCTATCAATATATGCTTCCTAGCATTAAGCTCTCTTTGGGTCATAAGATGCTGAAGACTACATTGATTTGTGAAAATCTCACAATGCTCACCTTAAGATAATGCCTTCAAATCTAAAATGCATAAACTACTACCACTAACTCAAAATCATAAGTGGGGTTATTGTACTCATACTCCTAAATTTACCTCAAAGCATAATTGATAACACAACCCTAAAGCATAAATACACAACCTAAACTAATACCTTAAGAATCACAATACTTGGTAAATAACTCACCCTCATCTACAAGAGCCGAATATAAGCTGAAGTAACAAACTCCTTGAGATTTCCAAAGCTTGAATCATACTCCTCAAGCCACAAAAAGGAACCTCTTTTTGAGTCAATCTACCCATCAGTGCTCAAATCATAGAAAAATACTTGATGAATTGTTGGTAATAACTAGCCAAACCAATGATGATACAAACCTCGATTGGATATATATGTCTATCCCAATCATGAATGGCCTTAATCTTTGTCGAGTCTACCATAATCCTATCCTTAGACACAAAATGCCCAAGGAATGTCCCCGACTTTGGCCAAAAATCACACTTAGAGAACTTAGAGAAAAGAACATGATCTCTCAATCTCTGGAGTATAATACTAAAATATTATGCATGCTCCTCTCTACTCCCCGAATACCCAAGGATATCATGGATAAAAACAATCACAAAGGAGTCCAACTAAGTCATGAACACTCAGTTCATGAAATCCATAAATGTGGATGGGATATTAGCCAATACAAAAGACATTATTAGGAACTCATAATCAGCGTAATGGTTCCTAAAAGTTTTCTTCAGGATATCCTCATTCCGAATCCTTACCTAAAGGTGAAAATACCTCAAATAAACCTTAAAAATCACTGTTGAACCATGAAATCGTTCGAACAAGTCATCAATACAAGGCATAGGACAATAGCTCTTCACCGTCACCTTATTTATCTGCCTATCATCAATATACATATGTATGGATCCAGTTTTACCAATGCTCTAATTGCTGCATAATAGGGTTGTAATTCAGTTGTTATTCTAGATGTTCGCCAAATCTATAAAAAACCAAAGGTTATT
This sequence comes from Capsicum chinense, assembly GCA_026120095.1. NCBI lineage: Eukaryota > Viridiplantae > Streptophyta > Magnoliopsida > Solanales > Solanaceae > Capsicum > Capsicum chinense. The sequence continues at coordinate 74,630,961 of JAPEIP010000006.1, read as the reverse complement.
TATATTCCTCAAAAAACCCCTTCCTATGTCATCATTTAATATTTTTGGATTGCTTAAGAAATTCACGTAATCGTTGACTTCTTGCCAATTGATTCAGAGTAGCTTTATCAAGATCAGAAGCAAATTATGCAATGGATTCTAATTCTGTGAATTGCTCTAGTTCTAATTTTAATTTACCAACTACTTGTTTCATGGATTTTATTTAAGTTGCGGTCCCACTCTTGAAATAGAAATACACACTTTAATAGCAGGTCAAATTCCTGTATTAAATAGGTCAATGAATAAGAAAATTTGTCCATCAGTAATGGAAATTACATTAGTGATATCATTTATAAAAGAATGACTTTGGCTATCAAATGATTGAACAAACGGGAACAATTTGCAAACAACATAGGAGCTCCCAAAGGAGACACACTCGGCCTAATAAAACCCTTAATAAGAAGGTCATAAAGCTATGAGTTGAACTCCATAAGCTCGCCAGGAGCCTTATGGTAAGGTACCATAGAAACAGGTTGGGTTCTAGGCTCAAGATCGATGACAAATTCAATCTCACAGGCAAGAGGTATACCTGGCAGATCTGTAGAAAAAACATCAGATAACTCACGAACTATAGGGACAATGTCAAGAGATGGGATCTTCATACTAACATAATTAATATAAGCAAGATAAGACACGCAGCCCCTAGGAATAAGCCTTCTAGCACACATATAAAAAATAACCATAGTCAGATCATGGCTAATATCACCTTCCCATACGACTTGCGGTATGCCGGACATGGTTAAGGTAACAGTCTTGAATAAACAATTCATGACCACATGATTGTGGGATAACCAATCCCTACCTAAAATCACATCAAAATCCACCATGTCTATTATAGTGAGTTCAGTATGAATATCAACATCTCTAACAGTCAAACTCCTGATATGAAAACCCAATCCAATACTAAAGAATTACCTATGATAGTAGATACACACAATGACATATATAATAAATCCGAAGAAATCTATCTGTAGAGTATAATAAGTAGACACATAAGAATAAGTTGATCCTAGATTAAATAAAGCAAAGGTAGACTGGCGGAATGCAAAAATACCTATAATAATAGCATCCAAAGTCTCAGCCTCGAGTATAGCAGGTATTGTATACAACTGACCATGCCTAACAACTGGCTAGGCTCTTGACCTACCTACCTAAGAACCACCTTGAGCACCCTTGGACACCACCCCTACGAAAATGCAAACCACCTCTAATAGAGGGATGAACTTCTCTAATAAGGGGAATATTCAAAACTGAAGCAATAGTTTCCTTTTGACTAGGAAAGTCTCGTTAATAATGACCAAAATCTTGACATATATAATATGTCACCTAAGCTAAATGAGAAGAAGAAGATCCAGCTGTGCAGAGTAGCCACCTCAACTAGAATAGCTAGAAGACAAATCCCTTAAAGATTAACCACTACCCTGACCTAGTTAATTATTAACACAAGACTAACCACTATCAATAATCTATAGCACTTCTTGAACGAGTCTACTTGATTGACTTTGAGATTGATATGGCTGACACATAGCGTACCTACCTTTAAAACCACTGCCTCTAAATCAGGAGATACTATGACTCCTACTGAAAATACCTCAATATCTAGGCCTCCTATAACTCACCCCTTGAGCCTCATGATGCATCTCTTATATCACTTGAGAATGACTAGAAATCTCAGCAAAAGACCTAGCCGTAGTAACCAAACTCTGAGTAGACATACAAATAGGAAGTCTCAATCTTCTAACATAGCAACAAACTCTCTCATACTTAGTGTCCAAAATAAAAGTAGTATGCGTAGACAACTCATGAAAGAAAGACTCATACTCCATAACCATTATGGAGCCCTACTCAAATCTTAATAACTAATCCCCAAAATAATCTCGAGGGCTGCAAGGAATGTACTTCTCCAAGAAAATTTGAGAGAATTAATACTATGTCAAAGGAGAAAATCCGGGTGGCCTGTAATCAAGATGACCTCTTCACTAATGTCGGCTTGCCATGTCCATCAGAAAGGTATGTAATCCACGTACGAGTCTCAACTAGGCCTAAATTACAGAGCCTATCCTCACAAGTAATCAGAAAATCATATGCATCCTCGATCAGTTCACCAGAAAACCTAGGTGTAGCCAATCTCAAGAACCTACCCAATATCTTTTGATCCTAGGCAGACATAGAAGGCTAGGCAACTACTAGCTAAGAAACTATCAGTGCAGAAGGAACAACAACTCTGGGAGCCTTTGTACCACTCTAATATGTATACTATGCACCACCAGATGGTGTACCACTAACAATACTAAAAGTTAAACCAAAGTATCCCTGAGCATTGATGAAGAAATAAACCTCGGTGGAGCTTGGGACAGTCCTTGGCCTACTACTAGCTGAGGTAAAAAAATCTCTAGCTTAAGAATGGGAATAGGGTCTGGTGGAGGTACCTAATCTGTCCCTTAGCTATGAAGGCCCCTTATTCTTTCCCCTATGTAGCTCATCTACAAGTAGCGACAGGATGTCTAGGCTCGGTCTCAGGAGCCTCTTCTCATGTAGCAATAGCATACATCCTAGTAATCTGTAAAAGAGTGAAGTAAAAGGAATGGTTGACAATCCAACTAAGAAACTTATCATTAAATAAGTGAAAAAAGTGAAGAACTCCTAAGAATGTCCAACATCCTCAGAAAGATACAAAATGAACATCATTATTCTGATTCGTAGGACACTATTAGATGTTGGCTCTTACACCAACAACACCATTGTAGACTAGGTTCTAATACAATTTTATTATGACCCGATTTATGAATTATGATGGAACCTACTCTATCCCACCAGTAGGTAAGCTAGACCTAGCCCAAAGCTATTAAACATAAGATAACTTTATGGAAATGCCCCAAAAAGGCCAAATAGGCAATTCAATACATAAATAAGCAAAGCAATTTATGTAGTCAAAAGGTATCCATAATATAGAAAACCATCCCATGACCTGGAAGATCCAGAACAAGAGCTACTATAAATATAGTACAAGTCTAAGACATTCAATCTAATCTTGTCTCAAAACTAAAGACTAGACATGGAAAAATAGAAGCAAATGGGGCAACTCCAACTCAAATAGTTTACCCTATGCTTAGAATTAAACATAACATAATCGTAAAATCAACGAAGAAATCTAGTACTCGAATTTGCACAAAAAAGGTACAAAAGTATAGTATTGGTATAAAAACCATGGGTACTCAATAGTATCATCGGTCGACTGAGCTAAATCCTGATATAAATATGATAAGTGCAAGATAACATAACTAAGTCAAGGTAAAGAAAAACCTAAATATCACTGTACATAAATAAGTAAATAACAATAATAATAACATAATATAAAGGATCAAACACATATGATTATAACTGCAAAATTGGCCCCCATAAGCATATAAGAGCATGTCACATCTCAAACCATGGCCTGGCCGTGATTGGTATCTCAAGTCCCATATGGACCGAAGATCACCTCCTGTGCCAAACCAAATCAAACACAACATCCCTAATGTCGGAAGAATTCGAAACATATAACAAGATAAGTTCAAAGAATAATGGGTATGTCTATAATTGATAACCATCAATCAAAAAAAACAATCAACCAACATCGCCAAAGTCCATAGTATTCCAAAAAAAGACTGCTAACAAAAAAACCAAAAACTAGTCATGGTCGGGACATGTCACCGATTTTGACAGATTATAAAAACAATGAATATGATAATGTTAATGATAATGAAACTCTCAACTGTAGTTTATGATAAAAATTATGAAATGTCTAAGTCTTTAAAAGTATGGAAACTCACCATTTCACCACAATGAACTAATAAACCGATCAAAACCACCTAACTCATCATAGTGAAAGTAGAAGTATCTCTGGTGCCTGCATTACATGGGTATACAGTGTCCTGAGATAACTAGTGGGGTGAGCACCAGAATGTATTTCGGGGATAAGGAAAACATAATTTCGTGATCAAGAGTTCAAAATTATTCAAATCTAATGCACCTAAACAAATGCACATACATATATATCACGTGTCGATATAGGGAATAAGGATTAACATGAACGTTTAAAATTTAGCCTGAATTGTGTAGCTCAATCGTCATAGTATAACAAGGCACCCACGGGTTATATGGGTCCATCTCTCCATTAGCTGGTAGGGCCCCAGTGTGTGTGGCCGTACTAACCAGAGAGTGTACATATGCATTATAGGGGACACAAAACTCCTGGCATATCAAGGTGACACGAGTACCAAATCATATTATACGGTGTGGGGGAATCAATCCTTCCAATCAAATAATAATAATAAGGAGGACTCGAACCACCCGATCATATATACCACTAAATCAAAAACCATGGTTTCGAGTATTGCTTCATCAAGACCTCCATTTTCATGACTCAGCTACACAATTCTCTTTAAAGCCCAATTAAAACAATTACCACATACATTATCATTTATTAAACCATGATATATATACATTTAGGAATACATTGTTGGTATCATCATACTATCAACACTTGCAAGGTACCTTTAACATGACACACCATTTACCATTATATGGGGGAATTCATAATCCACTTTGGTTTCTTAGGAATTACAAAACTCCTTAAGGTTCAATTCAAAAATCATTATGCTTCATTGACTTTTCACATTATACAACAGTTCATAAGTAGTTAAGCATGCATAATTTTCATATTGAAAACCAATTTCACCATATGGGACTGGGGTCATAACCACATCAAAATTCATAAGTTTTTTAATCACAATCCCAAGTTCATTCACTATTCCCATGCATCAATTTAATTTTAAAACCTCCGTTTAAACTTAACACATGCAGGGATAAAGATGAAGCATCACATAAACAATAATTCTTCAAGATCTTTAACCCATGTTTTCAAAACCAACCTGAATACCATATGATCAACACTATAAAACTCATGATTTTAGGAAATTAATAATTAGGGAAGAGTACCACGCCTGAAATACCAAGTTTCAAAGAAACAATTCAACAACCCTTGGATGGCCTATTTCTCGGAAACCCTAAGTATGGTTTCTTGAGTGAATTTAAGAGAGCCATGCAAGTGTTTGAGTTTGTTATAAATGATAAATAACCCTTCTTAAGTTCTTTATGAATGAGGGGTTATAATTGGGTGGGAAGGGAATTCTCCAACGTCCCCTCAATTTAAAAATTGAAATCTAGTCGTCAGTGACTACGAGTCACTATACGACTCATTTAGACTCATAATGATTGGACACAAAAAGTCATAGCCAAGACAGTCTCCAAGGCACTCATAATCTGTTGAACTTATGATTTAACCTATATGACTCGTAATAGGACCCTACGATTCATTGTGTCCAAACAATCAACCCTGCAACCATCCTGGGTAAATATTGGACACCGTAAGATTTACACCCAATGACTCATAATGAGTCCTTACGACTCATAATTAGTCCTTACGACTCATAATTAGTCCTTACGACTCATAGTAAGCCATTCATACTAATAGAAGAACTCAGCCACAAACTTTCTAGTTTGGTTATGATTTGGTCCAATGACTCATCAAGATTCCTTATGACTTATTAGGGGAGTCGTAGTCAGGATAGTAAGGATAAAATTACAAAAATTTTCAAGGACCAAAGACACAGGGCATTACATGCACCACCCTCCTTAGGATCATTCATCCTCGAATGATAAGACAAGGAATTAATTAGCACGAATTGACTCCAAACACAACCACACTTACCTTTAATAAAGACAAAAAATATGATGTTAAGAAATACACATACATTAAGAATGATTATCCATAACAAGACACAAGAATGGATCCTTGGAGTTCTTGTCCTCCTCGGCTTCCCAAGTAGCTTTCTCGACCATTTGGTCCCTCCAGAGAACCTTTACCATTGCTACATCCTTAGTTCGTAATCAACAGACTTGCTGATCAAAAATCTTGATCAGAACTTCCTCATACGAAAAGGAATCCAAAATAACCGCCTCATCTAAAGGAACAATCATCTTTGGATCACCCACATACTTTCTGAACATCGAAACATAAAACACTAGATGAATGGAGCTCCAACTAGAAGGCGGTTCTAATTCATATGCAACATTATCAACCCTCTTCAAGACCATGTATAGAAAAAGATAATGAGGACTGAGCTTTACCTTCCTACCAAACCATATCACTCTCTTCCTGCAGGATACTTTCAAGAACACCCAATCACTAATAGTGAACTCTAACTCTATTTTTCTTATATTTGCATATGGATTTTGATGACTTTGGGCGGCCTTATGCCTATCCCAAATAACCTTCACCTTCTCCATGTCTTGTTGAACTAAATCTAGACAAAATATCTTTGTTTTACCGACCTTGAACTACCCAATAGAAGACCTACACCTTCTACCATACAAGGCCTCAAATAGAGCCATACCAATGCTAGAGTGATAACAATTATTGTAGGAAAATTCTATGAGAGGCAAGTAGTCAACCCAACTACCACCAAAATCAAATACACATGTGCGAGGCATATCTTCTAAATCCTAAATTATCCTTTCGTCTTGCCTATCTCTTTGCAGTTGGTAAGTGGTACTAAGGGTATCCTTTGTCCCCAAACCTTGCAAGAATATCCTCTAAAAGTGAGATAAGAAATGAGTACCCCAATCATATATATGATGGAAACTAGAGTACCATGCAACTTCACGATCTCAGCGATGAATAACAAGGCATAATCCTTTAAAGAGAAATGAATGCTCACTTGCAGGAAATGAGTATACTTAGTCATCGTATCCATTATGAACTAAATCGAATCAAATTGCTTGCAAGACTATGGAAGACCAGAAATAAAATCCATATTAATCATCTCCAATTTCCACAGCGACAATGCAATCTCTTAAGTTAACCCAGCGAGCCTTAAGTTCTCAACATTCACTTGCTGGCACATACCATGCACTTAGACACAAAATTGGCCATATCTCTCTTCATATTATTCAACCAATAAATCTACTTAAGTTCATGATATAAATTCGTTGAACCACGATGAATAGTATAATGCAACTCATGGGCTTTGGCCAAAATTCTCACTCACAACCTATCAATATTAGGAACACATAATCTACCTTGATACCTCAAGATACCATCACTATTGATCTCAATAATCATAACCTTCTAGCTACCTACAACATTCTTGATTTTCATCAAGATAGGATCAAACATCTGTTTCTCCTTTCTCTCAGCACCAAGAGATGACTTCTCCACCTTTCGAAAAATCACACTACCATTTTTGGAGTCCAAAAGATGTACTTTAAGATTAGCCAGATGATGAAAATCCTTCACCAAATCCTATTTTTCGTTTTCCATATGAGATAAGCTCCCCATGGAAAACTTTCTAAGAGCATCAACAACTATGTTAGCTTTACCTAGGTGACAGTGAAAACACATGTCATAGTCCTTGAGCAACTCAAGCCATCTCCTCTGGCTTAGATTTAGCTCATTCTGAGTGAACACGTATTGCAGGCTCTTATGATCAGAATAGATATCAAGGTGGACTCCATACAAATAATGTCGCCAGATCTTTAATGAAAACACCACACCTAATAATTCTGAATCATGGGTCGGGCAATTCTTCTCATAGACTTTTAATTGTCTAGATGCGTTAGCAACCACCTTTTTATGCTACATTTCAACCACCTTTTTATGCTACATTAACACACAATAAAGTCCCACTCAGGATGTATCACAATAGATAACAAAACCATCAGTGCCCTCTAGTAGAGTCAAGACTGAAGTCAAAGTAAACTTATCCTAAAGTTTCTTGAAACTACCCTTACAAGTATTTGAATTTCACCTTCTTCTCAGTTAACTTAGTCAATGGGGAAACAATAGAAGGGAAACTCTCCACAAACCTTCTATAATAGCCAAGTTAACCCAAGAATTCTGAATGTCGATTGGAGTCATGGGTATTGGAAACTTCTTAACCACCACAACCTTCTAGGGATCTGCCATGATACCTTTACTATAAACAATATCCCAGATAAGTTACAACATTTACCTAGAACATATACTTGAAAATTTTTTCATATAATTGTTGCTTTTTAAAGGTCTGTAACACAAGGCGGAGGTGATAGATATGATCTGTCTCACTCTTAGAATACACCAAAACATAATTGATAAAGACAATCACGAACAAATCCAAGAACTGATAAAAAACTTGATTCATAAGATCCATAAATGCTATCGAAGCATTGGTCAAACCAAAAGACAACCAAAAACTAAAAAGGACCATGCCAAATTCAAAAAGCAGTCTTAGGGATATCTACCTCCCTAATCTTCATCTAATGATAACTCGATAGAAGATAGATCTTACAAAAGAACTTAGAACCCTAGAGCTAATCAAAAAGATCATCAATCCTCAAAAGGGACATATATTCTGCATAGTTACCTTATTCAATTAGATATAATCAATACACATCTGAAGGAACCTATTCTTCCTACATACAAAAAGAATAGGAGCACCCCATGAAGTATATTAAAGCAGATCAAACCTTGTCAAAAAGATTTTTCAATAGCTCCTTGAGTTCTTTCAACTCAGTCGGAGCTATTCTGTAAGAAGGGATAGAAATAGGACGAGTGTCCACAAGAAAATCAATCCCAAAATGAATTTCCCTAACATGAAAAATACTAGGAATATCATTAGGAAATACCTTGGAATATTCAAAGAATATATGGACAGTCTGCAAAAGTCGACTTTCAAATCTGGAATACTTAACATGCATAGAGTGATAGAGGCAACCTTTAAAAACTAAATTACAGGCTCTAAGTTATGAAATGAACCTTTCCTTAGGTAGTAGGGAACTACCTTCCCATTCAATCACCGGTTCATTAGGGAAATGAAAACTGACTATTCGAGTCCGACAATCAAGAGACACATAGAATGAATAAAACATCTCAATCCCCAAAATCACATCAAAGTCTAACATGTCCAACACTATCAGGTTTACTAGGGTCTCTCTACCATAGACCAATATCACACAACCCCTATAGACCTTTTTTAGCCAGAATGGAGTTACCTACTGGGGTAGACACAAAGAAGGGGTTTGAAATACATTACGGATTAAAACCAAAATAGATAGCCACATAAGGGGTTATATAAGAGAAGGTAGACACGAGATCAAGTAGATAATATACATCATACGAGAAGATTTTAAGCATACCAGTAACAATATTAGAGGATGCCTCAGAATCTTAGTGAGTGGCAAGATCATGCAAATGATTTTGACCAGTGCCGGTGCCAGAAGCAGACGCAAAATCTTTTGGTGCGGGATTTGATGAAGAAATAACATGAATCTCATTTTCCCCAGATGCAACCTTAAAAGGGAAATCCCTTTGCATATGACCAATTTGATCATATTTAAAGCACTTATTCCTCCCCTATTTACAAACACAATAGTACACCTGACCACAAAATTAATAAAGAGGATACGATGATGCTAACTGAGCCCCACTAGTTGAGGATGGCTTCCTAGGGATCTAAACCCACTTTTACATCGGGAATGCTGATCACACAATGACTTTGGATAAGGAGAACTAGTTATAGAGTAGGAACCAAAATTGCCCTGCTTCTTCTTAGACCATTTTCCACCATCTCTACTACTTTTCTACCGACCTCTACCCTAATCAAAATAGGAAACTTCTTATTCTTCCTTTCACTCATATCTTCTTACTTTTTTCTTTCCTTTTCCACTTATTACATATACACTACATGTCAAGAGATGTTCATATTCTTGCTTAATAAGAAAGCCTTGCTCTTAAAAATTAACTGACCAGACAATCTAGAGGAAAACTTCATTATTCTATCCCTAAAGCTAGACACAAATTCTAGAGCATAATGTGATAGTTGATGAAAGTTCAAGGAATTCTCCTATACTGTCATCCACTGTCATCCTACCTTAGCTCAAATTCATGAATTCCTCAGCTTTTACATACCTCAACTCCTAAGGAAAGAAGCAATCATGGAAAGCACAAAAGAAATCATCCCACATGTAGACTCAACACCATTTTCCTCATATAACTAATATGCCATATCCTTCAGATGATAACATGCAAACTCTACAACCTCCACTCCAGTAGCATACATCATATGAAAGATATTTTCTATCTGATTAATGAAATTTTAAGGATCTTGTTCAACTCTATAACTAGTGAAAATAGGAGGACTCAACCTCATAAATTGGCCAAATCTAGTAGCCTTAAAAAATGAAGCAACAGAAGCAACACACTTATTTTGAGAGGCCACAAATTGAATAAGAAAAATGAATCGATTGGCAAAACTCAACATTACATACATTAGCTTAGGGTGCATAAGGAGGGATATGGGGAACCAATGGAGCTCTCTCAAGGAAATGAGAAGCAGAGACTCTCGACTATGTCTGAACTCCTGGAGTTGGACTAGCTTCATCCACATTGTCCTTAGATAGGACAGAAGAGTTTCTATGAACATCAGATCTTCAGGGAGGCATGATCGAGAAAATAAATAAATGAAAACTAGAAGATATTCAAAAACTTAGACTCTACATCTTGAAATAGAACAACAAAAAAGTAAAACATTGATAAATGCATCACAGCCTCTCCCTATAAGTTTGGCACTCTATTCACCCATAAAAGAGACTCTACTTGTCATGGCTTGATGGGCACCCAGTGATACCAAACATAGGCTCAGATACCATATGTTTCATGACCCAAACTAGGGCCTGACCATGATGCACATCTCAAGTACCACATGGAATGAAGATCACCTCCTACACCAAACCAAACAATACATAATATCTATAATATTGAATGAATTCCAAACATATAACAAGATAATTCAAAGAATAAAGTGTATGTCAATAACTAATAACCATCGATTTGCTAAAACAACTGACTAACATCACCCAAGTCCACAATAACCCAACAAAGACTTCTAACATAAGTACCAAAAACCATTCTTGGTTGAGACATGTCCCCGACTCTGATAGATGACAATGATAATGAAAATGATGATGTTAATGATAATGAGACTCTCAAATCTAATCAATGATAAGAACTAATGAAATTGTTAAGTCTTCCAAAGTGTGGAAGCTAACTGCTTCACCAAAATAAATCGATGAACCTAGCATAACCTCCTAACTCTGTGTAGGAAAAGTAGAGGTATCTTTGGTGCTTGCATTATGTAGGGATAAAATGTTCTGAGATGGTTAGTGAGGTAATCACTTGAATATATCTGGGGATAAGAATAACATAATACTCTGATCAATAGTTTAAAATCATTCTAAACCAATGTATATAATCAAATGCATATACATATATATTACATAGCGGGATAGGGAACAAGGCTGAACTTACACTTTACAACTTTAGCCTGGATTGTGTCGCTCAACTGTCATAACATAAGAAATCACCCACAGGCTATATGGGCCCAGATCTCCACCAGATGGTAGGGCCACAATATTTGTGGTTTCACGATTTAGAGGGTACACATATACACTGTAGGGGACTAAAACTCCTGGCAGATCAAGGTAACAAGAGAACCAAAGAATATAAAATGATGTAGGGGCTTTGAACCTCCCAATCAATTAATAACAATAAGAGGGACTCTAACCAGATGGTCTTATAGACCCCTGCATCGGCAACCGTGGTTTCCAGTATTGGCCCCTCAAGACCTATAATTTCATGACTAAGCTACACAACTACCATTAAAGACAAGTTAAAATAATTAGCACATGCATAATCATTTATTGAACCATGATATAAATTTAGGAATACATTAGTGGTATTGTCCTACCAACTACACTTTCAAGGTAATGTTAACATGCCACACCATTTATCATTATCTAGGGGAGTCACAATCCCCTTTGGTTCAATTATACATTGGATTAGAGAATTGCATAAACCCTTAAGGTTTAATTCAAAAATCATTATGCTTAATTGTCTTTTTATGTTATGGAATAGGTTATGAGTTGTTCAATATGCATACTTTTCATATTAAAAACTAATTTTACAATTGGGGTTGGGGTTATAACCACTTCAAAAGTTACAAGTTTTGGGAATCCTAATCCCTAGTTTTTCATCATTCCTATGCATCAAGTTAATTTTCAAACCACCATTTAAATG
>JAPEIP010000006.1:74606237-74618668 GCA_026120095.1 Capsicum chinense | reverse complement strand
TTATAACCACTTCAAAAGTTACAAGTTTTGGGAATCCTAATCCCTAGTTTTTCATCATTCCTATGCATCAAGTTAATTTTCAAACCACCATTTAAATGTAACCTATGTAGGAACAAACATAAATCATTACATAAACAACAATTATTTAAGACCCTCAACCAATGTTTTAAAAACCAACCTCAAAAAAATATGAAAACACTTTAAAACTCATGTTTTTAGCAAATTAATAATTAGGGAAGAGTAACATGCCTGAAATACAAAGTATCACAGAAAGACTTCAACCTTGAGCCTTTAGATTGCCTATTTATTGGAAACCCTAAGTATAGTTGCATAAGTGAATTTACAAGAGACTTGGGAGTGTATTAATACGTTTTGAATGAGAAATAACCCTTCTTAAGTGCTTTATAAATATGGGATTTTAATTGGGTAATAAGGGAATTGTCCAAACTTCCTCTAATTTAAAAACTAAAATTTAGTCATTAGTGATAGTATAGACTCAATATGACTGGTCACCACAAGTCGTAGCCAAGACAGTCTCCAAGGAACTCATAATATTTTGACCCTATGATTCAACCTATATGACTCGTAATGGGACCCTATGACTCATAGGGTCCAATCATAGTCAACCCAATAACCACCAGGGTATACACTGGACATCCTACAATTTACACCCAATAACTTCTAATCATTTCTTATGACTCATAGTGAGACACTCGTACTAAGAGCAGAACTAAGCCACACACTTTTTGATTTTGGTACAATTTGGTCCAATGACTAGTGAAGACTCCCTACGACTCATTTGGGGAGTCGTAGTTAGGACAGTGAGGATAAAATTTCAAAAATTTCCAAGGACCAAAAACCTGGGGTGTTACACTGTAGAAAAGTAAATAACCTATTACATGCCCCTATAAGCCAGGAGGGTCCACAAAAAGATAGAATAAACCAAGCCACCATAATTTACCAAATCTCAGGGTACAACTAAACTCTATCCACATAATGCCATATTACCACAAATTCCACTTTTGGACTTAAAATCGACACCCATATCATCAATATTATCATCTATAACTAATATTATAAGCATCAAATCATCATTATCATACTACTAATTTAATAATTAATATTATAGAAATATTCATAACCGACCCGATAATTATATAATTACTATCATACTAATCTTTCAGATTTGAATTGGGTATATATGTCATCAATGTCATTATTAATATCCAAACTTGAACTAGTAAGTATATCATAGCATCATCAATATCTAAACTCAAACTAGTAAGTATATCATTAATATTATAAGAAATATCCAAACTCAAACCGGTAATCATACATTCAATCTCATAAGTAATAGCATAACCAATAACATTATAACTAACATAATCGATAAGGTTCAACAATCAATATTTAACCCATCATCACCATCAATTGCCAAAGTTTATCAATATTACCTAAATAATAAATTTTAAGACATACCACAAGAATATAAAAAGATTTCAATAGCTAACACCAATCTTGGCCCAAGGTGGGCCAAAATCCCACTTCTAAATCATCGAAGTCCACTACTAGGAAATTTATACCACAGACTAGGATAAGGGATCTAATTTTAGTTATCAAATAAGCGTTAATTAACTCTAAGTTAGGAATTCTACTAATGGTTTAAGCAACTAAGCTAAAACACTTAAATTATAATACTCAAAAAGCCTAGATTGTTCAACTAACCTGAATATGCCAATTTGATCACCAACACCTAAAACTTATCCAAATATAATATAATATCATATACATACTATGACATAGCTCAATCTATGAAAAGGGAAAACCTAGCCTATCTGGATGCCAAAGAAATCTTAAAGAATCTACTAAATAATTGACTTACTCTTTTGAGAAGCTTCCATAAGATGACAAGCTATCAAAATCACAATCTACTCATCAAAACAAGAACAATGATACCTATATTGCTCAATTGTGCTTTTAGGACAATAATACACTAAAAATATATTGTTCCCTCTAGTAAAGAATCACAATTTTTAAATCAATCCAACATTCCCATATGCTCAAGGAGTAATTTTCCTTAAAATAGGTGAAATTTGAGCTAAATTGAGGCTAAAATCAAGCTATCAAGTCTTTGGGGTTTTTAAAAAGAAATGGGAAAATCTACTATGAAATTAGAGAAATCATACCATAAATTTAAAAGATAATCACATAATAATTATCACCCAATCTCCCAAAGCACCCACAAGCTCTAATTTAAGATTTTTCACTCCTTAGGGTTTAAGTTAGAAGAGAATGGATAAAGAAATAGGAAAAATCAAATATGAAAATGGTCTATTTATACCCAACCTACGCATTTAAGTTTCTCTATTGAGACCTATGGTTCACTATTATGGCATATTTTGGCTACCAGGATGAGTCGTTATTGCAACCTAAAGCACTATGATCACAACATATAAGTGTCCTATCAAAGGAGTCGCATCATGTCCCTTAGACTTGCTATTAATGATCATACCAGTTATAGTCGATACTTTGAATTTTCTAAGTGTCTTCTAAGGCCTGGAATTCATTTGGAATATCGTGTATGCAAATAGACTATACTACCATACTAACTTAGATGTTCTTGACTCAATGAGGCCATTAAAATTCCAATCGAGGAACACCCATATTTCATTTTATTAACTTTTTAACCAATAGGACAAAATAATCTTGGGTACCTCAAGACCAAAACCAAAAGTGCCCCTAGCCTAAAAATTACATCCTAAAGTTGTTGGAATAGTCAGAATTTTATACAAGGTTATATGACTGAAGTTTTCTCTCTAACATATTCTTGTAGACTCTAAGAGTGAGGTGGATCATACGAATCACCTTTGTATTGTACTATATACCTTGAAAGAGTAGCAGTTGTATGCCAAATTTTTGAAATCTAAATTTTGGTTGACAGCTTCCACTTTTTTGGTCATGTCATTTCTAGTAAAGGGATCATTATGGATCCAAAGAAGGTTGTAGTGGTTAAAAAGTGGCCTAGATCTATGACTCCAATAAATATCCAGAGCTTTTTGGGTTTAGCTAGCTACTATGGGAGATTTATGGAGATTTTTTACCATAGTTGCTACATTGACTAAGTTGAATTAAAATAAGGTTATGTTCTTGTACTTTGATGCTTGTGAGGGTAGTTTTAAGAATTTGAAGGATAAGCTAACTTCGGCTCCATTTTTGACTTGCCCCTAAGGAACTATTAGGTTAGTGATCTACTGTGATACATCTCTTGTGGGGCTGGGTTGTGTGTTCATGAATCATAGAAAGGTGATAAATAATACCTATGTACTGAAATATCCAGTTTTTTAACCCTTAGAAAATTTCCTGCAAATCTATTCTCCAAACCCTCTATGACTCTTGGGCACAAGCTATTTTTTGGGGTACGAGTTGTACAGTCCTGTCGTATGATGAGCAGTGCTAGTTGGTGGTATTGTTTTGGTCACTAAAATAGGTATGACATAGGGTATGAGTCATAGGGATTGGTATAAGTCATATCAAAGACTCGTATGGTGGGCAATTTTTGATCCTCTTGGTATTTCATTTTGCAAGGGATATGGGTTATTGTTATGGATCGTATGCTATGGTTAAGACTTAGTTGTATGATTTTTATACTGCATAGTGTTTGATTCATGGGTTGAGGCTTGGATATGATCAGTGGATACCCATTGTATAGGAGGGTATGACTCATATTGGTTAGTCGTATCCATGTGATGGGTTTGTAACGGATTTAAGTGGGGGCACTCTGGATATTTCCCTACCTATCGTAACTATGACCCATAACTTCTAATATACATATAAGTTTATTTACCTTATTATTTTATTCATTAACACTTAAAAACTATTCCAAAATATATCATAATTCTCTTAAGAGCTTTTTGGGCAAGAAGGTTAGGGTTTCATCTTATGGATTGTTTTGGGGCTTTCTTTGGGGATTTTTTCATCAATTCATTGGTATAAGGCATTATTCTCTTCCCTCATTGTAATTTCCACTAAAGGAATGGTTTATATAATTGATTTTATGGTTTTACTATTTCATTATTTTGGTTATCAACTATTAGTTGGAGGTTTTGATATTACATACTTGGTTATGGTTTCCTATGTTTTTAATTACACCCTGTAATCCAATAATGGTGGTTTTGGACAATTTTATTGAATGGTAATAGTTTAATGGTCTTTGGAATTTGTTCTGGTTACTTATGCCCCTAAGGTATTTTATAAAATACTTATAAAAATATGTTCGTTGCATTGACTATTTTAATGGAAATCTGGCATGCTTTAAACTAGATGAAGGATTTATGCAAGGTTTAAATGGTTTTAAAAGGCTAAAGGCTAAATAGTTAAGCTTATGGAGAACATGGAAGTCTCCCAAGTGGATTTAATCTAGAAATTTAAAGGGCACGTAAGGTCCCTTTAACTTAAATGGTTTGGATATGGATATTACTTGCAAGTAATGGGGTGGTAGGATGATACAACTAATATTGGCCTTGGTTAATAACTATTAAATAGATTGTTTTGAAATGGTTTAAATTGGGCATTAATGGTAGGGTGCGTAGCTAAGTCATGGAAAGTGGCAATCCCGGGAGGACCAAAATGACAAACTCATAGGTTTTAATATAAGGGGTGTTGATGCCCATGTGCGTTTTTCATATTTTATATTAGGGGATGTACTAGTTATCCCATGGGATATTCCCTAGTCGTGTGGCTATACACACTGGGGCCATTTCAGTAGGGGGAGCTAAACCCATATAACTTGTGCTTTGTTAGAATGACAAAGCTACACAACCTAGGTAAAGGTTTTAAATGCATGCTAAACTCAGTTCCCTTTCCTAAAACTTATTTATATATGGCTATATACATTATGGATGGCTTCACTTGGTTATATGGCTGGCATTATTTTATTCTTATGCTAAGATTCATGCTAACGGTCATTTGATAAATTTGCCTTTTTGTGGTTGTATACCCACACTATGCAGGAACCAACCATTTTTTTCCTTCTATTTAGCAAATAGATTTTGTATCAACATTTAGACTGAAATGGTGAGCTTCCACCCTTTTAGAATGTATCATTTCATGTTATGCATTATTCAGACACT
Organism: Capsicum chinense; assembly: GCA_026120095.1. Classification (NCBI taxonomy): domain Eukaryota; kingdom Viridiplantae; phylum Streptophyta; class Magnoliopsida; order Solanales; family Solanaceae; genus Capsicum; species Capsicum chinense. Next base: position 74,613,539 of record JAPEIP010000006.1, on the reverse strand, counting down.
TATCTTTTAATTTAGATATTGGTTTTTGCTATGGTTGGGGGTGTCTCAATCAGATTTATTTATTCTTTTGGATAGATGATTTATGGTACATTTGGCAGTTGGCATGGGCGGGATCGGTAGAGGTGTTAGCCTTAGCATTGGTATTAATATTGAGGCTGGCATTATTAGACATAATTTCTTACTATTCAATCATACTATATTTTGGGATTGATTTTCATAGTATGTTTTGGTATTCCCTTTTGGTAAATGGTGTATTGTTTGATTTGGTTTGGTTGAGAAGTTGTTGTGGTACAGTTGGACTCGGTTGAGTCGGTCATAGTTGTGACCCTATCCTAGAGTCTTAATGAGAATAATAATGCTATCTTGGTAGATATTTGAAATTTAGCTCATCTAAGGCTAGATATAGGTGGTTGGGTAGGGTAACAGGGGTGGTCCTCGATCCTGGTTAGACATAGGATTCCCATTAAGACAAGGACCAGGGTTGGGTCATATAAAGTTGGTATCAGAGCATTAGGTTCATGGTCAAGTGGCAATTCCACAAAGGCATGTCGAGTAGAGTCTCTTTTAGGGGTGTGAAGCACGCTACACTCATAAAAGAGGGGCTGCAAGACATTTAGGAATGTTTTACCTTCTTGGTATTTTATCTTCAAATTTGAGTTCTCAATCCTTGAATCTCCTCTAATCCTTGTTTTTTCATCTTTGAGATCATGCCTCCTAGATCTTGAACACAAAGAAATTATTCTATCCCATCTGGGAATAATACTGAAGAGGTATATCCTAGATGTAGAGTATATCTTTGATCTGATGGTTCTTTTTCTAAAAGTGTTAGAGTTCCTAATATTCTAGCTAGTTCTCCCCAGGTCCCTTAGGGCAACATGAAAAATAGAAACTTTCATTAGTTTATTCATATTATTTCCCTATTGGTGCCGCTTAGGTTGAACTGGGTATAACTAGTGCTTTACCTTCTGAGGACATAAGGGTTGGTCAATTTATAAAGATGGGTCCTTCAACTTTTACTGGGGTAAAGGTTGAGGAGGATCCATAGGGCTTCTTGAATGAGATAGAAAAGATCTTTTGGGTAATTCAGTATACTATAATGCAGAGGAGGTTAACTTTGTAGCTTATCAACTCTAGCATGTTACTTATCAGTGGTATGAAGGGTAAAATAGGGATAGAGGTGATATGGAAGAAGATAGATTATAGGAAGCCTTTTTGAATGCCTTCATGTATCGATTTTTTCCTCAAGAGTTAAGTGAAGAAAAGATAGAGGAGTTTTTGAACCATAGGCAGGGGAGGATGTCGATAAAGAAATATGCTTTAAAGTTTCATCAGCTATCAAGGTATGCTCCTAATTTTGTAGCTGATATGAGATCGAGAATGAGGAAGTTCACTTCTAGATTTAGTATAGATTTGATTCAGGAGAGCATGAATTCCTTGCTGATTAAAGATATGGATATCTCGAGGTTATCTGTTCATATATAATAGATTGAGGATAAAAAAAGAAGTAGTAAGAGTTTGGGGATAGGAAAGGAAATAGGTGTAGGTTTTTTTATCAGGGAGGTGCTTAGTCTCAGGGTGATAGGGATAGTAGAAAGTGGAAGAAAAAAAAATGGGGGAGTTCGGGCTCTTTTTTTGCTAGTGCTCTTTATCAGTCGAAAGACAGGTGTCATAAAGGTGGTGATAATTTTTTAGCACAGGTTGCCCAATCTCAGGCGAGCAGAGGTCAGTCAGTTTCTTTATGTCCTCCTTGTCAATTCTGTGGTCGTCCTTATTGGGTTATTACTAGGAAGGAAAAGAAAAGTGCTTCAATTATGGCCGAGTAGGTCATCGATTTAGGGATAGTCCGGTCAATAATGTTGTTACGGGAGCGAATAAGATTCCTATGGCTTTATCTTGTGCTCCTACTCCTGGTGGGTTGGCATCTGCTTCTGTTATTGCTCCTTGTTCTGGTGTTATTCAGAATAGGTCTTATGCTTTAACATCCCAAAAGGAATCCAAGGCATCACCTAATATCATTACTAGTAGATTAAAGCTTTTCTCTTATGATGTATATTATTTGGTTAATTTAGGGTCTACTCTCTATTACGTGACTCTATATGTGGATGTGTATTTTGGTTTTGAATAGAAAATTATTTCAGATCTTTTTGTTATTTTACCACGGTATGTGACTCAATTATTTCAAAGATAGTATATAGGGGGTGTCTAGTATTTATTGGTCGCAACCAGACCTTAACGGATTTGTTTAAGTTGGATATGGTAGATTTTGATGTAATTTAAGATATGGATTGGTTGCATTCTTGTTATACGCCTGAATTGTTGGGCCCATAGGGTTAACTTTAAGTTTCCTAATGAACTGGTTATAGAATGGAAATGTAGTTCCTTAGCTCCTAGGGGGAGGTTTATTTCTTATCTTAGAGTTTAGAGGATAATCTCTAAGAGTTTTCTTTCTCACATTATTTGGGTTAAAAATTCGATCTCGAAAGGTCCTTCTTTGTCTTCAGTCCCTATGGTTGATTAGTTTCCAGAGGTCTTTGCAGATTATCTTCCTGGTCTTCCTCTAGATAGGGAAATAGAGTTTGGTATTAATTTACTTTTGGACACTCATCCAATTTCTTTTCTTTCGTATAAAATGGATCAGATTGAACTGAGGGAACTCAAAGAGTGACTTAAGGATCTTTTGGATTAAGGGTTTATTCATCCTAGTGTTTCTCCATGGGATGCACCGGTATTGTTTGTGCGCAAGAAGGATGGTTCCCTTCAGATATGCATTGACTATAGGAAGTTATACAATGTGATAGTCAAGAACAAGTATTCTCTTCCTTAGATAGATAACTTGTTTGACCTGTTGCAGGGTGCCAAGTTCTTCTCTAAGATATATCTTCAGTCTGGGTACCATCAGGTTAAGATTAGGGAGGTGGATATCCCTAAGATCACATTTTGTACTAGAATGGGAAATTTGAGTTCTTGGTAATGTCATTTGGGTTTACCAATGCTCCGAAAACATTTATGGACTTAATGAACAAATTGCTCAAGTAATATTTGGATCTCCTTACCATTGTGTTTATTAATAACATTCTGGTTTATTCAAAGAGTGAGGTGGATTATGCTAATCATCTCTATTTCGTGTTGCAGACCTTAAAGGAACAATAGTTGTATGCCAAGTTCCCTAAGTATGAGTTTGGGTTGAACGTTGAGACCTTCTTTGGCCATATTATTTCTAGTAAAGGGATCATGGTGTATCTGTAGATGGTTGTTATGGTAAGAGATGGCCCAAGCCCACGACTCCATCCGATATTTGGAGTTTCTTATGTTTAGCCGGTCATTATAGGTGGTTTGTGGAAAGCTTTTCTTTGATAACGGCTCCTTTAACTAGGTTGACTCGGCATAAGGTTAAGTTCTCTTGGTTGGATACTTATGAAGGGAGTTTTGAGAAATTGAAGGATAAGTTAACTTCGGCTTTAATCCTGACCTTGTCAAAAGAAAATGATGGGTTTGTGGTTTATTGTGATACATCTCGGGTAGGTCTTTGTTTTGTTTTGATGCAAAATGGAAAGGTGATGGCCTATGCTTCTAGGTAGTTGAAGGTACATGATAGGAATTTTCCTACTCATAATTTAGAGTTGTTGGAGGTGGTGTTTTCTTTAAAAATATGGCGGCATTATTACTCGTATGTATTCACTTAGAAAGAGCTTAATCTCAAGCATAAAAGGTGGCTTGAGCTTCTCAAGTGTTATGATATGAGTCTTTAATACAACCTAGGAAACGCTATATGGTTGCTGATGCTCTTAGCAGGTTATCCATGGGGAGTTTGACTAACGTGGAGGAAGGCAAGCGGGAGTTAGTGAATGATATTCACCACTAGGCTAATCTTTGAGTTTATCTCTTGGACTCTAAGTTTGGTGGTGAATGGGTGTAAGAAGTGGTTTGATCATCTCTTGGTAAAGAGAATAAGGAGAAAAAAGAGATGGATCCAGCCTTTATGAAAATCAAGAGTGATATTGGCGGGTAGAAGGTAGTGTTGTCTGAGGTCAACGGTGATGGTAATTTACAGCACCAAGGAAGGTTGTGTGTTCCTGATATCGATAAGATACGACAAATGGTTTTGGCTGAGGCCATGAGTTACGCTATGTTTTTCATCCCAGCTCGACTAAAATGTATCATGATCTCAAGGAGATCTATTGGTGGAATGGCATGAAGAGGGATATTTTTAATTTCGTGGCCAAGTGTATAGTGTGTCAATAGGTTAAGGTTAAGTTCATGAGACCTAGTCAATTCTATCAAGAAATTGAATTACCCGAATGAAAGTGGCAAGTGAGACTTATGGACTTCCTTACCGGTCTTCCTCGGTCTTGGAATCAGTATGATTTAATTTAGGTCATCATGGAATGGATAACCAAGTCTGCATATTTCTTGCCATTACGGACTACCTTTTCGGTGAAGGATTATGTACGGTTGTATCTTTAGGAGATTGTGAAGCTACATCAGGTAAACTTTTTTATTATCTCTAGTCGTGGTATGAAAGTTACGTCTCATTTCTGGCGGTCATTCCAAAAAGTGTTGGGGACTAAGGTTAGTCTAAGTACTGCTTTTTATCCACAGTAAAATAGGCAAGCCGAAAGAACTATTCAAACATTAGAAGATATGCTTTAGGACTGTGTGTTTGAATATGGTGGTATTTGGGTTGTATATCTACCTTTCGTGGAGTTTGCTTACAACAATAGCTACCATTCGAGTATTAGTATGGCTCTTTTTCAGTCGTTACATTGTAGGAGATGTAGATCTCCTATTGGGTTGTTTGAGCTTGGCAAATCAGACATAATTGGTCCGAATTGGGTTTATCAGGTGATGGAAAAGGTTAAGGTGATTTGGGATAGGATTAAAGCCGCCCAAAGTTGCCAAAAGTCATATACGGATGTTAGGCGTAGAGACTTGGAGTTAATTTTCGTGGATCCGGTGTTCCTCAAGGTGTCTCCCATCAAGAGAGTGGTTCAGTTTGGCAAAAAAAGGAAACTCAGTCCTCAGTATGTTGGTCATTATGTCAATTCGGAGTGTTGGGAATGTAGCTAATGAGTTGGAGTTTCTGTCTATCTTATGATTGGTTAATCTGGTCTTTCATGTTTCTATGTTGAAGAAGTGTCTTGTTGATTCTTCTTCGATTGTTCCTGTGGAATGATTGGGTATCTCAAATTCTCTGTCGTATAAAAATGTCCCGGTTGAGATATTAGATAGGCAAGTATGTCGGTTGCGGACCAAGGATGTAGCTTCAAATAAGGTTTTATGGTGGAAATATAAGGTGGAAGAAGCTACTTGGGAAGCGGAAAAGGACATAAAATCCAAGTACCCGCATTTCTTTTCTACTCGTGGGATTCATGCGGAAGTTATGCATCTTGAACACATTTTTATTTTTTGAGTTTGTTAAAGAAAAGATTAACAGCTCTTTCTCTTTATTTTCATATTTTGTTAAATGGGTGTTTAATAATGCAAATGACTCTTTGTGTGGTTACCCCTACCTTGTCTGTCATTCGGGGATGAATATTCCTAGTAGGGGAGACTAAAACATCCTGGGTTTTGAACCATAGAAAATTTCCTTGAAATCTGTTCTCTGGACCCAATATGACTCATGGGTACGAGCTATATTCTGGGTGATGAGTGGTATAGTCATGTCGTATGCTGACCAGTCTTAGTTAGTGGGATGGTTTTGTTTACCGAAATGGGTACAACTTAATGGCATGAGTCGTAGGGCTTGGTACAAGCTATATAAAGGACTCATATTGTCATGACCCGAGCCGAGGCCCTAGCCGTGACGAGCATGCCGAACCATGAAGGCCCGGAACACCCTTCTCTATCTATATGGTAATCATGCACATAATTCATATCATAAAAAGTAATGCAAAAAGAGAAATTTAATACGGAAACATGGTCAATCTGAAAACTAAAATCCAAAATATATCTGAAAAATAATGTCTGACTTAGTCTGCGAAATCTCTTCCATAAACTAATCAAAGTTGTCTGAAAGGTGGGAGAAGGCCCCCAGTAGACCAAAACCTAACTAATAGTAGTAACATGAAATAACTAGGCCTTCTGAATCATAGAAGGCTCACCACTGAAAACTCCGGTCTGTGATCTAAAATCTCTACTATTTATCTGGACCCCTAGACTGTACCTCAGAACCTGGAAGAAGGGAGGGGTCAGAACAATTATACTGGAATGCAAAGAAATCCAAAATAGAGTAATTGAACATATATATATATATATAATACGTGAGATCAAATTTTCATCACACATTATGCATGAAATAGTTTCTAAAAACACATGGGCATCTTCTGAAAACATGTAACCTGTCTGTAAATCTCAAACTCTTATCTGTGTATTACTTATGAGTTAGGTGGTATCCCCTACAATTCTGATATGCCACGGGCGATATGGAATCCGCCATTGACTCGGCGAGGAAGACTCTATCCCGAGTATGCTGCAAGGGTTCGAGTTCCTGAATCTGATACGCTACACGACACTTAAGTGAGCGTATAATAATATATCGGGGTCAGCAAACCACTGTTTTAGGCAATGAGTTGCTTGAACTCAAGCCCTCTTCTGGGAACCACTTAACATCTCTGTTTGCCCATTTTTAAAATTTTCTGTACATGCAACATTCTGAATGTCTAAAATCATGATACTCTGAAATGTCTATTAGTCTGAGTCTGATATGGCATTGGTCCGAAGAGGCATCGTCATACCAAGACTTGCAAGTCATGATTTCTGAGCCATAATACATTAAGCTAAATCTTTCATTTAAAGCATAATTTAGACCACCAAAAACATGCAACTGACATAGAAGATTTTGAGTTTCGAAAATCAAGTCAAAATCATGCAAAAACTTCATCAACATATGGAGGTCTAGTGCCTTTAGCAAATCCATGCACTCTTTCATTACATGCATTATGAAAATTAAACATTCATGCTATATTCCCTCTTTAGTGATTTAAAACCACCTATAAATCATAACAAGAGTTCAATCATTTCATATAGTCCTTTTCAAGGATGCACTGCAAAATAATTCATATGCTATGAGACAGCTAAAAAAATTCACAATAAGAGGCAATTCACCAAAAATCATGCTCTCAACAAGAATCCATTCTTAAATACATAGTTTCATATATTCATATTCTCAAATCACTTTGGGGAAGGTCAAAAGACCAAAACAATGATGTTAAAACATTTAATACATGAATATATATATAGATTCAAAAACCCCATTCTAAAACATGATTTTTCTATGCCCATGAGAATTTAGGAAAACCCCGC
>JAPEIP010000006.1:74583189-74606137 GCA_026120095.1 Capsicum chinense | reverse complement strand
ACCAAAACAATGATGTTAAAACATTTAATACATGAATATATATATAGATTCAAAAACCCCATTCTAAAACATGATTTTTCTATGCCCATGAGAATTTAGGAAAACCCCGCGTACCTCTATTTCGGAAAATAATGGGTGCTTCTCGAAGCCTTTGGATTAGGGATTCCGAATCTCTAATCGATTTTGAAAACCCACGGTTGAATCTTTATTTATTTGGGTTTTCAGTTTGAAACCCTTGAGAGTGTTCTTGAGAATTTATAGATGAATATGGATGTATTTTGGAGAATTGGGAACTGAATCTCGTGTTTGTGGCTGAATAAGAGTGGGAAAAGGATCATTTTTCCCCAAAAATGGAGTGTTTAAGTCATTTGAAACCATAACATAGGCGCCGCATATGATATCGCCTATATTTACATTGGTGCTGCCTATGATATCGCCTATGTTTAATTAGGCGCCGCATATGCTATCTCATATGCTTTCTAGTGGCCATGTGCAATTTGTTAGGCGACGCATACTACTTTGAAAGGCCATAACTTCTTGCTCGGGTGCCGGATTTTAGAAAAATCAGTACTGTTGTGAAGCTAACTCAAAAACCTATCATTTTACACATAGTAGGCTCTCTAATTTGATATATAAAAAGAGTTATGGTCGATAGAAGTTGACACAAATTATAATATCTACTTCAACTTAATCTATCGAAGTAGTTTTCAACTCGTCCTTGAGTCAAAGGGCCTCTATGGTCTAAATTGAAGCTTTAATGGATTCACATACTACACAAATAATTAACATGCCATATTGGCATAGGATTTATGGCTTCGGGATTATCAACGCATCAGAATTATTGTCTATATTGTAGCTCAAAATGCAGGGCGTTACATTATCCCCCCTAAGATCATTCGTCCCCGAACGATGATGCGGGACACAAAAAGACACGATTTCAAGCATAATAAGGACTACGAAAGATAAGATAGGAATAGTACCTTCTGTCTCATCATCCATCAAAGCTAACAAATTGGGATATCTAATTTTCATGTAATTTTCTGACTCCCAAGTTGCTTCTTCAACTTTCTAATTCCTCCACAATACCTTCACGGAGGCTATCTCTTTGCTCTTCAACATTCAAACTTGGCGATCTAAAATTTAAATGGTCTCTTCCTTATAAGACAAGGAATCTGCCACTTTAATATCCTCTACTAGCAACCAAAGAATGATCTCCAATGCATTTCTTCAACATGGATACAAGGAATACTGGATGAACAGAACCTAAACTTGCAGGCAATTCTAGCTAATACGAAACTGCACCAATCTTCCTTAGAATCTGATATGGCCCTATATAGAGAGGGCTTAATTTACCCTTTTTTCCAAACTGCATAACTCCTTCCATAGGAGAAAACTTGAGAAACACCAAATCACCAACTTCAAACTCTAATTCTCTTCTCCGAACATCGGCATAGGACTTCTAATGACTCTGAGCATTCTTGAATCGATTTATAATGATATTTACTTTCTCTATCGCTTGATGAACAAGATCAGACCCATACAACTGATTCTCACCCACTTTATATCATCCGATCGGAGACCTACATCTCCTCCCATACAAAGCCTCAAAAGGAGCCATCTTGATGTTGGTATGGTAACTATTATTGTCAGCAAATTCAACCAGTGGTAGGTGATCTACCCAACTACCTTTGAAATCAATGACACATTTCCTCAACATATCATCGAGGGTCTAAATAGTACTCTTAGCTTGCCTATCCGTCTGAACGTAAAAAGTTGTACTCAAATTCACTTGTGTACCTATACCCTTCTGAAAAGACCTATAAAACTGAGATGAAAACTGCGTACCTCTATCGGATATAATGGAAATTAGTGCCCCATGCAACCAAACTATCTCCTCGATGCAAATCTTAGCATAAACCTTTCCCAAATAATTAGTCCTCACAGCCAAAAAGTGCGCTGACTTTGTCAACTGATCTACAATCACCCATATAGAAACATACTGGTTTTGAGATCTCAGAAGTCCTGTAATGAAGTCCATGTTTATCATCTCCCACTTTCATAAAGGCAGGGCTATCTATTGGGAATTACCACCTGGCTTCATGTGTTCTACCTTCACTTGTTGACAGTTCAAAAACTTGGACACGAAATCAGCTACATCACATTTCATGTTATTCCACCAATACAAGGTTTTCAGATCATGGTACATATTAGTAAAGACTGGGTGAATGACATATCTCGTAGTGTGCGCCTCATCAAGGATTATTTCCTGCAGTCCATCAACATTCGAAACGTATAACCTACCCTAAAATCAAAGAATAGCATCACCACCAATTTTAAACGACATAATCTTTTGTTAACCCACATCTTTCTTGATTTATATCAAGATGGGATCTTCAACTTGCTTCTCCTTAACTTCAGCACAAAGGGATGACTTAGCTAAATCATGAACAATTACCCCACCATCTTCGCAACATAAGAGTCACACTCCCATATTTTTATGGCAGTGAATATCCTTCACCCTCTCTTTTTTCCTTCTTCTACATGAAAAATGCTTCCCATAGACAACCTACTGAGGGCGTCGGCTACAATATTTTCCTTGCTTGGATGGTAATGCGGGATCATATCATAGTCATCAGAAGCTCCATCCAGCGCCTCTGCCTGAGGTTCAATTCGTTCTACAAGAAAACATACTGCAGACTCTTGTGGTGAGAAAAGATAACAACGTGAACACCGTACAAGTAGTGCCACCAAATCTTAAGTACAAACACCATATCCGCTAACTCCAAATCATGGGTGGGGTAGTTCTTCTTGTGCATCTTTAATTGCCTAGATGCATAAGTCGCTACCTTACCAAGCTGCATCAACACATAACCAAGTCCAACACAGGATGAATCACAGTATACCACAAAGCCATCTACACCATCAGGAAGGGATAAAATAGGAGCAGTGGTCAGTTTGTCTTTCAACTTCTCAAAAATATTCTCACAGAGATCAGACCACACAAACGTTATCTTTTTCTAAGTCAATTTAATGAGTGGAGCATCTATGGAAGAAAAACTCTCTACAAACCTTCTGTAATAACCCGCCAAACCCAAGAAGCTCCAAATATTGATTGGAGTCATAGGTATGGGCCATTTTCTCACTACCTCAACTTTCTGGGGATCCAATCTTATCCCGTCACTAGACACAATATGCCCCAAGAAGGCAATAGCATCTAACTAGAATTCACACTTAGAAAACTTGGCATGCAGCTGATGATCCTTAAGGGTCTGAAAAATAATTTGGAGGTGATTGGCTTGATCCTCTTTACTCTTAGAATAGATCATAATATCATCAATAAATACAATGACAAAAAAGTCAAGAAACTGACGAAATAATCTATTCGTAAGATCCATGAAGGCTGCAGGGGTGTTAGTCAACCCGAAGGACATGACTAGAAATTTGTTATGACCATATCGGGTTTGAAAGACTGTCTTGGGTATGTCTGACTCCCTAAATTTCAACTGATGATAACCCAAACGAAGGTCTATTTTTGAAAAACACTTGGAACCCTAAAGCTGGTCAGAGGATATTTATTTTTAATCATGACCTTATTCAGCTGATGGTAGTCTAGGCATATTTGAAGGGAACCATCTTTCTTTGGCATAAAAAGTACAGGCACGCCCCAAGGAGACACACTAGCCATATAAAACCCTTATCTAGGAGATCTGCTAACTATTCTTTCAACTCTTTTAGTTCTGCAGGAGCCATTATATATGGTGCAATAGAAATAGGACAAATGTCTAGCAATACATCAATACCAAACTCAATCTCTCTATCAGGTGGTATTCATGGGAGATCATTTGGAAAGACATTTAGGAATTCTTTTAATACCGGAACAGATTGAAGAGGAAGACTCTTGACATTGGAGTCCTTAACTTGGATAAGGTGGTACAAGCAACCTTTAGAAATGAGTTTGCGGGCTCTAAGATAGTATATAAAGTGCCCTCTGGGTGCTAAAGAATATCCTTCCTACTCTATCACTAGTTCATTCAGGAAAGAAAAAGTAACCCTTTGAGTCCTACAATCTAATGTGGCATAGCATGAATGAAGCCAATCCATTCCTAAGATAGCATCAAAAGCAACCATATCTAACTCTATGAGATCTGCTAAAGTATCCCAGCTACCAATAGTCACAACACAACGCCTGTACACCCTCCTAACAATAATAGAATTCCCCACCAAGGTGGAAATAGAAAAGGGTTCAGACATCACATTGGGCTCAAACCCGAAACCAACAGCCACATAAGGGGTCACATAGGATAAGGTAGATCTGGGATCAAGTGACACATAAATACCATGGGAAAAGATTTATAACTTACCGATAATAATATCTAGGCAAGATTCCATCTCCTGGAAAGTGGTCAAAGAATATAACCAGTTGCGACTGTTCCCAGCAGCTGATGTGGTGCCCTTCTAAGGCGGGGGTGGTGCCAAAGAATTTGCCTAAGACTTTGTACCACCAACGTTCTTTCTAGCTGATGGACATTCTCTCTAAAAGTGACCCAGCTTACCATATGAATAACACACTAGCGAGCCCAACTGACACCTTCCAGGATGATTTCTACCACAAGCCTCACACCACAGAAAAGTACAATATTACTGAGCCACAATACCCCGTGACTAAGTATCTTAATCTCTGGTTCCATGATTAGTCTGAAAACTCTGAGATCATCTGTCTGCTGGTGGTCGTGGTACTGGGGCACTGGCAGTAGACTGCGCATTACCCCAATTCTTCTTTTTTTGCCATTTGTTTCCCCACTTACTGCCCTAAGGCTGACTGTGACTCTGGTCGGCTGATCTTGCTCTTTTCGCTTGTCTTTCCACCTCTCTAGCTTCAAAGATCTTCTTCCTTTTCTCTTCTACCTATTTTATATGAATGGTCTACCTAGCAAAGTCTGAATCCTTATTAAACATTTCCCCTGACACTCAAGCACCAAGTTATCAGAAAGGCGGGATGCAAATTTCTTTATCTGGGCTTTCATATTACTAATCAACTCTGGTGCATAGCGGGCTAGTTTATTAAACTTCAAAATGTACTCCTGGACACTCATACTGCCCTGCTTCAAATTCATAAACTTTTTAGCTTTGGGCTCCCTCAACTCCAGAGAAAAGAATTGATTAAGGAAAGGTTCCACAAATTCTACCCAAACTGTGGGCTTAGCACTTTCACCTTCTGTATCCTCCCAGTTGGCATACCATTGATTTGCAACATCCTTAAGCTATAAGTTTGTAGTTCCACCCCTTTAACCTCATCCATATGTATTACCTTAAAGACTTTTTCTATCTCATCCACAAACTCTTGTGGATCTTCCTCTGCGTTGGAGCTAGTGAACTTACGTGGGTTCATTTTCATGAAATATCCGACCCTAGTAGCCTCAAATATAATAGATGTAGACCCAACAACTTCTAATCATTGAGCCTGGTTAGCTACTAACTATGTCAAATATGAATAAATTGTCTAAATTCTGCATTTAAAATATCTCTCTGAGTAGTTGGGGGACGGTTGTCATTAGTTCGCAGAGCCAGAAGTGGACTAGTCGGGACTGGAGGGACTTCTAGAGTAGGGACAGGTTTTGGAGTGTGAGCTCTATTATGAGTCCACATCCCATAGGTGGGACGGACCTCATCAGCCTGAGCATTCTTATTGATGATACGACGTGGAGGCATAACTGTGTTTCTGAAATACAAGAGATTATTGATTAGGGAACAGTTCAGACTCTGAAGCATGAACTAAATCACAAAGAAGGAAAACATTTCCTAAATGCCTAGTAGCCTCTTGCAAATAAGTGTGGTGCGCTACATACCTATAACCAAGACTCTACTCGATGCAATTTCGCAAGTTTTTCATGACCTGAGCCAGGGCCCTAGCCGTGATGAGCATCCCGAACCATAAAGGCCCGAAACACCCTTCTTTATCTATCTGGTAATCATGCACATAATTCATATGATAAAAGGTAATATGGAAAGATAAATCTAATATGGAAACATGGTCAATCAGAATGTGATCATAATATTGAAAACTGAAATCCAAAATACATCTGAATAATAATGTCTGACTCAGTCTACGAAATCTCTACCATGAACAAATCAAAGTTGTCTGAAAGCTGGGAAAAGGCCCAGTAGATCAAAACCTAATTAATAGTAGTAATATGACATAACCAGGCCTTCTAAATCATAGAAGGCTCACCACCACAAACTCTGGTCTGTGATCTGAAATCTCTACTATTTATCTGGACCCCTAGACTCTGCCTCAGAACCTATTAGGAGGGAGGGTCAGCACAATTGTACTTGAACATGAAGCAATCCAAAATAAAGTAATTGAACATATGTATATATATATAATACATGAGAGAAAATTTTCATAAAAAATAATGCAGAAAATAATTTTTGAAAACACATGGGCATCTTTTGAAAACATATAACCTATCTGTAAATCTCAAACTCTAATTTGTGTATTACTTTTGAGTTACATGGTATCCCCTACAAGTATGATATTCTACGGGAGATATGGAATCTGCCATTAACTTAGCGGGGAAGCCTCCAACCCGAGTATGCCGTAAGGGTTGGAGTTCCTAAATCTTATACACCACATAACACTTAAGTCAGCATATAATAATATACCCTGGTCGGCAAACCACGATTTTAGGAAATGCATTTCTTGAACTCAATCCCTCTTCATGGAACCACCTAACATATTTGTATGCCAATTTTTAACCTTTTCTGTACATGCAACATTCTGAATATCTAAAATTATGATAGTATTAAATGTCTATTAGTCTGAGTCTGATATGACATTAGTCTAAATTGGTATCTTCATACCAAGACTTGCAAGTCATGATTTCTGAGCCATAATACATTAAGCTAAATCTTTCATTTAAAAAATAATTTAGACCACCAAAAAAATGCAACTGATATAGAATATTTCATGTTTTGAAACTCAAGTCAAAATCATGCAAAAAGCTTCATCAACATATGGTGGTCTAGTGCCTTTAGCAAATCCATGCACTCTTTCATTACATACATCTTGAACATTAAATATTTATGCTAGATTCCCTCTTTTGTAATTTAAAACCACCTATAAATCATAATAATAGTTCAATTATTTCATATAGTGCTTTTCAAGGATGCATTGCAAAACAATTCATATGCTATGAGAAATCTAAAAAATTTATAATAAGAGGGAATTCACCAAAAATCATGCTCTCAACAAGAATCAATTCTTAAATACATGGTTTCATACATTCATATTCTCTAATCACTTTGGGGAAGGTCAAAAGATCAAAAAAATGATGTTAAAACATTTAATACATGAATATATATAGATTCAAAAATTTCATTCTAAAACATCATTTTTCTATACCCATGAGAATTTAGGAAAACCCCGCATACCTCTATTTTGGAAAATAATGGGTGCTTCATGAAGCCTATGGATTGGGGATTCCAAATCTCTAATCGATTTTGAAAACCCACAGTAGAATCTTGAGTTATTTGGGTTTTTAGTTTGAAACCCTTGGGAATATTCTTGAGAATTTTTAGATGAATGTGGATGTATTTTGGAGAATTGAGGACTGAATTTTGTGTTTATGGATGAATAAGGGTGGGAAAAGGACCATTTTTCCCCAAAAACGGAGTGTTTAAGTCACTTGAAACTATTACATAGACGCCGCATATGATATCGCCTATGTTTACATAGGCGCCGCCTATGCTATCACCTTTGTTTACATAGGCACCGCCTATGCTATCGCCTTTATTCACATAGGCGCCGCCAATGCTATCTCCTACGTTTACATAGGCGCCGCGTATGCTTTCCAGTGTTCATGTGCTATTGGTTAGCCAATGCATACTACTTTGAAAGGCCATAACTTCTTGCTCGGGTGCCGGATTTTTGAATAATTGGTATCGTTGGAAAGAAAACTCAAGAACCTATCATTTTACTCATAGTAGGCTCTATAATTCGACATATACAAAAAGTCATGGTTGATATAATTTGACATAAATTATAATATCCACTTAAACTTAATTGATCGAAGTAGTTTTCAACTCTTTCTTGAGTCAAAAGACCTCTATGGTCTAAATTCAAGTATGAATGGATTCACATACTACACAAATAATTAATATGCCATATTGGAATAGGATTTATCGCTTCGATATTATCAATCCATCGGAATCATGGTCTATATTATAGCCTAAAATGCGGGGCGTTACACATATAGTGGGAAATGTTTGATCCTCCTAGTATTTTATTCTGCTAGGGATACTGGTCATGGGTACGAATCGTATGTTGTGGTTACGACTTGGTTGGATGAGTCATATACTGGACAATGATTGATCCAAGGGTTGAGGCTTGGATACAAATGGTTGATACCAATCGTATAGGAGGGTATGATTCGTATGGGTTAGTCGTATCCTTGTGATGAGATTTTAAGAGACTAAAGTAGGTATATTCTTGACATTTCCCTACTTACCTTAACTAGGACCCATGACTTCTAATGTATTTAGGAGGTTATTTACCCTATTATTTTATTCATTAACACTTAGAAACTATTCCAAAATATCTCATAATTTTCTCAAGAGCTTTTAGGAAAAAAAGGCTAGGGTTTCATCTTATAAATTGCTTTGGGGCTTTCTTTGGCGATTTATTTCCATCAATTCTTAGGTATAAGACACGATTCCATTCCATTATTGTAATTTTATTTAAAGGCATGGTTTACAAGACTGATTTCATTAATGGTGGTTTTGGATAGTTGGATTGAATGGTAATGGTTTAATAGTCTTTTGAATTGGTTTTTGTTATATTATACCCACAAGGTGTTTGATAAAAAACTTATAAAGATAAGTTCATTGCATTGACTTCTTTTAACGCAACCCTTTTATGTTTTAAACTGGATAAAGGATTTATGCATAGTTAAAATGCTTTAAAAAGGATAAAGGATAAATTGTTAAGCTTATGGAGAACATGGAAGTCTTCTAAATAGATTTAATATGAAACTTGGAAGGCCACCTAACGTCCCCTTAACCTAAATAGTTTAGCTATGGATATTACTTGCAAGTAATGGGGTGGTATGATGATACCACTAATATTGTCCTTGGTTAATAAATGGTAAATGGAATTTTTGGACATGGTTTTAATTGTTTATCAATGGAGGGGTATGTAGCTAAGCCGTGGAAGGTGGTGGTCTTAGGAGGACAAAAATTAGAAACTTATAGTTGTCGATATGAGGGGTCTTGATGACCATGTACGTGTGTCATATTTTATAATTTTATATATGGGATGTACTATTCATCCTATAGGATATTCCCTAGCTATACGACTACACTTACTAGGTCCTTTTCAGCAGGGGGGTTGAACCCATATGGCCGGTGGGTGGTTAGGATGACAAAGCTATATAACCCAGGTAAATGTTTTAAATTTATGCTAAACCTGGTTCCCTTTCCAGCACCTTTATATGTATACTTGCATGCATTATGGATGGTTTTACTTGGTTTTATGACTGGCATTATTTTATCTTTATCCTTAGATTTATGGTAGCAATAATTCGCTTACCCTATCTATTAGTGGTTGTACACCCACACTATGTAAGAACCAACCATTCTACTTATCCTGTTTAGTATGCAAATTTGGTATGAGCATTTGGACTGAAGTGGTGAGCTTTCTTCCTTTCGAAAGGCATAATTTTATGTTATGGATTTATTTAGACACTTATCTTTTATTTTAGATTTTTGTTTGGACCATGGCTGGGGGCATGCCTCAATCAGATTTATTAATTCATTTGGTTAGAGTCTTTGTTGTACTTATGGGGGTTGGTATGGGCGGTATCGTTAGAGGTGTCAGCCTTAGAATTAGTATTAATATTGAGGCTGGCATCATCAGACATTATTCCTTACGGTTCCATCATACAATATTTTGGGATTGATTTTTATATTATGTTTTAGTATTCCATTTTGGTTAATGGTCTATGGTTTGGTTTGGTATGATTCGGCAGTTTTTGTAGTATAGTTGGACTCAATTGGATAGGTCATGGTTGTGACCCTATCCCAGAGTCATAATGGGAACAATAATCGTATTAGTTATATGTTCAAAATTTAGCTCATCTAAGGCTAGATATAGGTGGTTGGGTAGGGTAATAGGTGGCCATCCCCGGTCCTGGTTTGAATTTAGATAGTTATTATGACAAGGCCCAAGGTCAGGTCATGTCATGGATAGTTAAAGGTGCATAAGAAGAACCATCCGATTTATGATTTAGAACTACTAGCTATGGTATTCGCATTGAAAATATGATGTCACTATTTGTATAGGGTGTATGTTGATATCTTTTTTTATCATACGAGCCTGCAACATGTGTTTACTAAGAAAGAGCTTAAACTTAGGAAAAGTACATATCTTGAGATTTTCAAAGAATATGATATTAGTCTTCACTACTACCCAGGTAAAGCTAACATGGCTGTTGATGCTCTTAACAGGTTATTTATGGAGAGTATGGCGCATGTGGATTAAGGGAAGTGGGAGTTGGTGAAGGACATTCACCGTTTGGCTAACCTTAAAGTTCGCTCTTAGACTCTGAGAATGGTGGTGTGTTGGTATAGGAAGTCATATCTTGCTGCTGAAATCAAGAAGAAACAGATGATAAATCCCATCTTTATGAGGATCAAGAGTGATGAAGGAGGGAGAAAGGTGATGGTCTTTTAGATTAGTGGTGATGGCAATTTGAGGTACCAATAAAGGTTATATTTTCCTAATGTAGATGGTTTACGTGAGAGGATTTTGGTTGAGAAGCATGAGTCACACTATGTTGTTAATCTTGGTTTGATGAAAATGTATCATAACCTCAAGGTGATGTATTGGTTTAGCAATATGAAGCGGGATATGGCTAATTTTATGGCTACATGCATGGTGTGCTAGTAAGTGAAAGTTGAGAACATAAAACCTGGAGGATTGTATCAAGAAATTAAGTTGCCTATTTGGAAATGGGAAGTGATTAATATGGATTTTATTACCAATATTTCTTAATCTCTGAATTAGTTTGATTCGGTTAGGGTCATTGAGGATAGGATGACAAAGTCTACTCATTCCTTTTCAGTAAGGACTAGTTTCTCTATTGAGGATTATGCTAGGTTGCATCTCTAAGAGATTATGAAGTTGCATTAGTTTACCTATTTCTATCATCTCTGATCGTGTTTTGAAGTTTTTATCTCACTTATGGCGGTTATTTTAGAAAGGTTTGGGGACCAAAGTGATTCTTAGTAATGCTCTCCACCTACAATCAGATGGGCAAGAAGAAAGGACCATTTAAACATTAGAGGATACGATCTATGTTTGCGTGATTGACTATGGTGGTAGTTGGGTTGAGCACCTACCTCTTGTAGAGTTTGCATATAATAATAGCTACTACTCTAGCAGTGAGATTTCTCTATATAAGCCGTTGTATGGTAGTAGGTGTAAGTCTATTATTAGGTGGTTTGAGGTTTGAGACGCGGACATATTTGTCCAGGAATTGGTTCACCAAGCGAAAGAGAAGTTGAAGGTGATTCGAGATATTCTTAAGGCTACCCAAAGTCTCCAAAATTCCTATGAGGATATAAAGTGAAGGAAGTTGGAGTTTAAGGTTGGGGATATGGTATTCTTGAAGGTGTCTCCCATGAATGAAGTTATGAGGCTTGGGATGAAGGGGAAGATCAGTCCCTGGTAAGTTGGTACGTACGTGATTTTGAGGAAGGTTGGCAATATTGCATATGAGTTGGAGTTGCCTACTAGCTTGAGCTCCATTCACCTGGTATTCTATGGCTCTGTATTAAGGAAGTGTATTGGTGATCCATTGAAAATTGTTCTTGTCAAGAATATTAATATTTCTGATTTTTTATCTTATGAACAAATGTCGGTTGAGATCTTAGATTGTTTGGTTCATCGGTTGCGTACCAGGGATATGGCCTCGATAAAGGTTCTATGGATGAACCACAAAATAGAAAAGGCTACATGGAATGATGAAAAAGAGATGAAGTTTAAGTTTCCATTCCTATTCTCGGTTCAAAAATTTGTGCTCAAGATACGTGTTGATTCTTAAGTTCTGTGTTATCTGTCTCTGTTAAAGGTAAAAAGGTGAATTCCCTAGTGTTTTGTTTTCTATATAAAAGGTGAGATTAGAGATGTTTGGGGGGTTTAATCATTCTTGTACTTCCTTGTTCCATCATTGAAGGATGAATTATCCAAGTGGGGTGAATTAAAACACCTTGGGTTCTAGCCCTTGAAAATTGCGCGACTCTTGAGCTTTTAGATCATCATACAACTTGCCATATTAGTCGCATGGTATGGGTACGGGTCAGGTGAAAAACTAGTAGGGTGTTAAGTATTTGGTGGTTGATTTTTTATTGTGGTTATGGGTTGGTGGTGACGAGTCATATGTTCATGATACGAGGGGTATGGTGTCCATCCATATGTTGTACAGTTTCGAGCCTTGATGTCCTTCTTAGTGTACACTATGAAGGGTACTTGTCGTATGGTGATGGTACAATTTAGGCTAAGGAGTCGTATATTGGACAAAATATGGTGTCTAACTTTTGGATCAATATATGAGTAGAGGGTTTCACTCGTATAATATGGATACAAGTTGAGGGGTCCAACCGTACCCTCCCTTGTTCTTTTTTATAGTTTAATTTGGGGGTATTCTTGATATTGAGCCTTTTAATTTCTCTTAACCCCACAACATAAAACAACTTTGGAGGTTTTCTTAACCTATTATTCTCATTCAAAAAACTCTATAAATACTCTCAAATCTCTCTCAAGCTCCTAGTTTAAGAAAGGCCAAGATTTTCTTCAACAAAATCAATTAAAGCTCTAAAGGGGTGGTTTCTGTCTTTCTTCCTTTTTTTCTAAGGCATGTTACTCCTCCCTCATTATTAGTTAAACTTAAGGCCTGTTTTAATGAATGGTTTTAATGGTGTTATTTTGGATTTATTTTGGGTTTTGAAATGCACATTAGTGGTTTTAGTTGTTATTGGTTGGATAATGTTTTACCATGTTTATCTTATGGTTGTCATATTATAATTATGGTTTGAACATGTGATTACATGGGAATGGTCAATTGCCACGTGATTTTTTATTTTGGAAACGATATTCCCTTAACATGTTTGTTAAAATGCCAATGAGGATAATTTTGTCATATAGTTTGACTATTCTTGAAATCTTTGCATTGCATAATATAGTAATGGAACTTAAATTGGTTTGGTTGGATTTAAATGGTTTGGAAAAGTCCTTTATGGCAATGGTTTTTGTTTAATTTGAAATCTTGTGGGGGTACATGGGAATCCCCTAAGTGTTGCCTAATGACATTGCTTGCAAGCTATAGCAGGTAAGACGATATCATTTTATAATGCCATGGTAATTTACTCTTGGAATTGGTATATATAAATTTGCTGATCACAATATCTCAAAAAGTTATCTTAGTAGACCTTGTAGAATTAGAGATGATTGATTTTGGTGTAATTCTCGGCATGGATTGGCTCCACTCTTGCTATGCCTCAGTTGATTGAAGAAATAGAATTTTCCAGTATAAGTTCCCTAATGAGCCCTTTATAAAATAGAGGGATAGTACCTTATTGGCTATAGGTCACTTTATCTCCTATCTTAAGGTAAGAAAAATGATATCCAATGTTTGGATTTACCATCTCATCTTAGTTAAGGACTTAAATTGTAAAACTCTAAGTCTAGACTCAGTTCTCATAGTGAATGAGTTTCCAAAAGTGGTCCTTAAGGATTTTCCTGGAGTTCCTCCCTAGAGGGAAATCTACTATGGAATAGATCTCCTCCCTGATACCCAGCCTATTTTAATTTCACCTAGAAGAACAGCTCTAGTGAAGCTTAGTGAATTGAAGAAATAGTTGAAAAATCTTTTAGATAAGGGTTTTATCAGGCCTAACATTTCTCTATGGGGTGTTTAAATTCTGTTCGTGTGTAAGGAAGATGGGTCCCTTAGAATATGCATCGACTACCATCGGTTAAACAAAGTCACAATTAAAAATAAATATCCTCTCCCCAGGATTGATGAGATATATGACTAACTTCAGGGTGTAAGCTGTTTCTCTAAATAGATCCCAGATTCGACAATCATTAGCTTAAAGTTAGAGAATGTAACATCCTGAAGACAACCTTTAGAAGTTATTATGGTCACTTTAAAAATTCTAGTTATGTCTTATGAACTAATAAGTACTCCTGTAGATTTTGTCGACTTGATAAATAGGGTGTTCCAGCAGAACTTGGACATGTTTGTCATAGTTTTCATAGATAACATCCTTGTCTATTCTAGTTGTGAATATGATCATGAAGACCATTTGAGAACTGTATTGCAGACCTTTAAGGATAACCTGTCATTCACTAAGTTTATCAAGTGTGAATTTTGGTTGAGGTCAGTAGCATTTCCTTGTCACATCATTTTTGATGATGGAATTCGATTTGATCATCAAAACACCAAAACAGTGAGAAAATAGACTAGGCCCATCTCTCCAGCTGATATAAAAAATTTCTTTGGTTTAACCTATTACTACAAATGGTTTGTTAGAGGATTTTCTTTTATTTCTTCTCCCATGTCTCGACTAACATAGAAAAAATTCAAATATTAGTGGTTAGATTCCTGCAAGAAGAGTTTTCAGGAGTTGACTACTCAACTCACTTCTTCTCCAGTATTGACTATACTTGTGGGTTCAGATGGCTTAGTAGTTTATAGTGATTATTTTAGAGTTGGTCATGGATGTGTATTGATGCAGTGAGGTAAGGTCATAGGCTATGCCTTTAGGAAGCTTAAACCCCATAAGAAATATTACCCTACCCATGATATTAAGTGGGCAACAATTGTCTTTGCCTTAAAGAATTTAAGGCATTACCTATATAAGGTTTATGTTGACGTGATCATGCATCATAAAATTTTAAAGTTTCTTTTCACTCAAAAGGATCTAAATCTTCATCACCAAAGGTGGCTTGAATTGTTGAAGGACTATGATATGAGCGTGTAGTATCACCTGTTTGAGGACAATGTGGCGGCCGATGACCTTAGTAGATTTTCTAAGGCAAGTGTTGCTAATATTGAGGAAGGTAAAAAGGAGTTAGTCTGTGATGTTCATCAAATTTCTAGGTTGGGTGTTAGATTAGTTAATTCGAATGAAGGTAGTATATAGGTTCAGAATGGTTTGGAGTCTTCCCTTGTTTCTGCTGCAAGGGAAAAGCAAGATAGGGATCCTATTTTAGTAAACTTGAAGGAGGCAGTTCGGGAT
Source organism: Capsicum chinense (assembly GCA_026120095.1). Lineage (NCBI taxonomy): Eukaryota > Viridiplantae > Streptophyta > Magnoliopsida > Solanales > Solanaceae > Capsicum > Capsicum chinense. The sequence continues at coordinate 74,590,837 of JAPEIP010000006.1, read as the reverse complement.
TAGAGAGTTGAGGTTATCTCCCAAGAGGGAGATGGTATGCTACGTTGTTTAGGACGGTTTTTTGTTTTAAGTGTAGACGGTTAGAGATAATGACTATTAGAAGAAGTACATGTTGTATGATATTCTATTTACCTAGAATACACTAAGATATACCATGATTTGGAAGTCTATTGGTGAAATACTATGAAGAAGGATATTGCAGAATTTATGGATAAGTGTTTGAATTATCAGTAGGTTAAGGTTGAGCACCAAAGGACTAGTGGTACGCTTCAGTAGTTCAGCATCCCCACTTGTAAGTGGTAGGTTATTAACACGGATTTTGTTACAAGGTTACCTTGTACGCGTCGTCAGGATAAATCAATTTGGGTCATTGTAGATAGAATGACCAAGTAAGCCTATTTCTTGCCAGTTCACACTTTGTATTCAATTAAGGACTATGCTATACTCTATCTCAGTGATTTTGTAAAATTTCATGGGGTTCTATTAACCATCATTTTAGATAGAGTTACTCTATTTAGCTCTCATTTTTGGAAGGCTTTTCAGAAGGGTCTTGGTACCCAAATCCATCTTGTACAACTTTTCATCCTAAGAAAGATGGTCAGGTAGAGAGGACCATACATACCTTAGAGGATATGCTGATATCTTGTGTTATAGACTTTAAGGGTAGTTGGCATGTCCACTTTTCTTTGATTGAGTTTACCTATAACAACAACTATCACTCCAGTATTCATATAGCTCTATTTAAGACTCTCTATGGAAGGAGGTAATATCTCCTATTGGTTGGTTTGAAGTATGTGAGTCTGCCTTAATAGTGACAGATTCAATATATGAGGAGATGGAGAAAGTTCAGTTGATTCGATAAAGGCTAAAGATAGCCCAAAGTCGATAGAAATCCTATGCTGATGTGAGGAGAAGAGATCTTGAGTTTGATGATAATGACTTAGTTTATTTGAAATTTTTTCCCATGAAAGTGGTGAAGAGGTTTAGTAATAAGTGGACTCTCAGACCCCTCTATTTTGGCCTAGACATGATTTTGAGTCACTTTGGGAAGGTAGCTTATGAGTCAAAGTTACCTGTAAAGCTAGCATTAGTGCACCTAGTGTTTCATGTCTCCTAACTAAAGTAACGTATTGGTGATCCAGCTTCAGTCGTGCCTTTAGAAAGTGTGGGTGTGAAAGATAGCCTCTTCTATGAAGAATTTCCAGTTGAAATCCATGATTGTCTGGTTCGTATATTGAGGTATAAGAAAGTCCCCTTGGTTAAATCTCTATGGAGAAATTAGTCCGTAGAGGAAGCTACTTGGGAAGCAGAAACCGATATGTTAGCCAAGTTTCCCCATCTTCTCTCTACAAATACAGATTCATTTTGAGGTAATGGTTTCTCTTAAATTAATTCTGAAGTATGCTATCTGTGTTATCCAACCATCCTCATGTCATTGTATGCATTCATAAATTCAATTAATCCATGCATTATGTTTCAGACTCAATTATTTAATCATGATTCAGCTCATAATTATTCGGAGCATGATCTCTGTATTCCTAGTATCTCAGCCAGACAGTTTCAGTCGGGGATGAATGATCCCAAAGGAGAGATATTGTAATACTCCACAAGATCCTAGACAAGTTTCAAGCTATTAGTCATATGTTTAAAGGTCTCCAAAGCAATTATTTCACTGTAAGTACAAGTTACACGGACATTTTAACACCCCAAGATCTCTAGTATTTGATTTTTGGAATTCTTGTGCTTAAAACATTAATTTATGAGTTCAAATATATTTAGGAATGCTAAAAGGGTCATCCATGAGAGTTTTGGAATTTCGGAATGGGTTTGGGGTGATTTTGGACCACGGAGGTAGTATACCTCTGCGTTTTCAATGTTCCATTGAGGTTAGTTTCCATGATACATAGCTTTTCAGGAGGTTAACCACCATAATAGCCAGCATGTCACAGAGGCTGGCCTCTGCAAAAGGTACCATGCCACGCTGCAGTATAAAATCGGACAACCTTCCTCAAAGTTAAAGGGGCATTTTTGTCCCTTTCATCTCCTTAAGCGCCCAATTCACAACTATAAATCCCAAAGGTGACATTACATGCCCCATTCATAAGAAGTTAATGACATTCAAACTCCTTCCACTCTAAAGAACACCAAAATCAAAATATCTCTTCAATGAATTCACACTCCTAAGTCCTCAAATTCAAATACGCTTCAAGAATTCAAGCAACTCAGGTATGTGGTATATTCATAAATAGGTTCTTTTCTCCCATTGAGTCACAAAGTTTTCACTAATTTTCAATTTTAGTTTCCCTTTTAATTTAGGGTTCCATGAAAATTATAAATTGCATGATTCCTCTTTGTAATTTCTGAATTCAACCATGAAACAGTGTTCCATCATAATTTCAAGTATTCTTTCGTACTCTAATAACGATGATTCATTAAATTGATGAAATTGTTCAATTCATTAGTTTAAGTTATGAAATTTCTTATCATGTCATTACTTGGAAGATATCGTGTTTAAATTGTATTGTAAATGCCGGTGGGTTACGAACACCTAATACCTAAATGATCATGTGTGCCACAGTTTTAAGGATTTCAAGTTATTCAGACAATGTTTGTACATAAAATTTATAACTTTTTTAGTATGAGCACTCACTAGTATGATATAATGCTGAATACATCAGTTAACATGTTCATGATTATTTTAGATTATGCATGCATTGTTATTCTTAGAATACCATATTTGAGCAAAGCTATTATCGGTGCATGTACTAGCTTATGCTTCTGTGTATGTTTAATTACGAGTACAACTTAGCACCGAGCTAATTTAGGAATGAAGCCTTTTATTCAAACTTATGGTGAGAACTTTAGTAGTTTTCCCTAAGTTCCAGAAATACATAGCCAGTAGAGGTTATTAGAGGTTTTCCTGCCAGCTTAGGGTTGATACTCTCCTGGGGCCACCTATAAGTTTAGGGTGACACCCCGTCCGTTGGGACATAGTTTTGCAGATCCACACCGTTAGTGTCAGTACTCGTGGTAAGGTATTCGCACCCTTCCAACTGCGGTTATAGGATGGACATCGATTAGCTCAGATTCAGGCATGTCTATTAAATGTTAGCTCCCACAGTCTCTGTTCAGTATTTAGACTATGTCATCTCAGGTTTGCATGACCAAGTGCCCAGTTTATTAGTTAATTAGTTATGCATTTTTTACAGATTATTTCAGCACATGTTTTACTTGGTCTTACATTCATTTTACGTATTCATGCTCAGTACTTATATGTATTTCAGTTGTCCCTATCTCATGTACCAGTACATTCAAAGGACTGATTGCATACTCTCTTTTGTGCTATGATTTTCTTATAACATAAGTTTGGATCCTAAGTTCCCTGATCGCCCTTAGTCATTTCGGGTGACACCCGATCACAATTATGGTGAGTCCTCATTCTTCGAGGGCAATGTCCATTGTAGTTATTTTTGGTACTTTCTTTATTTTAGTTAGTAGGAGTTAGTTGGTGGTTTGTCCCATCAACTCCCTAAGTTTAGAGGCTTTCAGATAGTCTACTTGTTTCCAATTTTAACAAAATTCAGACATGTTGGGTATTGTTTCAATATTATATCTTATTGTTTTCATTAGTTTAGCTTCCACATATGATCTTTATTCAACGCTCACAGAAGATACTAGATCATGGGTTATCTTGGGGATACTTGTTCCATTAGGCATCATGTTACGCCTAAGGGGTAATCTCAAGTTGTGACAACACCAAAGCACCCGAAAGCTAGTCAAACAAATCATCAATACGAGGAACAGGATACTTATTCTTAACTGTCACCTTTTTCACATGCCGATAATCAATACATATACACATCAACCCATCATTTTTCTTTAGAAAAAAGACAAGCACTCCAAAAGTGATACACTAGGTCAGATAAACCACATATCCAATAACTCGTGTAACTGATACTTTAATTCCTTCATCTCAGTTGGGGCCATACTTAAGGGGGGATAGAAATTGGCTTGGGGCCTAACTCAACATCAATGCCAAAGTCAATATCACAATCTAGAGGCATACCAGACAAATCCGCAGGGAAAATATCCACAAACTCACAGACAATATGAATAAAATCTAAGAAGGGAGGTGAAATAACACCTAGTATCATTAATATGAGCCAAATAAGACAAACACTCCCTCTCAAATAAGCAATGAGCTTGAAGAAACAATATAACTCTCTTGTGCTCCGAATGAAGCACACTCTTTAAAGCTATCCTTGGCACATGCGATGAAGCAAAAGTCACGGTCTTAGCATAACAATCTAGGACAATATGATAAGGAGCTACCATTACATACCCAAGATGACATCAAAATCTACCATATATAATACAATAAAATCAATCCAGGTGTCACGCCCAACAAAAACCACAACACATGATTGGTGCACCCGATCCACCACTAAAAAGTGTCCTATAGAGGTAGATACATGAATATGCAAATCAAAAGGATCACAAGTATAATGAGAACCCAAAGAAAAATATGAAGACACATAGGAGAAAGTCGATCCTGGATAAAAAATCATAGATACCGATCTGAAATAAATCGGGATGCTAACTGAAATGATGGCGTCGGAGGCCTCCGTCTCTAGTCTAGCAGGTATAACATAACATTCACCATGTCCAATATCTAGCCACATAGCCCCACGACTACCATTATGGGTACCACTTCTTCTACCTTCCATAACTGATATATGAGTAACTCAAAAAACATGGCAGGAACAGTCCCTGGCCTTATAGCTAGTCGAACGACAAATAAAGAAACCCCATGGCCTAGCTCAATGGAAGAAGGTATGGCTGAACTAGAATGACTAGCTGCAGTTGCCATATTGGAAGACCCACTACTTGAACTATATAGGGCTGTTATTACTGGCTACCTTAATACCCATGAAAGCCTCTAGAATCTCTACCTCAAGAGAGGTGATTTCTGAATTTACCCAAATGATGGACCTTCATATCATCCCCGTGAGATACTTGAAGAATAGACTCAATTATTTTAGAATGATCCACAGTACTTTGAAACGATGCTCCGTAAACTACGATTTTGGTCATAACTAGATGAAGAGAAACATTCAACTCCTTAAAGAACTTCTAAATCTTCTCATACTCGGTGGAAATAATTGCATAAAAATATCTAAACAAGGCATGTAAACATGCCTCATACTCTACAATAGTTATGGAGCACTGCTCCAAGCAATGAAAGTCATATCTCATCTGATCCCTAAACTAAAAGGAGCAAATCTATCTAAAAAGTCCTTTGTAACTAATCCCAAATAATCTTTGGTGAACAAAGAGGTTGGAAACCACTAAATATCTTCCATAAGTCTCTGGTTGCATCTCTCAACTAGTAAGAATAATAAGCAACCCCATGTTTTTTGATCAAATCATGGATATGTAACTTTTCACAATAATACATCAAGAACTCATAGGCATCCTCACCTATAACATCACTGAATCTAGGAGGACCCAAATAAGTGTATCTCTCAATACTCTTCTGATGTCCAGAAGACATGCTGCAATTGTAATAATAGGAAAGCGTGGTAAATCTAGTTGGCTGAGTACCCACCTGAGGACACATCATAGAAGAAGTATGAACTCTAGATCTCGAAATACTATACTCAAATATAGTCACTAGAGAGAGAACCACACTCGTAGTCTTTAGAGTACTCTAAGAAACAAGAGGATCCACACTCGATACTGAAGGAATGATATGAGAAGACTCTGGCACAGATAGAGGTACCATACTCGGAGCTAAAAGACCACCAGGTGAACTCCCAGGAGCACCCTCCAACTGAGTCAGAAAATAACCTAGTAACCCCTCGATGACTGGGGTATGAAAATCTATAAGCCATACTACAAGCACCCAAGGAGGATCATAGGACCTAATCACGGTCGTACCATCTTGTCGTCCGAGGTCACCAACATAGACTTCTTTTTCTTAGGATTGAATTTATTTTATCTAGAAATACTCTTATAAGGTCATTTGTACGAGTTTATACACTTTCATAGTTTACAATATTATATTGTGAGATTCTAAGGCATATTCATGGAATCTTACAAATGTCATTTCTAGGATTTTTATTCAATTTGGGATATTGGGTTTTTATTCGTATTTTATGTTTAATTTTGTTTTCATATATGACGTCTTAATACTTTCTTGCAATGATGAGTAGCTAAACATCCTAATGAGGATTTTGCGAACCATAATGAATTGATGAAATAGGTTAACTGCATGATAATTCTAGATCGGTGTGTTTGCATGTATTGGTGTTTTATTTTATATTATTGCTCTGTAATGGTTAAAAACTTTAGGAACACACCTATATTTTATACTTGCTGGAGGGAGTGGTAGATGATATGAAAAGGAATAACAATAGATATTTGAAGATAACACAACCCGATTAGAGGGCTTGATATACTAGGTGTCCTATGTCTGATCGGGACCGGAGACCACCACCATTAACCAACTCAACCTCTAACCGCTTGCCCTGAGTTAGCTCAATTTCGAGCATGAAACAAGATAGTGTAATAGCTCACATAAAGACTCAGGGATGAGATCACAACTATGATCGACAAAACCGAGTCCAACCATCCCAGACCAACAAGTCAACCATACCAAACAACTATCGAAACAAGGGCCATAAACCAGGCCATAACCAAAGATGTTTCAAAACATATTATTATTAATCCCAAAATGAAATATGATTAAACAACCAATAATATCTTCCAATGTAGTCATTCCTCTAGCTTATTTCAATGTCAAGGCCAACACCAATACGATCTAGTCCATTCCAACCTACAACAGTACCACAAAGCCTCTAACCAAAAGAGTAATAAAATTTGGTTGGGACATTCCCCCAACCATATCCAAAATAAAATTAAAGTGTCTAAAAATATCCATAACATAAAATAGAGCCTTTTGAAAGGATAGAAGATTACCAATTCAGTCCAAATGCTTATCCCCGAGTCAGTCACTATATGGAAGGAGTAGAACGTCAGGTTCCTGCATAGCGTGGATATATAACCGCCAATAGATGTGTTAGCGGGTGAACATTAGCATGATCTTAGGATAAGGATAAAATAATGCCATTTATAAAACAAAGTAAAACTATCCATATGCACATAACCATTTATATATATATATAACCATGCTGGAAAAGGTGACCGAGTTTAGCATGCCTTTAAAACCTTTACGTATGTTGTGTAGCTTCGCCATCCTAAGCCAGCCACGAGCTGTATGGGTTCGGCTCCCCCTACTAAAAAGGCCCAGTGCGTGTCGCCGCAAGACAAGGAAAGAAAACTTGGGATGACTTGTACATGCCCCAAAATATAGGGTGACACAATGTATATGGTCACCAAGACCAACCTCACATCGACAATATGAGTTTCCAATTTTTGTCCCCCCGGGACCTCCACCTTCCATGAATTTTCTACATATCCCACCATTAATTCCCAATTAAAACCATTTTCAGAATAAATAACCCTTAAACAAATTATTAACCAAGGCCATTACAATTAGTAATGTCAAACCAATCCTTACTTGCAACTATTATCCATAGCCAACCATATATAGGTTTAAGGGGACTTCCAAGTGCCCTTCCATTTA
>JAPEIP010000006.1:74530684-74583089 GCA_026120095.1 Capsicum chinense | reverse complement strand
ACTCGATACTGAAGGAATGATATGAGAAGACTCTGGCACAGATAGAGGTACCATACTCGGAGCTAAAAGACCACCAGGTGAACTCCCAGGAGCACCCTCCAACTGAGTCAGAAAATAACCTAGTAACCCCTCGATGACTGGGGTATGAAAATCTATAAGCCATACTACAAGCACCCAAGGAGGATCATAGGACCTAATCACGGTCGTACCATCTTGTCGTCCGAGGTCACCAACATAGACTTCTTTTTCTTAGGATTGAATTTATTTTATCTAGAAATACTCTTATAAGGTCATTTGTACGAGTTTATACACTTTCATAGTTTACAATATTATATTGTGAGATTCTAAGGCATATTCATGGAATCTTACAAATGTCATTTCTAGGATTTTTATTCAATTTGGGATATTGGGTTTTTATTCGTATTTTATGTTTAATTTTGTTTTCATATATGACGTCTTAATACTTTCTTGCAATGATGAGTAGCTAAACATCCTAATGAGGATTTTGCGAACCATAATGAATTGATGAAATAGGTTAACTGCATGATAATTCTAGATCGGTGTGTTTGCATGTATTGGTGTTTTATTTTATATTATTGCTCTGTAATGGTTAAAAACTTTAGGAACACACCTATATTTTATACTTGCTGGAGGGAGTGGTAGATGATATGAAAAGGAATAACAATAGATATTTGAAGATAACACAACCCGATTAGAGGGCTTGATATACTAGGTGTCCTATGTCTGATCGGGACCGGAGACCACCACCATTAACCAACTCAACCTCTAACCGCTTGCCCTGAGTTAGCTCAATTTCGAGCATGAAACAAGATAGTGTAATAGCTCACATAAAGACTCAGGGATGAGATCACAACTATGATCGACAAAACCGAGTCCAACCATCCCAGACCAACAAGTCAACCATACCAAACAACTATCGAAACAAGGGCCATAAACCAGGCCATAACCAAAGATGTTTCAAAACATATTATTATTAATCCCAAAATGAAATATGATTAAACAACCAATAATATCTTCCAATGTAGTCATTCCTCTAGCTTATTTCAATGTCAAGGCCAACACCAATACGATCTAGTCCATTCCAACCTACAACAGTACCACAAAGCCTCTAACCAAAAGAGTAATAAAATTTGGTTGGGACATTCCCCCAACCATATCCAAAATAAAATTAAAGTGTCTAAAAATATCCATAACATAAAATAGAGCCTTTTGAAAGGATAGAAGATTACCAATTCAGTCCAAATGCTTATCCCCGAGTCAGTCACTATATGGAAGGAGTAGAACGTCAGGTTCCTGCATAGCGTGGATATATAACCGCCAATAGATGTGTTAGCGGGTGAACATTAGCATGATCTTAGGATAAGGATAAAATAATGCCATTTATAAAACAAAGTAAAACTATCCATATGCACATAACCATTTATATATATATATAACCATGCTGGAAAAGGTGACCGAGTTTAGCATGCCTTTAAAACCTTTACGTATGTTGTGTAGCTTCGCCATCCTAAGCCAGCCACGAGCTGTATGGGTTCGGCTCCCCCTACTAAAAAGGCCCAGTGCGTGTCGCCGCAAGACAAGGAAAGAAAACTTGGGATGACTTGTACATGCCCCAAAATATAGGGTGACACAATGTATATGGTCACCAAGACCAACCTCACATCGACAATATGAGTTTCCAATTTTTGTCCCCCCGGGACCTCCACCTTCCATGAATTTTCTACATATCCCACCATTAATTCCCAATTAAAACCATTTTCAGAATAAATAACCCTTAAACAAATTATTAACCAAGGCCATTACAATTAGTAATGTCAAACCAATCCTTACTTGCAACTATTATCCATAGCCAACCATATATAGGTTTAAGGGGACTTCCAAGTGCCCTTCCATTTACCATATTAAAAAACTTTGGAGATTCCATGTACCCTACAAGCATAATTATTTAGCCATTTACCTTTCCAAACAATTTAAACCATGCAAAATTCCTTTACCAAAGTTTTTTAAACAAGAAAAAGTTCCATTTAAGTACTCCATGAAATGAAAACCTGTTTATAATCATTTTGTCAAACACGTTGGGGGCATAATATAATCAAAACTAATTCCAATTACCATTAAATCATTCACGTGCAATCCAATCTTTCAAAACCACAATAAATGCACAAAAACAATAATTAATACCATGTAAAATCATAACCAACAATTTAACATCAAAACCCCCAATTCATATTTGAAAACCAAAATCATAAAATCAATGAAATTATGAAAACTCTCATAAATACCATGCTTCTTGTTAGAATTAATAACGAAGGAAGAAAGCATGACTTAAACCAAGATAATGACGGAAATAATTCACCAAGACAAGCGCTAAATCAATCATTTTGAGAGAACTTTAGAGTGTTTAGAATAGTTTCTAAGTGTTAATGGAAGAAATAATAGGGTAAATAACCTTCAAGTAGGTTTGAAGCCGTGGGATCTTATTAGTATAAGTGGGGAAATATCGCGAATACCTCCACTTAAGTTGTACAAAATCCTGTCATAGAGGTACGACTTACCCTCATGAGTTATACCCTCCAATATGAGTGGTACCCTCCACTCGTATCCTAAGACTTAACCCTTGTATCCAACACTCTCCAGCATATGACTCTTCCAACCAAGTCGTATCCAAAGCATGAGAGCCATACCTTTCATTTGTACCCCTGGTAGATTTAAACCCAAGGATAATTTAGACAGTGTCCATTATACGAGTCTTGGGTACAACTTGTACCCTGGCTTAGGGCTCATAGTGAGCCACTTGTACTCAGATCTAACCTAAGTAACCAAGTCTAAGATTAGGTTAAGGAACCAAAAGATATGTAACCACTAATATGACACATACCCCTAAGTCGTATCCATTCCAGTAACAAAAGTTCATCTTGCCAACTAACACTGGTCAGTATACGACTGGACCATACTATCCATACCCCAACATACGGATAATACCCATGAGTCGTATTAGGTCCAGAGATTAGAATTCCAAGAAATTTTTTAAGATCCAAAAACCAAAGTGTTTCAATCTCACCCACTAGGAACATTCATCCTAGAATGATGGATAAGGTTGGGGTAACTACACGCACGAGTCATTTGTATTATCAAATATATTTCCAATCTCTAACTAAGTTTCAAAACAAAGAGGCAAAGATAAAGATATTAATCTTTCCTTTAACAAACTTTGAAAAGTAAAGATGTGTTGAAGGCACATACCTTCTGCATGAATCCCAGGAACAAAACAAAATATAGATATTTTGACTTTATGTCCTCTTCTGCTTCCTATGTAGATTCTTCCACTTTATGGTTCTACCATTTACCCTTAACCAAAACAACATCCTTTGTCCACAACCGACTAACCTTCCTATGAAAGATTTCATTCGATATTTCTTCATAACACAGAAGAATTTGTGATACTTGGTCCTTCCAAACGAACAACCGAAGAAGGATTACCAACACACTTCCTGAACATGGAAACATGAAAGATTGGTTAAACCAAGCTTATGCTAGAAGAAAACTCTGGCTCATAAGAAACACTACCAATTCTCCGTAAAACCTCATAAAAGCTAACATACCTGGTATCCCTTAATAGGAGATACCTTGAGGAAAACCTTATCCCCAACCTCAACCTCTAAGTCTCTACGTCTAATATCTGCATAGGACTTTTGGTGACTTTGGGGAGCCTTAAGCCTCTCCCGAATCACTTTTACCTTCTCCATAGTCGGGTAAACCATGTCAGGACCAAATATGTCCACCTCACTAAGCTCAAACCAACCAATAGGAGATCTATATCTCCTACCATAAAATGCCTCAAAAGGGGCCATACCAAATTAAGAATGATATCTATTGTTGTAAGAAAACTCCACCAAAGGTAGATGCTCAATTTAATTGACACTATAATAAATCACAAAAGCCCGAAGCATATCCTCCAAAGTCTGAATAGTTCTCTTCTTTTGCCAATTTGTTTGCGGGTAGATAGAAGTACTTAGATTAACCTTAGTTCCTAACCCTTTCATAAAAGATCACAAGAAATGTGATGTAAACTGCGTGCCATAATTAGGAATAATCAAGACAGGAACCCCATGCAGCTTCACAATCTCCTAAAAATACAGCTTTGCATAATCCTCTACTGACCGCAATGGTAAAAAGTGTGCATTCTTAGTCATCCTATCTATGATGACCCAAATCTAATCATATTAATTTTGAGATCGAGGAAGATTGGTAACAAAGTCTATACTGATCACTTCCATTTTCCACTTAGGAAAATCAACTTCTTGATACAACCCTACTGGTCTTTTATGCCTAACCTTAACCTATTGATACACCATGCACTTGTCCACAAAATCAGCCACACCCCTCTTCATATCATTCCACCAATTGATCTCCATGACATCATGATACATCTTAGTGTAGTTTGGATGAACAACATAGTGTGATTCATGCACCTCAGCCAAAATCCTTTGTCACAACCCATCGACGTCAGAAACACACAACTTTCCTTGGTACCGTAAAGTACCATAACCACCGATCTCAAACACAACTACCTTTTTCCCACCAACGTCACACTTGATTTTTATCAAGATAGGATCTAGCACTTGAGTCTTCTTAATCTTTGCACAAAAAAATGATCTAACCACTTCTTGCACCATGACACCATCCCAGGAGTCCAAGAGGTAAACTCTAAATTAGCCAAGCAGTATATATACTTCACCAATTCCCAATTTCCTTCCTCCACATGAGCCAAACTCCTCTTGGATAACCTGCTAAGAGCATCAACAACCACATTAGCCTTACCTGGATAATAGTAAAGACTCATATCATAGTCCTTGAGAAGCTCGAGCCATCTTGTTTTCCTGAGGTTAAGCTCTTTCTGAGTGAACACATCATGTAGACTCTTATGATTAGAAAAGATATCCACATACACATCATACAAATGATGTTGCTATATTTTTAAAACAAACACAACCGCCAATAGCTCTAAATCATGAGTAGGATAATTCCTCTCATATACCATCAAATACTTGGAAATGTTGGTAATTAACTTCTCGTGCTGCATAAATACACAACCAAGCCCCACCTGAGATGCATCACAATAAGCCATGAACACATCATTACTTTCTGGCAAAGTTAGAATTGGAGCCAAAGTTAACTTATCCTTCAACCTCTGGAAACACCCTTCACAAGTATTCGACCAAACAAACATAACCTTTTTTTAAGTTAACTTAGTCAAAAAAGTAGATATCAGTGAAAATATTTCCATAAACTACCGATAATACTCAGGTAAACCCAAGAAGCTCCAAATGTTAGATGAATTTAGGGGTCTACCTATATTTTCACTATAGTAACCTTTTGCGAATCAAACATAATCCCCTCACTAGAAATAATATAACCCATGAAAGTTACAACGTTCAACCAAAACTCACACTTGCAGAACTTGGCATACAACTGTTGTTCCTTTAAGGTATGCAACATCATATGAAAGTGATTAGCATAATCCACCTCACTCTTTGAATAAACTAAAATATCATCAATAAACTCAATAATGAAAAGATCAAAATACTTAAAAAAATCTTGTTCATCAGATCCATAAATGTCATTGGAGCATTAGTCTATACAAATGACATCTCTAAAAATTCAAAGTACCCATAATGAGTATGAAAATCCATCTTAGGAATATACACCTCCCTAATCTTAAGCTGATGGTACCCTGACCAAGGATCTATCTTAGAAAAGAACTTGGCACCTTGCATCTGGTCAAACAGACCATCTATCTATTGAAGAGGGTACTTATTCTTGACCATAACCTTGTTCAACTACCTATAGTCAATGCACATCCAAAGGAAAACATTTATTTTGTGCACAAACAACACTGGTGTACCCTATGGAGATAAACTAGGATAAATAAACCCACTATCCAGAAGACCCTTAAGTTACTCCTTGAGTTCCCTCACCTCAGCCAGAGCTATTTTATATAAAGGAATAGAAATTTGATGAGTGTTTGGAACCTAGTAAATACAAAAATTTATTTCCCTATCCCAAGGAACACCAGGAATATCATTCGAAAAGACCTCTGGAAACTCATTAAGTACTGGAACTAACTGGAAAGAAGGACCTTTCAATTTAGAATTTTTAACTCAAACCAAATGATAAATACAACCTTTAGAGATCATCCTCCTACCTCTAAGATAAGAAATAAATCTCCCTTATGAGCTAGAGAACCACCCTTCAATTCTATAACCATCTTACCATGGAACCAAAATATAACCCTACGCATCCTACAATCCAAGGACATATAACAATAGTAAAACCAATCCATACCAAGAATGACATTGAAATCCACCATGCCCAACTACAATAGATCCAACAAGTTCTGTTTTCCACAAACAAATACCACATATCCCCTATAGACTGTCTTTGGAATAACTGAGTCACCTTCTAGGGTAGAAAAAATCAAAAATAAATTCAAATGAAAACCAAAAGAAATAGCCACATAAGGAGTCACATAGAATAGAGTGGACCCCAGATTTAGCAAACAATATATGTCATAAGAAAAAAGTTGTAATGTACCTGTTACAAAATTAGGTAATGCCTCAGATTCTTATCGAGGTGCCAAATCATACAATTTGTTCAAACCAAAACTAGAACCAGGAGTAGCAACAAGAGTAAATGAAGCCCTACTAGGTGTAGGAGCAAAAGATTAATTTAGAGGAATCTTATTTACCCCCGTACCAACATTATTATTTGGAAAATCCTAAGTCGATGGCCTACCTAGCCACACTTGAAGTATGTGCCCATTCCATCATGCAATATCCCCGATAAGGATGACCATAGAATCTACAAAGAGGGCTTGGAAAAACTAACTGACCTCCGCTTGCATGAGATTGGGCTCCTGTGCCTGAAAATTTTCACCACCTCAATAATGTATGTCGCTCGCCTGGTAAGGAGCACTAGTACAAGAGTAGGAACAAAAACTCCCCCACTTGTTTTTTTGGTAATTTCTACCATCCTGACCAACCTAAAACTCAGCACCTCCATGTTCATAAAACATACTTCTCTGTAATATCCCATTCTTTTCCTAGCTTGAAAAGTTTCCCCAAAAAAGTTAGAAAATTTATTTAAAAGATGAATCTACTTTTTTGAACATGGAATTTTTATTATTTTCACTTTTATTATGTGGGGAATCAAATAATCTTTCCATCAATACCAAATTTACCCAAATCTGACACCCGGGTGAAGAGTTAGAGTCTTTTTAGTGAGACTGTGTATCACTTGAGCCTTCAACGCATCGCAGAGATAGCTCAAATGGCAATTATCAATTTCCAGTATTGCTCCACAATAGTGGTGTGTCGCGTAAAACTTCAAGGACATAGACAAGGTGGCAACGCGATAGCTCTATGTCGCGCCACCGTGCAATTTCCCATTTTTCACTTTCTAGTGACTTGGCGCGAAAGTGGCGCGTTGTGCCAAGGATGAAAACTGAAAAATTTTCTCAAAAATTAAAGACATGTCCTAGGGTTAAAAGGGTCAATTTCCCACCCTATATAAGCCTTATAACACGAGATTTGGCTATAATTCAGTAGCTTATACTCAATTACTCTCAAAAACTCACAAGAACAAGCCCTAGGGTTTTCATAGAAGGTTCAATTCCAAGGGAATTCCCCATCAAATTTCAAGAATCTCTCCATTAATCTTTGTAGAATCACAAGATATGTATGTGTAGTGTTCATTCATGGACTCCTTTCGTCCATGAAGTTCATGAATCTCTTTTCTAAATACAAGTTATGGATTTTCTTTATGAATTTTATGATTGGATTGCTCTTGTTTAGGTTGATAATAATTAATTGCATTCTAATCCATGTTTGGTGATAAATTGCATATGTAATCGAATAGTAATGATGTAGATTCATGTAAACCAAGGATTTAAACCCTTGGATGATGAAATTAGAGATGAATCGTGATGTTTGATTGTTGTATAATGTTGTTTACACATTCTATGCCTATTATGTGTATGATAAAATTCCTATATAAAAGAACAATACCCAACAAGTATGATATCATGAAATCCCCATGTATGAACAAACTTATGTATATCACATGTTTGATGAAGTGCTTCAATATATGAATTATGAATTGTGTTGTTGGTCATGTGTTCAAGTAAGCCATGTCATGTCAGGTTTTTCATATCGAGTCCTAGGGGTACTTGAACCCAAACATTTAGTTGAGTGCCTAGAGCCATGTCATGTTTTCACGATCTCCTTAGTCAATCTATGATCCATAGAACTAAGTCAGTCATATGACTCAGGAAAATCTCACAATTATCAGTAATCTCAGTAATGTCAATTTTTCTAGTTAATTTCAGTAACTTTAGTATTCTCAGTCAGTTGTCAAAACTCAGCACATTCTGTCATTAAATGGAACTCAGTAAATTTAGTTTTGCCCCGCTAAACAATACGACTAGTATCAGTTCAGTTCAGCTAATTAGTTCAATTCAGCTAATAATTTAATCAGTTTAGCTCAGTTAATCAGTTTAGTGTATTTCAGATAGGAGTAGGATTCAGCATCGAGCTAGCCTAGGGATGGGGACTCACCCGCTAGATAGGAATGCGATCCCTAGAAGCAATCCATAAGTTCCAAAACTATGTAGCTAGTGTAGGTACGAGCTGTCACCCATTAGATAGGATTGACATACTCACGGATCATCCATTAGCGCATTTAAATGTATAGGACTGATCCCAGGGGTCACCTGCTAGATTAGGACTGACTCCATAGTAGTTGTCTTTACCAGTAGCCTGGTACTGACACCTTTCCAACTAGGTTTAAAGGTTGGACCCTAGATAGTTTAGTATAGGGCATATCGGTTAGATGAATACATCCCACAGTTTCAGTTACAGAATTAGTGCATTATGAATATGTAGTATGTTATATTCAATTCTTCAATCATATAAGTTATTAGATCATGTTTCAGTTATTCATGTTCAGTATGTACGTTAGTTTATGTTCTTTCCCTCACTCTCAGTATCATTTAAGTATGAATGTTTTCAAGGGAGAGATATTGTAATACACCATACTTTTCCTAGCATGAAAAGTTTTCCCATGAACGTTAGAATATTTCTTTGAAAGAGGAATATACTTTTGTACACATAGTATTTTAAAGATTTTTACTTTTTATCCTGTGGGGAATCGAATAAGATTTCCATCGATACCAAATTCACCCAAATCCAACACCCGAGTGAAGAGTTGGAGTCTTTTTAGTGAGATAGTGTATCACCTGAGCCATCATCGCATTGCGGAGAGAGCTCAAAGGGAAATTGTCAATTTCCAGTATTGCTCCGTAATAGTGGCACATCACGCCAAACTTCTTGGTCATAGACAAGGTGGCAACGCGATAGCTCCGCATTGTTCCACCATGCAATTTCCTATTTGTCACTTTCCACTGACTTGGCGCGATAGTGGTACGTCACGCCAAAGATGAAAACCGAGAAATTCTCTCAGAAATTAAAGACGCGTCCTAGGGTTAAAAGGGTTAATTTCCCACCCTATATAAGCCTTATAAAATGATGTTTGGCCATAATTCAGCAGCTTATACTCAATTACTCTGAAAAACTCTCAAGAACAAGCCTTAGGGTTTTCATAGAAGGTTCAATTCCAAGGGAATTCACCATCAAATTTCAAGAATCTCTCTGTCAATCTTCGTAGAATCACAAGCTAAGGTATGCGTAGTGTTCATTCATGGAATCCTTTTGTCCATGAAGTTCAAGAATCTCTTTTCTAAATTCAAGTTTTGGATTTTCTTTATGAATTTCATGATTGGATTGCTCTTGTTCATGTTGAAGATGACTAATTGAATTCTAATCCATTTTTGGTGATAAATTGCATATGTAATCGATTATTAATGATGTAGATTCATGTAAACCTGGGATTAAAACCCTTGGATGATAAACTTAGATATGAACCATGATGTTTGATTGTTGTATAATGTTGTTTACACATTCTATGCCTATCATGTGTACGATTAAATGCCTATATAAAGGAACAATACCTAACTAGTATGATATCATGAAATCCCCATGTATGTACAAGCTTATGCATATCACATGTTTGATGAAGTGCTTCAATATATGAATTATGAATTGTGTTGTTGGTCATGTGTTCAATAAGCTATGCCATGTCAGTTTCTTCTCATTGAGTCCTGGGAGTACTTGTACCAAAATATTTAGCTGTGCGCCTAGAGCCATATCATGTTTTTACGATCTCCTCAGTCAAGCTATGATCCATAGAACTCATCAGCCATGTAACTCAAGAAATCTCAAAAATCTCAGTAATCTCAGTAGTTCAGTAACTTAGTGATCTCAGTACTCAGTAATCTCAGTAACCTCAGTTTTCCCAGTCAATCTCAATAACTTTAGTATTCTCAATCATTCCTTAGAACTCAGTACATTATGTCAGTCAACAAAACTCAGTAAATTCAGTTTAGCCCTGCTAAACAATACCAATAGTATCAGTTTAGTTTATCCAATCAGTTCAGTTCAGCTAATCAGTTAATCAGTTCAGTAGCTTTCAGATGGGAGTAGGATTCAGCACCGAGCTAACCTAAGGATGGGGACTCACCCGTTAGATAGGACTGAGATCCCTAGAAGCAATCCCTAAGTTTCATAACTACGTAGCCAGTGTACGTACAAGATTTCACCCATTAGATAAGACTGACATACTAAGGGATCACCTGTTAGCGCATTTAAATGTACAGGACTAATCCCTAGGGCAACCCACTAGATTAGGACTAACTCTACAACAATTGTCTTTACTAGTGGTGCGGTACTAACACCCTTCCAGCTAGGGTTAAAAGTTGGACCCCAGTTAGCTTAGTATGGGGTATGTCGGTTAGATGAATACATCCCACAGTTGTAGTTACAAAATCAGGACTGTCAGATATAGTAAATACAGTAAATATAGTAAATTTAGGACTATTAGATACAGTCACTCCTTATTATTATAAATAGACTCTGGGGTCACCTATTAAAAAGGACTGATCTCAACTATGCTCAACCAGTAGTGGTATCATCAGATTTAGAGATCACCCGCCAGATTGGACTGATCTCAGATATAGTACAAAACTCAGCTAGTTCCATCAGATTCAAGACTGACAGATATAGTCACTCATGTTATCAGTTATATCAGTTATCAAAAATCATGTTATCAATATTCAGCTTCGGGACTATTAGACACAGTCAACCAAACCAGTTCTTTATCATCAGAACTGTCAAAAATTGTTATTCATGTATTAATAACATAGTATCAGTCCCTCAGATATCAGTAATTCTATGTTATTAGTAAACTCAATCATCAGAACTTAGTATTCAGTCCTATCACGATATCAGTTATAGTTACGTATGCGTGCATGTATTCTCGCATTCATGTTAGTCAGTTAGTTACTATTTGCTCATATATATGAACCCCATGCCTTTAGCCTACCTCACTTGCATACCAGTACATTCAAAGTACTAAAGTATTTGCGCTATGGTGTCTTATACCATAGGTTTAGAGGAACGAGCTCCAGATCAGTAGTAGATTCCAATATCAGTAGTCAGAGTAAGAAGTGAGTCCTCATATTTCGAGGATATAATGATTAGATTACTATTTCAGTTTCTAGTTTATTTCAGTAGATGGAGTTAGTTGGGGATATGTCCTATCAACTCCTTATTCAGAGAGTTTAGAGTCTTTCAGACTACAGCATGTTAGGTAGTAATTTTAGATTTGTTTTTGTATTGTTATACCATTTTCAAACATTGTGTTATCAGATATTTGTTCAGTATTAAACCTTGTGGCCTTTCAGTACATGTTTCCACATTATCATGTTATATTATGCAGTGTACAGGTATAGATATCAATTATGGGTTAGCTTGTGGTCCTTCGTCGTCATGAGCATCGTGTAGTGGTTTGATTCAGAAAATTGGGGTGTTACATCCTCTTACCCTATCTATCCCCAAACACCGTCTTCTTCCTCTTTTCATTCTCCATTTTCTGAATATGAAAAATCAACCTAGACATGTCCATATCTTTAATCAGCAAGGCTATCTTGCTCTTATAAATCAAATTCTGATTCAACCCATAAGCAAACTTCCTTGTTCTTGACCTCATGTCAGAAACTAAATCAGGAAAATACCTTGATGATTGGTGAAACTTCAAGCCATATTCCTTAACAGACACCTCCTTTGCTTGAGGTTCGTAAACTTCTCCATCTTTGCGTCTCTCATACTTGGGGAAAGAATTGATCAAAGAAGGCCTTATAAAAACTATCCCAAAACACCGATTCTTCTATATCACCCGTATCCCTGTCCCATTCTTCATACCACTGATATGCAATATCTTTGAGCTGATTAGCTGTAAAGTTTACACCTTTCACATTAGTATCACGCATCACCCAAAATATCTTTTCCATTTTTCAAATAAGCCCTATAGATCATCCTTCAACTTCACTTTAGTAAAATTAGGAGGACCTATCTTTATAAATTGGCCAACCCTTGTGTCCTCAATCGATAAATCACTAGTCGCACCCAGCTCAACCTGAGCAGTGACCATTTTAGCAATAACATGAATAGAATAACGGATTCTGCATTATTCACCTCTCCTTAATTAGGACTAGTGGCAACCAGCAGAACTCCAGAGCTATCAAGGATAGGATCGTGAGATCAAAGATGATCCCTAGATATAGGAGACACCCCTTCAGCTTTATGCCTAAATAGGATAGAAGAATTTTTTTATGTTCCAAAAATCTATGAAGCATGATCATAAAGATGAAACAACAAGGATTAGAGAAAATTAGAGGAATGCAAATCCAAACTTGAGAATAGAATACCAAGAAAATGATACATTTCTAAATTCCTTATAGCCTTTCTCTTATAGTTGTGCCACGCTACATACCCCTAATAGAGACTCTACTTGACATAAATTTCAAGACACCCAATTGACCATAAACTAGTCTCTGATACCAACTTTACACGAACTAAATGAGGTCTTTGTTGTAATAACCAACCCAAGTCCAATCGAGAACGAAGACCACCGACGCTACCTAACCCAACCCCCAACTACCTACCCTTAGTTGGCTGAATTTTGTGAATAAAATACGATAGTGTAGCAGCTCACATGAAGTCTCTACGATAAGATCACACCCATGACTGACCTAACTGAGTCCAATCATCTCATACCAACAATCCAATAATACCAAACCAATATCAAAACAAGGGCCAAAAACTAGGCCATAACCAAAGATGTTAACATAATATAATTAACCAGAAAATGAAATATGATGGAACAATCAATAATATTATCCAATAATATCATCCCTCTAGCCTATTCGAATGATAAGGTCAACACCAATACAAATCCTGCCTATTCCAACCCATAGCAGTACCATAAAACCTCTAACCAAAAGAGTAGTAAAATCCAATTGGGACATGCCCCAAATCATGGCAAAAACCAATATCTAAAATAAAGTCAAAATGTCTAAAAATATCCAAAACATGACATGGAGCTTTTCAAAAGTATGGAAACTCACCACTTTTATCCAAGTATTGATCTCCAAATCAATTACTATGTAAAAGTAGTAGAACAATTGGTTCCTACATAGCGTGGGTCTACAACTACTAGTAGATGAGTTTGTGGGTGAATGCTAGCATGATCTCAGGATAAGGATAAAATATTATTATTTATAAAACTAAGTTAAACCATCCATATGCACACAACCATACATATATATAGATATATATAACCATTATGGGAAAGGGGACCGAGTTTAGCATGCCTTTAAAACCTTTACCTAGGCTATGTAGCTTTTCCGCTCTAAACCTCCCACAGGCTATATGGGTTTAACTCCCCCTGTTGAAAGGCACCCAGTGCGTGTCGTCACATAACCAGGAAAGAAAACCTAGGATGACTAGTACAACCCATAAAATATAGTGCGAAATCATGCACACGGTCACCAAGACTAACCTTATATCAGAAAATATGAGTTTCCAGTTTTGGTCCCCCAGGACTTCCGCCTTCCATGACTTTGCAACACATCTAACCATTAACGCCCAATTAAATCCATTTTCCAAATAATCAACCCATAATAAATAATTAACCAAGGCCATTATTATTTGTATCATCATACCTATCTTTACTTACAAGTATTATCCATAGAAAACTATATAAAGGTTTAAGGGGACTTCCAAGTATTCTTTGATTTAGCATATCAAACCACTTGGGGGATTACAGGTACACCATAAGCATAACCATTTAGCTATTTACCTTTACAAACTATTTAAACAATGCATAATTCCTTTAATATGTTTTTTAAAATAAGCAAGAGGTCTATTAAAGTACTCCATCCAATGAAAACATGCTTATAGGCATTTTGTCAAACACATTGGGGGCATAATATAATAAAAACCAATTCCAAATACCATTAAACCATTCCTATGCAATCCAATTATTCAAAACCATCATGGATGCACATAAAACATAATTAAAACTATGGAAAACCCATAACCAATCTCTAAACATCAAAACCCCCAATTTATATTTGAAAACTAAAATCATATAGTCAATGAAGTTATGAAAACATTCATAAAAACCATGCCTCTAGTTATAATTAACAATGAGGGAAGAGATCATTCCTTAAACTAAGATGATGATGTTAAGAATCACAAATAAAAGCCACAAATCAATCATCTAGTTGAAAACCTAGCTTTCATTATCCAAAACTTTTTTAGAGAATTTTGGAGTGTTTAGAAGAGTGTCTAAGTGTTAATGAATGAAATAATAGGATAAATAAACTTCCAAGTACGTTAGAAGTCGTGCGACCTTATAAGGATAATTGGAAAATATCCAGAGTACCCTCACTTAAGTTTTATAAAATCCCATCACAGGGGTACGATTGACCTTCATGAGTCATACCCTTCAATACCAGTGGTACCCTCCACAAGAAACTGTCGCATAAGCAACATTTTGAGTCACATAAGTAATACCCTTGGAAGCTTGGCTACTATCATGTGCACGACGGTTATGTTGCAAATATGAATTCTACACTTTTAGCTAGATATTGCGTATGTGACTAGCAGGTCGCGTATGTGATACCTGTGTAAATGGGAAGGGTAAAAATACCACCATCATCTTGTTTTTTAGCTGTTCTTATCCATCTCCATGATTTTTAAAGCCCAAAAATTAGGAGAGCTTAGAGATAACATTGGTGGATTATTTTGAGAGCTTAGGAAAGGATTAATTACTCAATCCTCCTTCAAATTCATTATAAGATATCATTATTATAATGGAAGATTTCTCCATTTTAATTTAAAAACTCCAAAATCTTGGTGGCTTAATTTTTGCACAAATATAACTCAGAATTCACCAATTTTTAGGGTAAATATTCCTTCAGCATAGAGGGAAGTTGAGTTGGTTATGAAAATACAATTTTCGTAAACGGTCCTCATGTGAGATTTTTACTTAATTATGGACCTAAATCATAATAGTGCAATATATTAATCGTTGTTTTGATTTTGATGAGTAGGTTGTGATTTTGATAGTGTGGCACCTTATAGAATCTTTTCAAAATGGGAACTAAACCATTTAGTGGATTCTTTGATCTTTTTTTGGTGCCTAGGTAGGCTAGGTTTACCTTCTTATATATTCATCTATGTCATAGCATAATCATAATATTATACTCCATATATAGTACGATTTTATTATTGAAAGTGTGAATAAGGATATTTGGGTTAATTGGATGCTTAGGCTAACCTGAAACCTTAGATACAGAGTAGTTTTATTAGGTGAATTAGTCTTCATGGTATGCAATTAGAATGGAAATTCCTTAATAACTCAAGGTAAATAAAATTCCACAATTACTCATATTAGGGTAGAATTATTCTTAATTGCTTAAATTAAAGGAATTGCCCTAGTTTCTGTTGTTCTAGTAGGATCACTTTAGTTAATCATGTTTTGAAGGGGGTGACTAATGCCCTAGATCTAATAATCACTACTTGAAATCTATTAAGGAACTTAGATACATTAGTCTGTCCCAGGGTAAGAATTGCATAAGGGAATCTTTGGGGATTAAAAGTGGGCCCCTCCGTCTAACCTTATGCCAAAACTTGTGATAACCTTGTAGACTCATTTTCATATGATATACTCTTATAAAGGGGTAGGATGACACTTGAGAAGGTTGAATATAATTATTGGTTATGTTATTTTTGGTATGGAATGATGGATTCCAATTCAGAGTACTACTAATAATGTTACCCTTATATGTGACTAATGGTTTAATTTATAAGTATGATTTATGACTTATGTATGTGATTATACATTTGACTTTCGAGTATGATTAATGGCTTGGCTTATTGATATGCTTGATGCTATAGATTTTGGTATGATAAGGGTGAGTGGCTTGTTTGGATGATATGGCTTATGTAGATACATAATAAAGCTCATGGGTATGATATGGCTTATATTGATAAAATGTGTCTTATAGATATGATACAATTTATATATATATATATATACGTATGTACGTATATACATACTATGGCTCATAGAAATAATATGGCATATCGATGCGATTAATGACCTTTAGATAAAATTGGTGGTCTATATGTATAAATATTAATATGAATTCCAAATATTCTTAGTAATATTTTTTGTTATGATTAATATTTGTATGATCTCAAAATATGGTTGGTAATTTTGTCTACAGACATGATTATAGGTGAGACCTATGGATATGATTTCTTATCCGATTTATAATTATGAGTAGAAGGATGGTCTATAGTTATGATTTACTTATATAATATATGGGGTTTTGTTTTTTGAAATAGCTTACTAATATAGTTTATTAATGTGGTTTTTAATTATGAGTTTTAGTTCAAATTTGATAATTGTTAATAGTATTGATAATGTGAATTTTGGTATAAGTCTAACATTTGTGAATGATATTGGTTATATATGTTTTTGTTCAAGTCTAGAATTGAAGGTTGCTTACGATGTAGTATGGGATAAATGTATTCTTAGTTATAAAGTTGTAATCGATAAATTACAATTATGTGGTAGTTTTTTTTTCTTCATTGTACTCTCCAAGTTTATGGGGGCCTATGTGGGGTTATTTACTTTTCTGCACTTATTGACTTTTGAGGCCAATTTAATAGATAAAAGTGTATGATTGTTATTTTATCATTCTAGTTCTATTTATTTATGTATGTACTATAGTGTTGAAGGCTATTTCTAGGTTTAACCCTTTTATCTGGACTTATTTTACATTTCGTTGTATCCTATCATATTTATATCATGCCTTAGCTCAGTCAGCTAATGATACCTATTGAGGACCTATTGTTTTTGTACTCATGCTACACTTTGATACCTTTTTGGTATAGATTTGAGTACTAGTTGTCACTATTGATACATCGATTGTGCAGAGTTAATTTTATAGATTAGGTGAGATCTTGGACTCGAAGTTACCCCATTTTTCTTTTGTTTATCAATGTCGTCTTTTGTTTTAATAAATATTATATTAACTATTCTACAACTTACAGTGTGTTGTAGTAGTTTTTCTATTGACTGTACCAGGTTGTGGGTTAGTTTTCTATGTTATGGCCTACTTTCAGGCTATTTTTATTTCCTTGCATGTTTTTGAGTTGTATTGTCTATTTCTCCTTATTAGGGTATTTAACAATAAGTTAGCCCATTGAAAAGACCTTTTGGGTTATGGTATACTTACCTACTAGCAGGATAGAGTATGTACCATCATGACTCATAAATTGGATCATGATAAAATAATATCAGAGCCAAGTTTCATCAATATTATGGGTAAAAAAGAAAGTGTCTTGTAGAGTCTCATGGATAAGAATGCTAATGTCTGTTTCTTATCTTCGACAGGTTATGAGACATTCTAAAGATTTCTTCACTTCCTTTATTCATTTTATGCTAAAAGTCTGAGTTGGTTTTTAAAACATTCCTTTGATTTCACTCTTTTATAGTTGACTAGGATAGGTGCTACCTCTATATGTGATAAGGATCTTAAGTTCGAGCCTAAAGATCCTATTACTATTTGTGGATGAACCGAAAGTCATGGAAAACCTTGATATGTGTCCCTATCTAGGGGCCAGCATAGGAGGCCTTCACCTGACCCTATTCCAACTCTTGAGATAGTGATTATTCTTCCCCAGCTAATGATGGGCTATAAAGCAAACCAGGCTCAAACCAAAATTTATTTATTTTTTAGTGCTCAAGGTTACTTTTGTTTAACTTTCAGGGTTAGTTGGTGGTGCCTATCTGATAGTGCACAATCTACAAATTAGAGTGGTATTTATGTAGGGCAGAGTTTATAGCTGTGGCTCCAAGAGTTGAGGTCCCTCCTAGCTGAATGTTGCTCAGCAAGTGGTTGACATACCTACTATGTTTGTCAAAAAGAAAAAGATGCTGGGTAGATTCTTGAGATTGGCTTTTCCTAGGTTTTCTACTACATCAGGTGAGAAAGCATTTGAGTTTTATATTAGTTGTGAGGATTAGCTCTATAATTTAGGCCTAGTTGAGACTCGTGGTATGGATTACACTATCTTTCAGTAGGACGTAACTGGTAGGAATTGGTGTCGAGGTCATATTGCTTACACGCTAGCTGGATTTTCACCTTTAAGATAGGCTCAGTTCGTTGAGATCTTCTTTATGAAGTGAATGCCTCACAACCTTAGGGAATATTTTAGTGATTAGTTCTCGAGTTTATAGCAGGACTCAATGATGGTTGTGGATTATAAGGGTTATTTTGATGATTTGGATAGGCATGCTACTTCTATTTTGACTATTGATTCTGACAGAATTTGTTTCTTTGTTCAAGGATTGACACTTTCTCTTGTCTACTTAATATTTGGTTGTTATAGGTAGGTCTTTTACTGAGGTTTCTAATCATGTTCATCTTATCAAGAAAATACATTGCGAGGCCCAAGGGGGCATCAATAAGAGGCTATGATATTAAAGAGGGTTTAGTGAGAGTCATTGTAGCTCCTGGTTCATAGACAGTGGTCATCAGGGTAGGTATCTTCTAAATTAGCCATTTTACCAACAAGTTCAATCTTGTAGACCCATTCAGGTCATACTTAAGAATACTGATGGACACCAATCTAGCTTTAGTGATTGTCCTAGCTAGGGTCGTGGTTTGTCTTCAAGGGATTCTTCTTTAGACAATTCTAGTCAGGGTGCTTATTCTAGGTTCGTCAGATCTTTTAGTTTTGGTTCAGAGCCTATGGTTATAAAGCTTTTGGTCACTTTTTGAGTAAGTGCTCATGTCATGGAATAATTGTCCATTCATCTCAGAGTGTTCCACCTATTGGGACAGTTTATCCCCTAATTAGAGGTAATATGCATGGTCATAAGGGTGGTTCCTAAGGTACTCATTGAGGTTCTTAGGCAGGTACGATAGGAGGTCGATCAGGAGCCAAACAAAGTGATGATTATAGTCAGTTATATGCAATTTAAGCTAGGCTCGAGGCTAATTATTTAGATATTGTAATCATACGTACAATTTTAGTGTATCTTCATTCAACCTTGATTTATTAATCTGATATCTACTTACTCTTATGTGCCTGCTTATTATGCCCCATGGTTAATGTTATCTTGGAATTAGTTATATATGTCTTTAAATGTATCTATTCTCATGCATGATTCTTTAGTTGTGGATTAGTTTTTTAGATATATGTTGTGACTATTAGAGATATTGATACTTATGCTGATCTTATTATATTGGACATAGTGGATTTTTATGTGATTTTGAGCATCGATAGGTTATCCCACTATCATACGGTCATGGATTATTTAGACAAGATAGTTACCTACGTATGCTGGCATACCCTCGATCGGGTGGCAAAGAACTGTTAGTCGCGAGCCGGTAAGGATTGTTACATATATGCATGCTAGGAATCTTATTTTGAGGGGGTGCATATCTTATCTCAGTTATATTCGTGATGTTGATATGGAGAGCACATCACTTAACTCTATTCTTGTAGTTCGTGAGTTTCATAATGTTTTCCCTACAAATCTACATATCCTTTCTCAAGAGTGTAGTATTAAGTTTGTTATTGAACTTTAGTCGAGCACCTGACCTATTCTTATGGTACCTTACCATATGGCTCCTGTTGAGCTTATGGAGATGGTCTCTTATCTTTAGGACCTTTTTACTAAAGGTTTTATTAGACCGAGTATTTCTCCTTATATATCTCCTATGTTGTTTGTGAAGAAGAAAAATGGCTCTATGCATATGTGTATTAATTATAGATAACTTAATAAGGTAATGGTGAAAAACCATTATCCTATGCCTTGGATTGATTATTTATTTTACTATGTTTAATGAGCAGTAGTGTTATCTAAGATTAATTTAAGGTTTGGTTTCCATCACTTGAGGATTTGGGCTAAGGATATCTTGAAGACAACCTTTAGAACTCGTTATGGTCATTATATGTTCTTGGTAATGTCGTTAGGGTTGAGTAATGCCCTACCCGCATTCATGGATTTGATGAACTAGGTGTTCAGACCTTATTTGTATTCCTTTATGAGTATCTTCATTGATGATATCCCTGTGTATTTGAGAAGCAGTGAAGAGCATACATAATATTTGAGGATTGTGCTCCTAACTTTAAGAGAGCATTTGATTTTTGCCAAATTCTCTAAAAATGTATTTTTGCTAGAGTCAGTGACATTCCTTGGGTATGTGGTGTCTGAATATGGGATTATGGTAAGCCCAACAAAGATTGAAGCTATTCGTGATTGGGATAGGCCAATATCTCTGGCAGAGGTTCATAGATTTATTATCTTAGCTAGTTATTATAGATGATTTGTCAAGGGTTTTTCTACTATTTTAGCACCTATGACCAGATTGACTAGGATGAAAGTTCCTTTATGATGGTCTGAATATGAGTCAAGCTTTGGAAAGCTCAAGGAGTTTCTTACTTTGGCTCCTATTTTAGCTCTACATTTTAAGGGTGAGAGATTCAGCATGTTTTATGATATTTCTGGTGTTGGTTTGGGTTGTGTATTAATGCAGTAGGGTTGTGGTATTGCTTGTACTTTGAGGTAACTTAAGGTGCACACACGTAACTATCCCACTCATCATTTAGAGTTGGTGATGGTAGTTTTTGCGCTTAAGGTTTAAAGACATTATCTTTATAGTATGAATTGTAAGATTTTCTTAAATCATAATAGTCTTCAACATCTTATGATCCAGAGAGAGCTAAATGCTAGGAAGCGTAGATTGATGGAGTTGCTTAAGCATTATATTATCTTTATCATGTTTCATCTAGGAAAGGAAAATATAGAAGCAAATGCCTTGAGTTGAAAATCAGTGTGTCTAGGTAACTTGGCCGGAATTCTAGTTTTTCAGAGGCCATTGGCATGGGATATTTAGTCTTTGGCCAACTCGATGGTGTGACTTGATATTTCAAACACTAGGAGGATTCTTGCTAGTATTGAGGTGAGATCCTCACTATTTGAGCAGATTTGGGATCGCCAATAAAGGATAAGAGACTTCGCAATCTTCCTAATCAGGTGTTAAGAAATATGTCCAAGAGGTCTACTATAGATTCTAAGGGTTTTTTGTTAGTTGATAGCTGTATTTGTGTTCAAAGGATCAATGACTTATTTCAGTTGTTTTTGCATGAGGCTCAGTTTTAGGTATTCTATTCACCTGGGTACAATAAAGATGTTTAAATGTATGAGAAAATATCATTGGTGGAGTGGCATGAATAGAGGTATAGTAGGCTTAAAAGCTTGTTGCATATGTTGTTCTCTGGTAAAGGATGAACATCAACAGCCAAGTGGTTTTATTTGGAGATTGCATATTTTGAAGTGGAAGTAGGAGCGTATTACCATAGATTTTTTTCGTTTGTCTCGTATTTCCTATATTTGGGTCATTATGGATCGGTTGACCAAATTGGCTTATTTTATTCCTATTCAAATATCTTTTTGAGTCGAGATGTTTGCTCATATCTATGTCATTGAGATAGTCCACTTCCATGGCATACCTATGTCTATCATTTTAGACCAGGTTTTAGTGTTAGCTTTTATCTTATAGAGATCTTTTTAGGACAAGTTGGATACTCAAGTAGATCTTAGTAAAACCTTTAATCCTCAGACCGATGGAAAGTTGGAGCAAACTATTTAGGTTCTCAAGGATATGCTTTGATCCTGTGTTATGAATATTAGGGGTCAGTGGGAGTAACACCTACCGTGGTAGAGTTTGCATATAATAACAACTACTATTAGAGTATTCAGATGGCCCCATTTGGGGCTTTGTATTATAGGAAATTTTGTTTCGCGATTGGATGGTTTTAGACTTCCGAGGCTATAACCCTATGAACCTGACTTACTTCAGGAGTCATTAGATATAGTTAGGGTGATTCAAAATAGGTTGAGGAAAACTTAGAGTTGACAGAATGCTTATGTAGATCATATATTTCATGCCTTGAGATTTAGAGTTTATGATCTAGTATTCCTCTGTGTATCTCCCATGAAGGGTTTGATGATATTCGAGAGAAGGGAAAGATTATCCATATATTAAACCCTTTGAGATTCTTTGGATAGTCAGTGAGGTGGCTTCTGTGTTAGCCTTACCCAAATATTTTGCTATTGTCCATCCATTTTTCTAGGTTTTTCATGTTGTAGTGAGATATTCCTAATCCATCCCATGTGTTTGGATGGGATTCAACCCAGTTGGATGATCGATTGACCTTCATGGAGGATGCCGTGCTTACTTTAGCTAGTGATATCAGGCAGTTGTACACTAGAGAGATTCTAGTAGTGAATGTTCAGTGAAGAAACTGCCTAGTAGAGGAGGCTATTTGGGAGATTAAGAGAAAGATGCAGACCAGTATCATCACATATTTGAGGCATCAGGTATATCCTAATATTTTTCTTTTAAGAATGAAAGTTCTTTTAGTAGTGGATATTGTAATAAACCTTCTGGTCATTTCTATATTTCCACTTATTTTTGTTGTTATATCTTTTCTATAGCTACCCTAGGTCATTTATTAAATGTTGGAACTTAAAGTGTGGTTATCGGGAGTTCCTTTGGTTATTAGAGCCAATTCCTTATTTGGAAGTCTTCGTTGGTTCAAGTTGGCTACCGCATAAAAACTTTAGTCAAATGACCTCGTATGTCAATTCTGACTTTTCCAACTGCCCAAAAATGTCAATATTGTGCTAAGTGGACTTTTGGTTTTAGTCCCAAGGCACCCGAGCTTATTTTAAACCATAAGTCGAAAGTTAAGAAAAATAAAAAATGAGTGTGGGACACAATTTTTATTTAAATATCCTCGAATGAAAATTTTGACAGCACCACTGAGTTTAGAACATTGAATTTGATAGGTTAGCAAATTTTATTTGTGCATATGGGATTCTAGGTGAATCTTGAGGGGTTGGCAGAGGGTTGGAAATTTCTAAGTCTCAATTGCAGTGCGTTTATATGCGGTTATGAACCTCTGATTACTTATGAGATCTGCCCGGCATGAGCAAGTGCCGTGTACGTAATATTTTGAGTCGTGTAAGACACACCCATGACATCTTGGCCAGTATTATGTATATGATGGGTATGTCGTGTATGCGACTTCTGCACTTTTGGATAGATATTGCATATGCGACCAACAGGTCATGTATGGATACTTGTGTACCTGGGAAGGGTATAAATACCCCCTTCATCCTATATTTAACCATTTGTCATCCATCTTTGAGATATTTAAATCTTAGAAAGTGGGACTACTTTGGGACAACATTCATGGGTGAATTTTATTGCTTTAGAAAGAATTAATAACACAATCCAGCTTAAAATTCACGGTAGGATTTCATTATTTTCATGGTTTATTTCTCTATTATCACCCACAAATTAAAAAGCTTGGTGACTTTATTTCAGCACCAATATAGCTCAGAATTTACCCAATTTTTAGGGAAAATGTTCCATGAGCATATAGGGATGTTGAGTTGGTTTTGAAAACACAATTTCTATAAATAGGCCCCACATGTGATTTATACGTAATTTTTTAGCCAAAGAAGAATAACTCTATATATGTATCGCTCTTCTCATTTTGATAAGTAAGTTGTGATTTAGACTGGGTGGCACCTTGTGGAATCTTCTTGTAAGGGGAAATAAGTGATTTAGCAGATTCTTCAAGCTTTCTTCAACACTAGGTAGGCTAGGTTATCCTACGTATAAATTGTGCTATCTTGTAGTATAATTATGAAATATGCTAGATATAGGGTGGGATTAATGTGTTGGAAGTGTGAATTAGAATATTTGAGTTAATTGGACCCTTAAGCTACATTGAAAGAATAGATACAGAGTGGTTAGGGTAGTTAGCCATGGCTTAGGTCAATTTTTCTTTATGGTATATAATTAGAATGGAAATGTCTTAATTACTCAAGGTAGGTGGAAGCACCTAGTTACTCATTTTAGGGTAGAATTGTTCTTAGTTGCTTAAATTAAAGGAATTACCGTAGTTTAGGTTGCTCTAAGTAGGATCACCTTAGTTAATCATGGTTGGGGGGGGGTCTTATATCGTAGGGATAGTTATGGCTAATTGACATCTAAGAATGACTTAGATACCTTAGTCGAGTCTGAGGTAAAAATTGCCTAAGAGAATCTTCGGGGATTAGAAGTAGGCCCCTCTGTCCCATCTTAGGCCATGACTTGTGATAACCTTGTGAACTCATTTTCATATGATATACTCTTACAAAGCGGTAGATTGATAATTGAGAGGTTTGAATATAATTATTGGGTATATTAGTTGGGTATAGAATGAAGGATGCAAATTCAGAGCACTACTAATGATGTTGCCTTTATAGGTGACTAATCGTATAATATATATGTACGATTTATGACTTATTCTTGTGATTATATGTATGACTTCGAAGTATGATTAATGACTTGTCCTATTTAAATGCTTAATGTTTTAGATTTCAGTATGATTAAGGGTTAATGGTTTGTTTTGATGATACGGCTTATGTAGATAAAAAATGGATCATGGGTATGATATGGCTTATATAGATAAAATATTTCTTATAAATATGATATGACTCTCTCTGTCTCTCTCTCGCTATATATAAATAATATGGCTCATAGAAATGATGTGGTATATACAATTTCTGAATATTAGTATTGGTATGGTCTCCGGATATGGTCAATAATATTTCTTATAGACATGATTATGTGTGATATCGGTGGATATGATTACTTATCTGGTTTATAATTATGAGTGGAGGGATGATCTATAGTTATGATTTACTGGTATAATCTATTGGGTTTGGCTTATTGAAATAGCTCACTAATATGGTTTATTAAATTGGTTTATAATTATGAGTTCCAATTCAAGTAAGAAAATTTTTAGTGGTATGAATAATATTGATTTTCTGTTCAAGTCCATCAATTGTGAATGATATTTGTAATGTGACTTTCAATTCGAATCCGGGATTGATGGTTACTCATGATTTGTTATGGGATAAATGGATTCTTAGTTATGATGTGGTAATCGGTAAATTATGATTATATGGTGGTTTACTTTTCCTAATTATGCTCTCTAGGCTTATGGGGCATTGCACGAGATTATTTACTTTTCCTCAAAAATTGGCTTATTGGGCCAATTCGGTAGTTATTAATGTATGAATGTTATGTTATAATTCTGATTGTATTTATTTATGCATGTACAATGATATTGGAGGCTATTTCAAGGTTTGCTCCTTTTATGATTACTTAGTTTGCGTTACCTTGTATCCTATGTTATTTATATCATGATTTACCTCAATCGGCCGATGATGCCTACTGAGTACCTGTGGTTATGGAACTCATACTACACTTTTGTACCTTTTTGGTGCAGATCTAATTAATAGTTGCCCTTACTGATTCGTCTATCAAGCAGAGTTTATTTTAGAGATTGGGTGAGTTTTTTGAGTTAAATTTTCCCTTTTAGCCTTTTGTTTATCCATGTCTACTCTTTTGTTTTGAGACTGAATGTATTGACTATTCTAGAACTTATGATATGTTGTAGTAGCTCTTGTACTGACTCTACCAGGTCGTGGGATGATTTTTTATGTTATGGCTACCTTTCAAACTATTTCTATTACCTTTCTCATTTATGAGTTGTATTGTCTATTTATCACTTTTGGGACATTTTCCACAAAGTTAGCCCAGTGCAAATAACTTTGGTCTATGGTTTGTCTTACCTATTGGCTTGATAAGTAGGTGTGACATCATGACTTATAAATTGGGTCATGACAAATGTTGTTTTTTTGCTAATTTTACTTTTCAACTATTTCTAACTTACATGTTGGTCTATGCCTAATACTCAATGTCCAGGCAATTCCCTAATTCCATTTGACCTAGAACTTGAGAGAACTCTAAGACAAAGTCAGAAGATGGAGAGAGAAAGAGTTCATGATAAAAGAGTCCTGCTCAAAGGGTTTCACGATGAACCAAAAATTTTGAATCGTCCAGTACCACAACATGTTGTTCTAAAAGCTTCAGAACAAGACACTGCTTGGTTAATGGCTGAGGAAAATATTAGGAAAGCAGCTATCGGAAGAAAGGGAAGAGAGGGCTAGACAAGAGAAGTCAAATCATTTAGTTGCACTTGATATTAGGAAAATATTGAGAATAAATAGGGGACAACAAAGTATCCAAAAATATCTATATGTTTATGATGATCCAGTGGAAGACTTTGTTGTATAGAGCCAATTGAAATTGGTTAAATCATTTCACCAGAGCTTCCTTAAGGTACTAATTTTTATATCATGAGTGCGATGATCTAGCTACCAAATTTAAATAGGGTAATTTCTTACTTGCCTACTGATAATGCAAACATGTATATCATAAACTTTGTGGGGATATATAAATCATATAATCTACTTGGAGTGAGTTAGAAGGCTTTTTGATTGAAACTATTTCCATTCTATTTAATTGGAGAAGCTACTCTATGGTTGGGTGAATTGCACTATGGATCTATTACTACTTGGAATAAGTTGAGGACTCAGTTTTTGGACAAATACTACCCTCCTTCAAGAATAATGTAATTAAATAATGAGACATATAACTTTAGATAGTTGCGCTAAGAGATACTATAAGAGACATTGTTAAGATTCATGAAAAAGCTATAAAATGTACCAAATCACAATATTTATAGTACAAATTTGTTGGAGATCTTCTATAGAGCCTTAAATGAAAACAGTAAGGTTGTTGAAGACATTAACATTAGTGGAATCCTTATAAGTCTTTGATGGGAGCATACTTCTAAGATTTTAGATTGGATTAGAAAATCCAATCAAGAGTGTTATACTCAGGAGGCATATAATATCCCAATTGGAGCCTCCAAAGAGCAATGAGAATATGAGTTAGTTATTTGAGAGGTGGAACAACGGAGGACTGAGATTGGGAAGCTTACCAAGTAGTTTTTGATAGTTAAGCAAAGAAGGTCAACATAGTAGGTTCATGAGCTAAGTCTTCTATAAAGGAAAATTTGAATAATTATGAAGAGGCTAAATACCTTGATAGAGAAGTGGTGAGTTTTTGTGTAAAGGTCCATGTAACACCCCATTTTTTAGGCTAGACATTGATGTGTTGTTCTTATATGTAAGGACACTAATCCTAAGAATTTATTTGTAATAGACATGTCATGATCTTTATCCTAGTGTGTAAAGTGATTTCAAGGTGAAATCTGTTCATAAGAATAACTTAGAAAAAAGTTGAACCAAGATCCATTGATTCATCAAAAGTTTAGTCGTTGATTCTACAAGGGTCTACTTTGAACGTGTATGAGTTCTTATAGATGTAGAGTTTTTCATTTCCAGACCCACCAAATTATATATTATTGAGTCAGCTTTCCAATGTTACAAATTTTACCTTAATCTGATAACCGAGCAAAAATTTATAGCTATTTTTGTAAGGGAGGCAGTAGCTGCGCGTGATTAGTATGCGACGCACACTATAGTTCACCACTAAGGGATCATGTGATGTAGCATTTGACACATACTCTATTTCACCCCTGAGGTTTCCAGCTTTCAGTGATATTTTTCCAGGGGACTTTCAGTCCTTTAACTTTACCCAACTGATCTAAAATATGGGATTTAGGATCCAAAAAACATAAATTACTATTCTATTCTCAAAATTTCCCTCAATTGAAAGCATTCACTCCCAAGAACATAACCTTAGCCTCTTTAAGATTCAATCCCTTCCTTCAAGAAAATAAGGAACTCAAGTGTTTCAATCTAAGAAAGCTTTCAAGAAAGTTGTTCTCTTTCATGATTTATGTTTGAAGGTATGTTAGATGTTCATCCATGTTTCCTTTCTACCTATGAAGTCCAAGAACTTAAATTTAAAGTTTAAAAGAATGACCTTTACATGTTATAATGATCTTTATCCATGAACCCCCATGAATTTTTATTTTACATGATATTTACAAGTAATTGTTGTTGAAATTAAACCTTACACGTTTGAATGGTGATATTTGCATGTTAAATCCCTAAATCTATGATTTGTAGTATTTCAATTATTTTAGTATCTCATGTTTTGATAATTCTCATGCTCAAGTCAATGAATTTCAAGTGTTTGATGAAATGCCTAAATTATTGGGGTTTGATTAATGACTCCTTGTTATGTTTCCAAGATCTTTTTGATAGAAAGAGTCCCTACATGTTGAAAGTTAAAGTATGTTTAGCTATATCTTGGAAATTTGATTTTCAAGTTATGTTTTCAATTGATTTTACGTGGAATGCATTATAATATGCTTTAAATATTGTGACTTCCATATAATGTTCATACAAATTTAGAATAAAACCCTCATCTTATGATTTGGTCATATTATTGTACTATCTTTTCATGTTTAAAAACCATCCCATGTTAAAGTCTTAGTCCCCATATGTTTGATGTGAAGCTTAGGTGAATAATTGTGAATAATGATTTCCTTCCATGGTTTTAAAGCATTCATTTGGTCCTATTTTATTGTTATCCAGTCCTGGGGGTTATGAGTACTCAAAATTTAGCTGTTTACTTAGTTTCAGTAGTTTTAGAATAGTTTAAGATAAATTATTAGCATTACCACTCAGTTAGAACTCACGATCAATTACTTGCCCAGTTAAGTTAGTTAAGTCTAGTAATCAGTGTCATTCAGTTGGAAGTAGGATTTAGCAGCAAGCAAACCTAGGGATGAGGGCTCATCAGTTAGTTAATACTGGGTTTTTGAAGCAATCCCTAAGTTCCAGAACTTTATAGCCAGCATAGGTTATGAGATGTCACTTACAAGTTTAGGATTGAAACTGTCAGGGATCACCTGCTAGTTTAGGAATGATCTCAGGAGTCACCTACCATATTAGGACTGACTCCACAACCATTGTTTGTATCTGTGGCACGGTACTACCACCCTTCCTACTAAGGTCACATGTTAGACCCCATCAGCTAAGATTGGGGTATGTCGGTTAGATAATACCTCCCACGATTTCAGTTTCAGTACTAAGTTTTAAATTCAGTTTAGTCTTGCTTGACCATTGCATATAGTTTATTTGTTATACAGTTATCAGATTACGGTATTTCAGTCTACCAACTATTTTAGAACTTATTTTATGATTGGTCATGCATTTTAGTCTATACAGTTTACATACATTCTTACTCAGTACCTCATGCTATACTTTCATTTATTTATTACTCATGCACATGAACCCATGCATATCATCCTAACCAAATTTAGTATACTAGTATATTCAAAGTACTGTTTGTTACTCGTTTCTTGGGCTATGATGTCTTATATCATAAGTTCGGATGCTCAGATTACCAATCTTAACTAGACATTCTAATAAATCATCAGCAGTAGCCGTGGTGAGTCCTTATCCTCCGAGAAAGAGTTATCTTATATGGAGTTATGCCAGTAGTTCAGCTATTTAGTCAGTCAGAGTTAGTTTGGGGATTTTTCCATCAACTCTACAGTCAGAAAATTTAGACGGGTTCAGACTAGTACAGACAGTCAGTTAGTTTTCAGTTATTATAATCAACCATTTTATCAATATTGTTTTACAAACATCATCAGAACTATGATTTAAAACTTTATGGCATTTTTTAGTTAAATTCTACATGTGAACTTTTGTTATCAATTATACCCAATTGTCAAAGCAGGTATCAGTATTATGGATTAACTTGTGGTCACTTGTGATCGTAAGCACCATGTGAAGTCTAGGGTGTACTCTCGAGGTGTTACGAACTTTGTATCAGAGCCTAATGTTTTAAAGTTTCCTAGGGAATTTGAATGCCGCCTTGAGTAGAGTCTTGTGCATGGGTGTGAAGCTCGCTACACTTATGTTCAAGAGGCTATGAGAAATTTTAGGAAAAATTTCCTTAATTTCAATGTCCATATCATGCGAATGAGAATGAACTTTATTTAAAATATCTTTTTAATACATCTTTTAATTCTATTAGAGACCATACC
This sequence comes from Capsicum chinense, assembly GCA_026120095.1. Lineage (NCBI taxonomy): Eukaryota > Viridiplantae > Streptophyta > Magnoliopsida > Solanales > Solanaceae > Capsicum > Capsicum chinense. Next base: position 74,552,583 of record JAPEIP010000006.1, on the reverse strand, counting down.
TCCCAAAAGGAATAACAAAATGAGTAATAGGAATCAGCCCGCAGCTCTGCCTGTTTAGAAAGATTCCCTGACTGAGTATGTCTCACACTATGAATTCAAAGCACCTTTTACCGCCCAAGCTTATTTAGTAGTATCTCAAAATAATTAGCTGGATATTGTCCTATCTAGACTTATGGTTCATGCTATGAAAAATGAGGAGGAGAAGGGTTGGAAAAAAGAAAGAAAGAAAGAATAAGAGGGCCAAAACAGGTAGTTTTATGTAAAGTTCAAAGAGTGCTCTACTAACCCTCTCTGCGGGAAGTCTGGTAGGAATCATCAGGATTTCTGTAGGGCTGGTAGATTTTTGTGTTTTGGATATGGCAAGCCAGGCCATAGAGTCAAGAAACACCCCCGGGTTTGTCAGCCTAGTTAACATAGTCGTTCGCAAGTTATAGCCGGTCGCCCAACTCAGAAGGGCACTGCTTGTAGTGCCACCAGTGGTTAGTGTTAGAACAAACTTTATGCACTTCATTCACAAAATGATCAGGAAAGTTCTCCTGATGCGATTTTGGGTAAGTTACAAAACTTTCATATTCTTGTGTATGTTTTACTAGAAAAAAGAACTTCATTTTCTCTTATAACCCCCCTATTTAGCTATCAACTTTAGTTTTAAACCTAAAATATTAGCGGAGCCCTTCTCATTTTCTACCTCAGTGGGTAAATCTATCCTAGCTAGACAGGTATACATAAACTGTCCGATTTTAATAACCTAAAAAAATCACTTCAGTTGATTTGAGAAATAGAGTCGTTCGGTTTCAATTTTTTGAAAAACTAGTCATTAAATAGAGGGATAATATTATCTGTATTTAGTAGATTTTGTATTCATGGGGCTTTTTGTATGGAAGGTGAATTAGTATGATTAAAATAGTGTATGTAAGAATTTAAGCTAAGTATTATGGTGTGGGTATAATTATGTAGTATCCTTGAGCACTATGTTTGAATGGGGCTAGTAATGTAGTAGTTGATGTTCTTACTAGCTAAATTATGGGCTATAGCTTATTAAGGTTTGTTGTCCAGGTGTAATGGTAATTCTCATGGTCTAAGGAGAATAGTAAGTATCGAGATGAGACACTAGTAGGCTATGAAGGAAGTTAGTGCGGTTTATTAAGAGGTTGAGAATATCTATGTTAAGTGATAGAATCTAAGCTTAAATGTTTAAAGGTTGAGCTAATAAAATGAAGATCCGAAACTCTAGTTATTTGAAATCATGGTATGGTGATACTCAGCAAGGTTCTAAGTTGGTCAGCGTTTAAGTTGTTGTATGATGATTTTTAAGTATATAGAAAGCTTAAAATATGTATTAGCAGTAGGCCTTACATTATTTGGTAGAGTATTTTGGGATAAGAATTGTGTTTATATGCATTATTCTACGCTAGACTGTTTAGTAAAGTGGTGACAGTTCAACTTAGAGTTGTAGATTAAGTGGTTCACAGACTTAGAATGATGGCTTTAAGCTAGACTTAGAATGATGGCTTTAAGCTAAGGGGGAGATGATAGATAAAGTAAACAAGTTAGGCCCTCAAAACCTTAAGCGATTCTAGGATGGGTAGGAAAGCAATAGGAGAGGATGATTCCTAACCCATTTTTATCTCACTGTAAGGTTTTTCACTTATCACAATATCTACTCATGCCCTACATGTCAGTCCATGATTATAGTTTATGTTCATGCATATCATAGCGAATCATGTATGCTTCTACTTCCCAGTATAAGGAGCTTCAGTTTACTCAGTAGTAAGAAACACGTTCCACGAATTTAGAAACTCCAAACTCAGGTCATGTAGTTCATGACACATTTATTCATGTTTTACAGTGTGTTCAGTTCATGTACCTATGCAACACTCTTAATGATCAGAGAAATTCATATTCATGTCATGCATGTCCTCAGTTCAACCCTCTTTGATGAATTCATGTCATTTACCCTCTATTCCTCATGCCTCAGTTTCATATTCCAAATGTCCAGTCATGATTCAGTCTGTAAGTATTCCGTACATTATCTCTATCTTTCCTTAGTATCTCATCCCAGTCAATATCATTTAGGGGATGAACTATCCCAAGGCGGTATATTTTAATACCCCTAGTTTTTCATGTACTAAATCTCTCATCCATTCTTTACGAAATCAGATCCAACTAGAAGACATGGTTACTCATAAGTTAACTCTCTCATTTCTATGTCAGCCTTATAACCATTCTCATATCATTGGATGTGTTGAAGAAATTAGTTTAGTTCATGTATTATACTCAGACTCAGTTATGCTATCATGTTCCAAGTGACGTTCCTAGTCATGCATGTTTAGAATATGATCTCAGTTTCCTTAGTACTCTCAGTCTAACCAGTCTCATTTTAAGATGAATAATTCTAAGGGGAAGATAATATATCGCCCTGTATTTTTGAGCTAGACTTTAAAGCATCATTCGTAAGTGTGTTGACTATAATCCCATGAGCTTATTTTTAATAGACATGTCAAGATATTTATCCTAGTGTGTAATGAGATTTCTAGGTGAAATTTCTTCATAAGAATCACTTAGAATAAAGTTGTACCAAGATCCTTTGATTCAACCAAAGTTTGGTATTCAATTCTACAAGGGTATAATTTGAACGTGTATAAATTTTTATAGATGTATAATATGAAGCTCAAGACCCACTAAATAGTAGATAATTGAGTCAGCTTTCCAATGATACCAATTTTGCCTTATCCGATACGCGGCCAAAAAGTTATAGTCATTTTTGTGAGAGAAGGAGTAGCTACGCGTGATTAGAATATGATGTATGCTTTATTTCACCCCTGAAGGATCATGAAATTTAGCATGTGTCGCACACTCTATTTTGGCATTACAGAGCATACGACGCACACTCCATTTCACCCTTGACGTTTCCAACTTTCAGTCATATTTTTCTAGGGGCATTTCAGTCCTTTTCCTTCACCCAACTGATCTAAAACATGAGATATAGGGTATAAAAGCATAATTTACTATTCTATTACAAAAGTTTCCCCTAATTGAAAACATTCTCTCCTAAGAACAAAACCCTAACCTCTTCAAGATTAAATCCTTTCCTTCAAGAAAACTAAGAACTCAAGTGTTCTAATCAAAGAAATCTTTCAAGAAAGTTGTTCTCTTTCAAGATCTAAGTTTGAAGGTATGTTAGATGTTCATCCATGGGCCATTTCGACCTATAGAGTCCAAGAACCCAAATTTCAAGTTTAAAAGAATGATCTTTACATGTTATTATGAACTTTATCCATGAAATCCTATGAACTTCGATTTTACATGATATTTACAAGTAAATTTTGTTGAAATTAAATCCTACACATTTGAATGGTGCTATTTGCATGCTAAATCACTAAATCCATGATTTGTATAATTTAAATTATATTAGCATCTCATGTTTTGACTATTCTCAAGCTCAAGTCTATGAATTTTGAGTGTTTGATGAAAAGCCTAAATGATTGGGGCTTGAATAATGACTCCTTGTTATGTTTCCATGAGCTTTTTTATAGAAATAGTCCTTACATGTTGAAATTTGAAGTATGCTTTGCTGTATCTTAATAATTTAATATTCAATTTATGTTTGAAATTGATTTCATATGGAATTCATTATAAAATGATTTAAATATTGTGACTTCCATATCATGTTCATAGAAATTCAGAATAAAACTCTAAGTTTATTATTTGGTCATGTGATTGTACTATCTTTTCATGCTTATAAAGCATCCACATGTTCAATTATTAGTCCCCATGTGTTTGAGGAGATGCTTAACAGAATAACTGTGAACAATGATTTTCTTCCATGGTTTCAAAACTTTCATGTGGTCCTATTATTATTGCTATCGAGTCCTGGGTGTTATGAATACCCAAAATTTATTTGTTTACTTATTTTCTTTAGCTTTAGAATAGTTTTAGATAAATCATATGCATTACCACATAGTTAGCATTCACAATCAGTTACTTGTCGATTAAAGTTAGTTAAGTCCAATAATCATTGTCATTTCATTGGGAGTAGGATTCAGCACTAAGCAAACCTAGGTATGGGGGCTTACCCGACAGTTAGGACTGGATCCTTAGATGTAATCCTTATGTTTCGAAACCACATAGCCAACGTAGGTTATGAGATGTGACCCACTAGTTTAGGACTGACACACTCAGGGATTACCCGCTAGCTTAGGATTTACTTTATATCTATTGTATGTAATCGTAGGACGGTACTAGCACCCTTCTAAGTGCAGTCATAGGTTGGACCCTGATCATCTCAAGCTAGGGCATATTGGTTAGATGATACCTCTCATAGTTTTAATTTCAGTACCTAGTTTAGAATTCAGTTCAGTATTCCTAGACCATCACATATAGTTTATCGATTATTCAGTTATTAGATTTCAGTATTTCAGTCTATTGAGTATTTTAGAACTTATTTTATGCTTTGTCATGCATTTTTAGTCTTTACAGTTTACATGCATTCTTAGTTAGTACCTCATGCAATATATTCAATCAGTTAATACTTATGTACATGAACCTATGGATATCAACCTAACCTCATTTATCATACCAGTACATTAAAAGTATTGATTGCATACTCATTTCTTGAGCTACTATGACTTATATCATAGGTTTGGATGCTTCGATTTTCGACCATACTGAGACTTTCCAATGCATTAGCTGTATCATCCGGTGGTAAGTCTTCATCCCTAAAGGATGAGTTGTGTTATATTCAGTTATACCAGTAGTTCAACTATTTAGTCAGTCGGAGTGAGTTGGGGGCTTGTCCTATCAACTCTACAATCGGAGTATTTAGAGGCTTTCTTACTAGTACAGACAGTTAGTCAGTTTTAAGTTTTCATTACTAGCAATTTTATGAGTATAGTCAGTATTATTTTATAGACATCATCAGAACTATGATTTAAAACCTTATGTCATTTTTCAGTTAAATTCTATATGTGATCTTTTGTTATCAGGTTTATCTTATGCTCATAGAAGGTACCGGTATCATGGGTTAGCTTGTGGTCTCTTATGACAGTAAGCATCGTGTGGCATCTAAGGTGTACTCTTGGGAAGTTAGTGTCCAGGGTCAGAACTATTATGGAAACAACTACAATAAGTCTAGGTATAGAAATAGGATTAGGGATAGAGATAGTGATTTAAAGTGTAAGTATGAATATAAAGATAAGAGTGACATGTATGTTCCACCAAGGAATCATGATTCTGAATCTGGGAATATAACAATGGAAGCTTTGATTGTAAAACTTGGTAAAGTTTTTAAGCGCCAAGAGAATTACCTTGAGTAAAATAGGGTATATATTTCAGGAATGAGCCTATAATTTAAATCTCATGCTATTCCATTAAACATATTGAGAAAATATTTATGCATATATCCATCTTAATAAACCATCATCGACTAGTCACACCTTAAAGCAACACCATCCATAATCCTAAGACTGATAGACATGCCTAGTAATTACTGCTCAAAGTGGTAAGTCTACGACTGGTCCACCTTTGCTGTTGATGATAACAAGAAGGAATGCCCAATAATCATCAATAATGTGGATGAGTATAGAGTATAGAATTTGGTAGTGAATAAGGATGCATAACAAAAGCCTCTATTTGCGGAAAAGAGTCTAATTCTGATAAAAGAAAGGGTAAAGTTGTCACACCAGTGTTGAAGACCATTCCACGACCTCCTCTTTCTTTCCCCCAAAGACTGAAAAAAAAAGCTAAAGAGAAAATATATAAAAAATTAATTTCAATGTTGAAGGATTTGTCGATAAACATTCCTCTTGGGGAGACTTTAGACTAATTTATGAAGAACTTGGTGACGAAGAAGAGAACTGTAAGTTTTGATCCTCTAGTTAATATGAACCATTGTAGTGTAATCATTTGTCGCTCACTTGTTGAAAAGAAGAAAGACCAAGAGCTTTAATGATTCCTTGTAATATCGGGTCTTTTAATTTTTTAAGGGCCTTGTCTAACTTGGGTGCTAGTATTGACTTAATGGGGCTAGTCATTTACAAGCAGTTGGGCTTGGGGTCGCCTAACTGATTTTATAAGACTTTTGATTATGGATCGCACTGTGAAGAAGCTGGTAGGAATCTTTTGTGATATGTTGGTGAAGGTAGAATCCTATATATTTCCTACTGACTTTGTGATTCTTGATCGTGAAGTTGATTTTGAGGTTTCTATTAGATTAGGAATGCCTTTCCTCATGGCTAGATGGGCATTGAATTATGTAGAAACTAGGAAGATTAAATTTAGGTTGAATAATGAGTAGGTTACTTCCATGTATGCTAGTCCATGAAGCAACCAAAGGACATATATGTGTTCTTTGTGATAGACCTAATAGATGATGATGAATTGGTAGTTCTTGATAAAGAAAAGCTTGGTGTGGCGAAACTTGCAGTAGTAATAATGAATTTTTACAATAATTCTATTGTCGCGTATGATAAAATGGTGAGCGCAAATATTATTAGGGATTCATATACTTATGCACCAGATTAGTTTGATCTTGATCTGAAGAAAAGAGTGACCCCACCAACTAAATCGTCTATTGAGGTACCACTCATTTTGGCGTTCAAGGCCCTTCCTTCTCATGAACGTTATGTATTTTTATGGACCAACAATACCTTGTTGATTATTATTGCAGTCAATTTAATAGAATGGCATGTTAAGGCCTTAGTATCTATTTAGTAGAGGTTCAAACATGCAATTGGAAGGTCCATTGCTGATGTCATTAGAATTCCACCTGGAATTTATACTCACAAGATCAAACTTGATATGAATTGTATACCTAGCATTGAGCACCAATGTAGATTAAAAATTCCTATGTAAGTGGCTATGAAAAAAACATTAAGTGGTTGGATGCAGGTTTAGTTTATCCTATTGTTGATAGAGAATGGCTGAGCCCCGTACAACATGTGCGAAAGAAAGATAGATTCACTGTGATTCCCTATAAAAAGAAAGAGCTAATTCCTATGAGGTCAATTACCAAATGGTGAGTTTGCATGGACTAAAGAAAGTTGAATTCATAGATCGAGAAGCATCACTTTCCTATGACTTTTATCATTTTCTATGGCTTTCATGGACCAGATATTAGACCATTTTAATGATTGATGATGGTATTGTTTTGTAAATAGTTATTTGGGTTATAATTAAATTTCTATTTCCATTGAGGACAAAGATAATACCACTTTTCCTTGTCCGTGTGAGATATTTGCATTTAAGAGGATGTCATTTGGTCTATGTAATGCTCCTTACTTTTTAGTATTGTATGAATCCATCGTTTTTACCATGGTGGAGGACACTATTGAGGTTTTCATGGATGAATTTTTAGTTGTACGTAACTCATTTGATAATTGTTTGGAATATTTGGCCTACGTTCTGAGGGGATAAGACGATTGTAGCTTGATGCTAAATTGGGAAAAGTGTCATTTTATGGGTAAAGAAGGAATAATGCTTGGTCATAAGATTTCAAAGTAGGGAATTGAGGTTGACAAGCCAAAGATTACAGTGATTTAAAAGTTGCCTCCACCAATTTCTATGAAGCATATTTAGAGCTTTTTGGGGAATACAGATTTCTATAGAAGTTTCATCAAGTATTTCTCTAGGATTGTCAATCCATTTTGTATGCTATTGGATAAAGAGAATAAATTTATGTTTGGTGACGAATGTCAAAAATAATTCAAGTGCTTCAAATAGAAGTTGATTTCTTCCCCTATCATTGTGTATCTGAACTGGACCTTTCCACTCGAGTCTATGTTTTAAGCTAGTGATGTGGTGCTAGATACAGCCCTATGTCAAAGGTGAGTGAATAACATTTATCTCATCTACTACAATATCAAATCATTTAATCCTACTAAGAAAAATTATATGGTGACTGAACAAGAGTTTCTTGTTGTTGTGTTTGCATTTGTGAAATTTTTGTCATACTTGCTTGGAACAAAAGTGACTATGCATACTGACCATACAGTCTTAGATACCTTATGGAAAAGGAAAATGCAGAGCCAAAGGTTGATTAGATGGGTAATTTATTGTATAAATTCAATTTTCATGTAAAAGATTGTACCATCTCTGATTTGCGAAACTGGAACACTACATGGTGCTCATGACCCCAAAGGACCAAAACCTAACCCAGGATTGATATCTGTACCTATAAACTAAATAAAAACTAGATAATGTAGAAACATGAACTGAAAGGACATAAGGTTCAATACTGAACATAACATGGATGAGATAACATTTGTCGGGTAATACAATACCCAAAACAAAACTGTAAACACTAAAGTTTGAAACATAATAGTCTGCATCTAGTCTGAAAGCCTCTACTGTCTGAATAATCTGAGTAAAGAGTTGATGGGACATGTCCCCAACTAACTCTAACTAATAACTAATCAATGAAATAGTGGAGAAATAATCATGTTCTCAAAGGATGAGTACTCACTTCTATTCTGACTACTGAGACTGGAATCTACTGCTGATCTGGAACTCATAGCTCTAAACATATGATGTAACATAAAAGAAAGCACCATAGCGTAAATGCATCAGTAAAATGGAATGTACTAATTATACATGTGAGGTAGGCTAATGCAAGGGTTAACATGCATGAATAATACTAGCTAACTGTCTAACATGAATTCGAGAATGCATATATAAATGCATAACTGTAACTAATACAGTGATATCGTGATTACTGAATTGGAATAATGATGATGTGATGTACTACAATTGATATATCTGATAGCATAAATATATGGATCTAAATGTAACTGATAACATGTGTGACTGTATCTGATAGTCCTGAATCTGATGGAACTATCTGAGTTCCTTACTGTATCTGAGTCGACTGTATCTGAGAGTCTTGAATCTGTAGAACTATCTGAGTTCTTTTACTGAGACTAGTACTGAAACTATGGGAGGTAGTATTTAACTGATATGACCCTGATACACCATCATGTGTGAGATAGGGTTGAATCTGTAACCCCAATTAGAAGGGTGTCAATGCTGCACCACTGGTAAGAACAAGGTGTGTGAGAACCTTATCTGATAGTGTCCCAGAAAGAGAATGGTGGGGCCTTTATCTGACAGTGCTTATCTACCTCATTAAACCTCATCGAAAACTGTTGATGTCTCCACCTATGCTGGCTACATAGTTCTGGAACTCAAGGGTGACTTCTAAGGATCACACCCTCATCTGATAGTGTGTGTCCCCATTCTTGGGTTTACTCGGAGATAATTCCTACTCCCATCTGAATGGACACTGAACATGATTTACTAAAATATACATGGACTGTGTTATTGAATTCTGTTGATTGATGAAATATTACTAATATCTAACAACTGACTAAGTTCATGAGATCATAAAGATTTCCTGAGTCATAAGACTATCTGAAGTCTAAGGATTCATACATGACTGAGAGTATTATGCAAACATGACATGGCTCTAGGTACACAACTCATGTTTCGGGTATAAGTACCCCCAGCACTCGATGGAAAGAAACTGACAAAGCATGACTTACTTGAATACATAATAATAATCGTAATACATTTATTAAAGCATTTCATCAAACATGTGATAGGCATAAACTTGTACGTACATGGGGATGCCATGATATCATGCTAATTAGACACTTTTCCTTTACATTCATGGAGTACAATTCAATTACTCATTATCAACATGAACAAAAGTAGCCTAATCATGAAATTCATAAGAAAATCCATAACTTGAATTTAGAAAAGAGATTCTTGGGCTTCATGGATGAAAGGAGTCCATGAATGAGAACTATGCATACCTTAGATTGTGATTTTGGGAAGATTGATGGTGAAACCTTCATGAAATTGGATCTTGTATGAAAATCCTAGCTTGTTCTTGAGAGAAACTTGAGAGAAAAGAGTGTATTTTTGGTGAAAATTAGCCGAATCACATGTTAAAGGGCTTAAATAGGGGACGGAAATTGACTTTTTAAATCCTGGACGCCTCTTACAATTTCAGTAAAAATTTCTCAAATTAAAACCCTATCGTGACGCGGGTCTATTGCATTGTGTCACTGGAATTTGACTATTGAAAAACTGAGGGATGGAGCGACATGGAGCCATCGCTTTGCTCCTTCCTTCATGACCTGGAACTTTGGCGCGACGCAGGGGAAATTGCGCTGAGATACTGGAAAAAAGATAATTCTGAATTTGAGTGTTAGTGCAGCACAACATAATCATGGGCACCTACTGGAAATTGCCAAATGTCATTTCCTCTTGTGGACCGGCACGCCACTGACTAATATGGCGCTGTTTTGCCACGGGAACTTGAAATAGTCATAACTTCTTACCTGGTTATCGGATTTAAGCGAATCATATATCAATGGAAATCTTATTGAATTTTCCACATGACAAAAAGTGAAAATTTTGAAAATTCCCCAAGGTATAATTATCATTCACTTTAGAAGATAATACTAGGCGTTCTTGGGATGAAATTTGCTAGAAATCTTTGGGGTATTACAATATCTCCCTTTGAGAACATTCGTCCTCGAATGAGACTGACTGAGTGGGAAAACAATAAGCTGAACATGAAATGAACACAAATAATTGGAACATGATCTCATGACTAACAAGTTGAACATAACATACTGAACATGCATATTTGATGCATGCGTAATTGATTCATAAATGCATGACTGAATGTTCTGAGAAACTGAGTTTCTCACAATGAGAATGCATTTCTAATGCATAATTATATAACTAAGTGGATACTTGAATGCATGAATAAATATATAATGGTACTTCATATCAAGCTTATTCTGGGAACATAAACATGAAAATGAATACCAAGTTCGTGATGAACACTGATCATGAAACTGAGTATGCTTAAGGAGAACTGTTACCTTGCGCTTGATCTGATATGACAGAGAAGAGGTGAGTATACTTGGTACACCTGTCTGCTTCTTCTTCACAAGTATCTCTCTCGACAAAATTATTTCGCCAAAGAAGTTTAACTAGAGGGACTTCTTTATTCCTCAATCTACGAGTCAGATAGTCTAAGACTTTGACTGGAACCTCTTCATAAGAGAGGCTGTTCTGTGCATTAAGGATCCGAATAGGGACTACGACTGATGTGTCACCAATACACTTCTTGAGAAAAGAGACATGGTAGAATAGATAAACTAAGGCTAGATCTTAAGGCAGCTACCTTGCCAAAATAACTGATAATCTTAAAGGAAGCGACATATCGGGGACTGAGCTTTCCCTTCTTGACGAATCGCTTCACTCCCTTCATAGGAGAGATCTTTAGATATACATAATCACCAACCTCAAACTTGAGGTGTATTCCACGAACATCTGCATAAGATTTCTGTCGGCTCTAAGCAACCCGAAGTCTTTCTCTGATTAATAGGACATTTTCTAAGGCATCGATTACTAAGTCAGGACTTGTGACTGAGGCCTTATTAACTTCGAACCAACTAATTATAGATCTACATATCCTACCATAAAGAGTTTCGAATAGAGCCATCTAAATAATGGAATGATAGGTGTTGTTGTATGCAAATTTAATCAAAGGTAATTGGTCGTCCCAACTTCCCTTAAAATCGATTGCACACGCCCTTAGCATATCTTCTAAAGTCTGAATGGTGCTTTCTGCTTGACCATCTTTTTGAGGATGGAATGTTATACTGAGATGAACTTGGGTACCGAGACCCTTCTTGGAATGCTTTCCAGAAATAAGAGGTGAACTGGGTACCTCTATCTGATATAATGGACAACGGAACACCATGTAATCTGAACAACTCCATGATATAGAGTTTTGCATAATCCATGGTAGAATAAGAGGTATGAACTGGAAGAAAATGGGTTGATTTGGTCATTCGATCTATAATGACCTAGACTAAATATTGTTGATGATGAATTCGAGGCAAACCCATCATGAAGTCTATGTTCTCAACTTCCTACTTCCAAGTAGGAATACTGAACTCCTGCATAGACCGACTATGCTTCTGATGCTCTATCTTAATTTTCTAACATATAGAGCACTTAGCCACAAGCTCTGTAATGTCTCTCTTCGTTCCACTACACCAATAGATTGCTCGCAAGTTATAGTAAATCTTTGTGGCCTTTGGATGAATAGAGTATCACGCACCATGCTCTCCTACAAGAATTCTCTGCCTTAAGTCATCTATATTGGGAACATAGATATGACCCTAATAATGCAAAACACCATCTCCCCCTTTGGAGAAAACCTCTACTTTCTGATCCTGAACTAACTCTTTTAACTTGACAAGGCTGGGATATCTATCTTGTTTTTCTCTCACCTCGGAGAATAGAGATGATTCTAACCTACTCTGCACACTTACACCACTCTCTAAAGAATCGACTAAGCGAATGCCTAGTCTGGCAAGCTGATGGACTTCTTGAGCTAAATTCTTCTTATTATCCTCGACATGAGAAACACTACTCATGGATAGCCTACTGAGAGCATTGGCCACTATATTGTCCTCGCCCAGGTGATAAAGAACTCTCATGCCGTAGTCTTTCGCGAGCTCTAACTACCTTATCTGATAAAGATTGAGACCTTTTTGAGAAAATACATACTGAAGACTTGTGATATGCGAAGACATCTTCTTGAACTCTATAGAGATAATGCCTCCAAATCTTGAAGGCAAAGATTATAGCTGCTAACTCTAGATCATGAGTAAGATAATTCTTCTCAGGAGGTTTAAGCTATCTAGAGGTGTAGGCTATGACCTTACCATGCTGTATGAGGACATAACCCTAACCTATTCGGGATGCATCCCAATTCACCACAAACCCATCTGAACCATCAAGAAGAGCTAAGACTGGGGCTGAGGTAAGTTGAGTCTTCAACTCTTGAAAACTCTTCTTGCAAGGGTCTGAACACTGAAACTTGACTTTCTTCTGAGTCAATCTGGACATAGGGGATGCAATAGATGAAAATCCTTTAACAAATCATTTGTAATAGCCATCCAAACCCAAGAAACTCTTAATATCCGATGGAGAGATAGGTCTTGGCCAGTTTCTTAATTGTTTGATCAATTGACGATCAACTATAATGCCATCACCGGAAATGATGTGACCAAGAAATGCTACTGACCTTAGCCAAAATTTTTACTTACTGAATTTCGCTAATAGTTGATGATCTCTGAGATTCTAACGTACTATTCTGAGATGGTCTGCATGATTGCGCTCAATGCGAATATAAACAAGAATATCATCTATGAAAACTATGATGAACATGTTCAAGTACTACTTGAACTCGCGGTTCATCAAGTATATGAAAGCAGTTGTGGCATAGGTAAGAAAAAATGAGATGACAAATAATTCAAAGTGACCATACCAAGTATGGAAAACTATTTTTGGAATGTCACTTTCTCTAATTCTAAGCTGATGATAGACGGATCTGAGATATATCTTAGAGAAATAGCTGGCACCCTAAAGTTGGTCAAACAAGTCATCAATTCTGGGAAGAGGATACTTGTTCTTGACTGTGACATTATTGAGTTGACGGTAATCAATGTACATTCTAAGTGAACTACCTTTCTTCCATATGAATAAGACTGGTGTGCCCCACAGGGAAACACTGGGTATGATGAATCCCTTATGTAAGAAATCCTACAACTGTTCCTTTAATGCTCTCATTTCTGTTGGTGCCATTCAGTATGGTGGAATAAAAATAAACTGAGTATCTGAGAGAAGATCAATACCAAAGTCTATTTCCCAATTAGGAGGAATTCTTGGAAGATCTTCGGGAAAGATATCTAAATATTCATTCACTACTGGGACTGATTCAAGGATGGAAGTGTCAGAACTAGTATCCTTAACTTGAAAAAATGATAGACACATCCTTTAGATATCATTTTTCTTGCCCAAAGGTAGGAAACAAGCTGACCCCTGAAAGTGAATACACTACCCTTCCAGTCAAGGATGGGTTCATTTGGAGACTGAAATTGGACTATTCTATTTTTGCAGTCAACTATTGCATAGCAGGAATAAAGCCAATCCATGCGGAGAATGACATCAAAATCACTCCTCTCTAATTTGACTTAGTCAACTGAAGTGACGTTCTAAAATATCATAATCGGGCCGTTCTTATATACCCATCTAGCTATGATGGTTTTTCCCACTGGGGTAGATACTGAGAAGGGCTCTACTAGAATTTTGGGACTTATTCCAAAATCAACTGCTAAATAGGGAGTAACAAAAGACAAATAAGCTCCTAGACCTAGCAACACATAACATGCACATGTAAGATCTATAATGTACCAGCAACTTCTTCAGGAGAATTTTTCTAATCTTGTTGGGTCTGAAGAGCATATAATCTATTTGGGGTTGCCCTCTAGTAGCACTGTTAGTGGCACCCTACTAATTTGGGTGACCGAACTGAGCTTAGAAGAAGAGATAACTCTGATAACCTGACTAAGGGCAGTTTTTGAATCTATGGCCTAGCTTTCCACAACCAAAATAGACATCGCTGCCATCTCTGCAAGCACCCTTGTGGTTCTTACCATAAGTATGACAAAGTGGATTAGTTTGGGCATTGCTGACACTGTCTTGAGACTTAAAGCCTACCACTCTCTCTAAACTTAGGAGCTGGAACACTGGCTGAAGAAGTAGCTGTAACTGATGACATAGGACAAAACTAAGAATGGTTTACTCCATCTAATTTAGGCAGACTAAAATAAAAGCTACCTATCCTAGCTTTCTTATTCTTATTTTCCCTCTGCTTAATCTGCTGCTCCTCTGTCTGCTAAGAATGGGTCATAAGTCATGCTAAAGTCATGTTAATATTTAGCATGGCTAATCTGCACTCATTAACTACGCTATCATTTACCCCTGAAATAAACTTACTCATCTTAGCTCTGCTGTCTATAACTATATGAGGGGCGTATCTAGCTAATTGAGTAAACTTTAGAGAATACTCTTTCACCATTATATTTCCCTACCTGAGGTTGGTGAATTCTAGCACCTTTGTCTTTCTAAGCTCTTGGGGAAAGAATCTGTTTAAGAATGCAGTGAACTCTATAGGACCTGTATCATCTGACCTTTCTAATTTCCATTGTTTGAACCAAGTATGATCTACATCCTTCAACTGATATACGGCTAACTCAGCACTCTCAATAGTAGTCACCCCCATAATGTCTGTCATGTTATGCACCTTATCTAGGAATTTCTAAGGGTCCTTATCTACGTTAGACCCATGAAAGGATGGAGGATTCATTCGGGTGAAGTCCCGAACCCTAGCTGCAGCTGAGTTGGCTACTGGGTTGGTCGGAACAATAGGTGGTCACTCATTATGGGTAGCTACAAACTTAGTAAGAGTGGTAAATATGGTTCTAAATTCCGCATGAGAAATATGATTGCCCAAAGGTTCTTCAGGCTGAGAGGCTAACTGATATCTTCTCTTAGGAGGTATATTCTAAAATTAAAAGGAGAAACAAATTAGACTAAGAGATTGACTTGTGATTATTCTCACAGGCACGACATGAATACTGAAAGAAGAGAAACTATTCCTAAACATATCATAGCCTCTTGCACATAAATGTTGTACACAACACACCCATGCACAAGACTATACTAGATGCGGCTTTCAGGCTTCCTTGGACTCTATTGAACCTTAGGCTCTGATACCAAGTTTGTAATGCCCCAATTTGCTGAACCGGAATGTTACAAAGAGCTCATAACCCTGAAGGACAATAAGCTAACCCATGACTTATATCTGTACCTGTACACTGAATAAAATATTGAATAATGCAGAAAAATGCACTTAAAGGCCATAAGGTTCAAAACTTAACATGACATGGATGAGATAACATCTGTGGGGTAATACAATACCATAAACAAAACTATAAATACTGAAGTCTAAAACATAATATTCAATATCTAGTTTGAAAGCCTCGATTGTCTGAATAATTTGAGTAAAGCATTGATAGGACATGTCCCCAACTAACTCTAACTAATAGCTAATCAATGAGATAGTGGAGAAATTATCATGTCCTCGAAGGATGAGGACTCACTTCTATTTTAACTATTGAGACTGGAATCTACTATTGATGTGGAACACGTATCTCTGAACCTATGGTGTAATATAAAAGAATGCACCATAGCATAAATGCGTCAGTAAAATAGATTGTACTGAGTATACATGTGAGGTAGGCTAATGAAAGGGTTAACATGCATGAATAATGCTAGCTGACTGTCTAACATGAATGCGAGAAAGCATTTATAAATACGTAACTGTAATTGACATTATGATATTGTGATTACTGAATCTGAATACTAATAACACGACATACTAAAAATGATATATCTGATAGCATAAATAGTTGTATCTGAATGTAACTAATAACATGGGTGATTGTATCTAACATTCCTAAATCTGATGGAACTATCTGAGTTCCTTACTATATCTGATTTGACTGTATCTGACTATCTTGAATTTGGAGAACTATCTGAGTTCTTTTATCGATACTGGTACTAAAACTATGGGAGGTAGTATTTAACCAACATGCCCCGGATATGCCATTATGGCTAAGATGGGGTCTAATGTGTAATCTCAATTGAAAAGGTGTCAGTACCGCAACGCTGGTAAGGACAAGCTTTGGGCGACCCTTATCAGATAATATCCCCAAAAGAGAATAATGGGGCCCTTATCTAGCAGTGCTTATCCACCACATTAACCCTCATTGGATAGTGTTGATATCGCTACCTATGTTGTCTTCATAGTTCTGGAATACAGAGATTTCTTTTAAGGAAAACACCCTCATGTGATAGTGTGTGTCCCCATCCTTGGGTTTACTTGGTGCTAATCCTGCTCCTATATGAATGGACACTGAACATGATTTACTGAACTGAACATGGACTTAGTTACTGAATTCCGTTGACTGATGGAATATTACTGATATCTGGGAACTGACTGATTTCATGAGATCATGGACATTTCCTGAGTGAAAAGACTGTCTGAAGTCTAAGGATTCGTATCTTGACAGAGAGTATCGTGAAAAAATGACATGGCTCTAGGTACACAACTAATGTTTCAGGTATAAGTACCCCCAGGACTCGATGGAAGGAAATTGAAAAAGCATGACTTACTTGAATGTATAATAATTATCATAATACATTTACTGAAGCATTTCATCAAACATGTGATAGGGATAAGCTTGTACGTACATAGGGATTTTATGATATGATTCTAATTAGACACTTTCCCTTCATCTAGGCATTCAATCAAACACATAGTAGGCATAGAATATGTAACCACATCATACAACAATTAACTATTGTGATTCAATTTGAATTTAATCATTCAACGGTTTAGTCATCGGGGTTTTAAGAATCTATACCGATACAAATCAACCCATATGGAATTTAACACTCATTCATGGAATACAATTCAATTAATCATTATCAACGTGAACAAAATCATCCTAATCATGAAATTCATAAGAAAATCCATAACTTGAATTTATAAAAAAGATTCTTGGACTTCATGGATGAAAGGAGTCCATGAATGAACGCTATGCATACCTTAGTTTGTGATTTCATGAAGATTGATGGTGAAACCTTCTTGAAATTGGATATTTTATGAAAACCCTAGCTTATTCTTGAGAGAAACTTAAGAGAAGAGAGTGTATTTTTGGTGAAAAGTAGCTGAATCACGTGTTAAAGGGCTTAAATAAGGGAGGGAAATTGATCCTTTTAACCCTGGACGCGTCTTGTAATTTTAGTAAAAATTTCTTGAATTGAACCCCTTGTGCGATACAGTGCTATTACACCGTGTCACTGGAATTTGACAATTGGGAAACTTAGGCATGGCGCGACGTAGAGCTATCGTTTTGCCCCTACCTTCGTGATCTGGAACTTTGGCGTGATGCAGGGGTAATCACGCTGAGACGCTGGAAAAAGGACAATTATTAATCTGAGTGCTGGAACAACGTACCATAATTGTGGACACCTACTGAAAATTGTCAAATACCATTTGCTCTTGTGGCACGGAGCACCATTGACTAATATGACGCTGTTTTACGATGGAGACTTGAAATAGTCATAACTTCTTACCCGGTTATTGGATTTAAGAAAAGCACATATCGAAGGAAAAATTATTAAATTTTTCACATGAAAAAAAGTTAAAATCTTGAAAATTCCTCATAGAATAATTATCATTCATTTTAGAAGCTAATAATAGGCATTCTTGGGATGAAATTGGCAAGAAATCTTTGGGGCATTACAATGATAAAAATGAGACTGAGAATCAATAGGCTGACCTTTTATCACGCCTTACGGAGGAAGAAATGTTGAAACTAGGGGATGAGATTGAAAATGATGATACTTAGTCAATAAGGTTTTTTCAAAATTTCAATTAAGAATCCCCTTGTTTGTAAACTTTTCCCATTACTAGTCATTTTATAAGCCATACTTGTTTTAGGTTTATATAGATTGTGTAATTCAAATATTTGTTCCCGTGGTTGGTATGATGAGTATCTGAGAGAAATGTCACTCATTACCTGTTGGGGGTTATTATGGAGTTACACCGACTATATATAAGATCTTGCAATGTATTTACTACTGGACCTCCATTTATACATATGCTCACAACTATGTTAGGGCTTGTGATAAAAGACAAAGGCAAGGGAACATCATGCATATACATGACCTTTCAACTATGACTATTCTTAAGCTTGAGTTGTTTGATGTATGGGGTCTTACTTCATGGGCCCATTTATAAGTTTGCATTGAATGAAATACATATTGGTGGTCATTAACTGTGGCTACTTATATGTGAAGGCAGTTGCATTTCCAAACAATGAGGGTAAGAGTGTTATAACCTTCTTGAAAAAGAAGATTTTCTTTAGATTTTGTATACTCCAAGCTATCAGTAGTGATGGAGGATTGCACTTCTGCAATTGTGTCTTTAGAACATTTCTTGATAAATGTGGTGTTAAATATAAAGTTGAAACACCGTACCATCCTCATATGAGCATTCATGTTGAGGTCTCCAATCGAGAGAGCAACCCTATCTTGGTAAAGACTATGAGTGAAAATAGGATAGACTGGGATAGAAGGTAGGAAGATGCATTTTGGTCATACCAGATAGCATTCAATAAACCTACAGGTTCTTTCATATATCTTCTTATTTATGGAAAGGAATGCCACTTGCCTGCCAAATTTAAACAAAAGACATTATGGTCATTGAAGAGGCTGAATCTAGAATGGAGTGACATGGGAAAATTGAGATTAGATTAGATGAATGATATGGATAAATTTCATCCCGCTCTTACTTGAGCTCAACCTAAAACTAGGAAAATATGAATTTGCATCATGATAAAAAGAGTGGACGCAGAGAAGTTCACTGGTGAGACTAGGTCTTGTTGTATAATTCATGACTTTTCCTATTTCTCGAAAAGCTGAGGTCCAAATGGTATGGACTATTCAGCATGATAAGGATATTTCTGCATGGAGAAATTGAAATGAAAAGATATAAGGTTGCAAAATTAAAGATTAATGGTCAATCATGTATAACATTGTATAGGAACTATGAAAGAGATGAGGTCATACAAGAAAGTTACCTTGATGAATTCTTTATAGTCAATGGCATTATGTTGTGCCACGATATAATATTAGGCACTTTGTGGGAGGTAACTCATAGGCTCATTGGTGAAGTATGAGTTACCAACTTAGCCACATTGTGCCGCATTATTAAGTCAAGCTCTTCTTAGGAGGCAACCCATGATTTGTACTTTATTTTTCAAAGGGTAATGAATGTTATTGGTAATGGAATTGTACCGAAAAAATGTAAAACTAAACTAGACTTAGGATTGAACCCAGGAGAGGAGCATACGATCGTGGAAAGATCCCACGATTGTGGGTTTAGTCATGCAACAACATTTATTCAAAGTTGTGCAGTAAGAAAATTTAGTTGTTATTATACTAAGGGTCACCCCGATCGTACAGAGATTTCTAGATTATGGTGCCTATCGTTTGATTAAACTCATGTAGATAATTTAGTTAGGCAGCGAACGTATGATTTTAAGAAGATATCATGGTTACAAATCACAATTTTCCTTAAGGCTCGTAGGTTCCCAAGTAAAGTTATTCAATCCCTAAAATATAATGAGATGTAACAATTGTAGGTTTGTACCATGATCATGTGAAACTCCTATCTATAGATATCATCTAAGTAATGAGGACTCATTCCAACCAATCCCGTATAAGTTTGTAAACATTTAAACCATTTTGAAGGGCCCTATCCTATACCCTCATCATTTCCAATCATTACAAACACCAAAGATTTGACTTCTAATAGATCTTAAGAGCAAGAATCAAGAACATTACCTATGATATGAAGATAATCTCTCCCTTTTCTCATCCAATTAAATAAGAAACTATAAGACTTCAATTTAAACATTAGTTACTAGATTTATAGAGTCAATTTACTTTATAAGAGTGTTAGAATCACTTCTAGGTCTAACTATTGAGTCCTTACGAGCATAGGGGAAATCTGAGTACCAGTTGTACATAACTATGGGTCATTGCTAGTCTCTAATTGGGTATATAAAGAATCAAAATTTTGTTAAGTCTTATTTTTGGTAAGTTTTAGTGTACTCAATGACACAATATATGATCATATTATCTAATTATGGTCTTAGGTATGATTGTGGTGGTATCATCATATCAGAACATCCCATGATCGTCTTATTTTGGTATGATCATTGTAGGTACTCATCTGGTGCAATTTATACTCAGTACTTTAGTGATGTTCCTATTATTAGAAGGTACAAACGTACTTTCTTTACATAATCGCAGGAACCACTCGTCTAAGGGAATGTCTTCCTAGTACAATTGGTAAACCCATCCCACGATCAGAAGATATGATCGTACCTTCAATACATGATTATAGGAAGGGTTATCTGAGTTGACTTTTCACCAATACACTATTTTAAACTAGAACTAATTCTTATTTCCAATTAAGGTACTATGTTTCCAAAATTAAAGAGGGCATAGGACAATGCTCTCCAGGAGAAAATTTCTATGAAGCGAGCCCCATAAAGCTCTTCAGGTAGTGTGTTTAAGAGCTCTAATGGGGCTAAGTTAGTGTATTCTACGTGCCATGATTCTGAAAACAAGTACCTCGGACCACAAGGGTCAAGGCCAAGGATACCATATCTCTAGCCTTTGTAAAAACAGCTACCCCCATTAACCTTCCCCACAATATAAAGGAAAGGTAAGACTCACACAAAGATAGGGGTGAGGGTGGTTTTGAGAAGATTAGCTACTCGAAGAAAAATGGGGTATCTAACCCCAAATTCTCTGAGAGTACTGCTGCTACCGTCCTATATCAAAGAGGTGTTAACTGTCGCTGTTGGGTGGTTGCAAACTCCATAGACTACTTTATTAATAGAGTTTCTTATATAACCAGGGAAATAAAAAAAGGATCATTTAAGAAGAGCCTCGAATTTTGCCTGAATCTCTATAGAAGGTCCAAGAGTTAGTGCGGGGCTTTGAAACATATGAGTTTGAGTGGATATTCATACACTTTAAGACTTATAGGCCATTTCTATATGGGAATTTTACACCCACTACGCTTTTATGCTAAAGAACATAAATCCTTCAGGGAAGGATAAGAATATAAATAAATAGCCTGGACTTGACACTATTAGAGTTCTAGATGCGATGCTTGATGTCTTTGTTACGGCAATTTCAAGGACATTGTTTGGAAACATATTTTACCAGTAGAGGACACACTAAAATATGATGTCTAGATGAATGATTTATAGAGAGTATAAAACTAAGTTTGGATGACAAGATGATGCATTATTGATGGCAGGCATGCCAAATTATTAAAAATGGTGAGAATAATTTGTGAGCCAATGGATCATTAATTT
>JAPEIP010000006.1:74483384-74530584 GCA_026120095.1 Capsicum chinense | reverse complement strand
TTAGTTACTGAATTCCGTTGACTGATGGAATATTACTGATATCTGGGAACTGACTGATTTCATGAGATCATGGACATTTCCTGAGTGAAAAGACTGTCTGAAGTCTAAGGATTCGTATCTTGACAGAGAGTATCGTGAAAAAATGACATGGCTCTAGGTACACAACTAATGTTTCAGGTATAAGTACCCCCAGGACTCGATGGAAGGAAATTGAAAAAGCATGACTTACTTGAATGTATAATAATTATCATAATACATTTACTGAAGCATTTCATCAAACATGTGATAGGGATAAGCTTGTACGTACATAGGGATTTTATGATATGATTCTAATTAGACACTTTCCCTTCATCTAGGCATTCAATCAAACACATAGTAGGCATAGAATATGTAACCACATCATACAACAATTAACTATTGTGATTCAATTTGAATTTAATCATTCAACGGTTTAGTCATCGGGGTTTTAAGAATCTATACCGATACAAATCAACCCATATGGAATTTAACACTCATTCATGGAATACAATTCAATTAATCATTATCAACGTGAACAAAATCATCCTAATCATGAAATTCATAAGAAAATCCATAACTTGAATTTATAAAAAAGATTCTTGGACTTCATGGATGAAAGGAGTCCATGAATGAACGCTATGCATACCTTAGTTTGTGATTTCATGAAGATTGATGGTGAAACCTTCTTGAAATTGGATATTTTATGAAAACCCTAGCTTATTCTTGAGAGAAACTTAAGAGAAGAGAGTGTATTTTTGGTGAAAAGTAGCTGAATCACGTGTTAAAGGGCTTAAATAAGGGAGGGAAATTGATCCTTTTAACCCTGGACGCGTCTTGTAATTTTAGTAAAAATTTCTTGAATTGAACCCCTTGTGCGATACAGTGCTATTACACCGTGTCACTGGAATTTGACAATTGGGAAACTTAGGCATGGCGCGACGTAGAGCTATCGTTTTGCCCCTACCTTCGTGATCTGGAACTTTGGCGTGATGCAGGGGTAATCACGCTGAGACGCTGGAAAAAGGACAATTATTAATCTGAGTGCTGGAACAACGTACCATAATTGTGGACACCTACTGAAAATTGTCAAATACCATTTGCTCTTGTGGCACGGAGCACCATTGACTAATATGACGCTGTTTTACGATGGAGACTTGAAATAGTCATAACTTCTTACCCGGTTATTGGATTTAAGAAAAGCACATATCGAAGGAAAAATTATTAAATTTTTCACATGAAAAAAAGTTAAAATCTTGAAAATTCCTCATAGAATAATTATCATTCATTTTAGAAGCTAATAATAGGCATTCTTGGGATGAAATTGGCAAGAAATCTTTGGGGCATTACAATGATAAAAATGAGACTGAGAATCAATAGGCTGACCTTTTATCACGCCTTACGGAGGAAGAAATGTTGAAACTAGGGGATGAGATTGAAAATGATGATACTTAGTCAATAAGGTTTTTTCAAAATTTCAATTAAGAATCCCCTTGTTTGTAAACTTTTCCCATTACTAGTCATTTTATAAGCCATACTTGTTTTAGGTTTATATAGATTGTGTAATTCAAATATTTGTTCCCGTGGTTGGTATGATGAGTATCTGAGAGAAATGTCACTCATTACCTGTTGGGGGTTATTATGGAGTTACACCGACTATATATAAGATCTTGCAATGTATTTACTACTGGACCTCCATTTATACATATGCTCACAACTATGTTAGGGCTTGTGATAAAAGACAAAGGCAAGGGAACATCATGCATATACATGACCTTTCAACTATGACTATTCTTAAGCTTGAGTTGTTTGATGTATGGGGTCTTACTTCATGGGCCCATTTATAAGTTTGCATTGAATGAAATACATATTGGTGGTCATTAACTGTGGCTACTTATATGTGAAGGCAGTTGCATTTCCAAACAATGAGGGTAAGAGTGTTATAACCTTCTTGAAAAAGAAGATTTTCTTTAGATTTTGTATACTCCAAGCTATCAGTAGTGATGGAGGATTGCACTTCTGCAATTGTGTCTTTAGAACATTTCTTGATAAATGTGGTGTTAAATATAAAGTTGAAACACCGTACCATCCTCATATGAGCATTCATGTTGAGGTCTCCAATCGAGAGAGCAACCCTATCTTGGTAAAGACTATGAGTGAAAATAGGATAGACTGGGATAGAAGGTAGGAAGATGCATTTTGGTCATACCAGATAGCATTCAATAAACCTACAGGTTCTTTCATATATCTTCTTATTTATGGAAAGGAATGCCACTTGCCTGCCAAATTTAAACAAAAGACATTATGGTCATTGAAGAGGCTGAATCTAGAATGGAGTGACATGGGAAAATTGAGATTAGATTAGATGAATGATATGGATAAATTTCATCCCGCTCTTACTTGAGCTCAACCTAAAACTAGGAAAATATGAATTTGCATCATGATAAAAAGAGTGGACGCAGAGAAGTTCACTGGTGAGACTAGGTCTTGTTGTATAATTCATGACTTTTCCTATTTCTCGAAAAGCTGAGGTCCAAATGGTATGGACTATTCAGCATGATAAGGATATTTCTGCATGGAGAAATTGAAATGAAAAGATATAAGGTTGCAAAATTAAAGATTAATGGTCAATCATGTATAACATTGTATAGGAACTATGAAAGAGATGAGGTCATACAAGAAAGTTACCTTGATGAATTCTTTATAGTCAATGGCATTATGTTGTGCCACGATATAATATTAGGCACTTTGTGGGAGGTAACTCATAGGCTCATTGGTGAAGTATGAGTTACCAACTTAGCCACATTGTGCCGCATTATTAAGTCAAGCTCTTCTTAGGAGGCAACCCATGATTTGTACTTTATTTTTCAAAGGGTAATGAATGTTATTGGTAATGGAATTGTACCGAAAAAATGTAAAACTAAACTAGACTTAGGATTGAACCCAGGAGAGGAGCATACGATCGTGGAAAGATCCCACGATTGTGGGTTTAGTCATGCAACAACATTTATTCAAAGTTGTGCAGTAAGAAAATTTAGTTGTTATTATACTAAGGGTCACCCCGATCGTACAGAGATTTCTAGATTATGGTGCCTATCGTTTGATTAAACTCATGTAGATAATTTAGTTAGGCAGCGAACGTATGATTTTAAGAAGATATCATGGTTACAAATCACAATTTTCCTTAAGGCTCGTAGGTTCCCAAGTAAAGTTATTCAATCCCTAAAATATAATGAGATGTAACAATTGTAGGTTTGTACCATGATCATGTGAAACTCCTATCTATAGATATCATCTAAGTAATGAGGACTCATTCCAACCAATCCCGTATAAGTTTGTAAACATTTAAACCATTTTGAAGGGCCCTATCCTATACCCTCATCATTTCCAATCATTACAAACACCAAAGATTTGACTTCTAATAGATCTTAAGAGCAAGAATCAAGAACATTACCTATGATATGAAGATAATCTCTCCCTTTTCTCATCCAATTAAATAAGAAACTATAAGACTTCAATTTAAACATTAGTTACTAGATTTATAGAGTCAATTTACTTTATAAGAGTGTTAGAATCACTTCTAGGTCTAACTATTGAGTCCTTACGAGCATAGGGGAAATCTGAGTACCAGTTGTACATAACTATGGGTCATTGCTAGTCTCTAATTGGGTATATAAAGAATCAAAATTTTGTTAAGTCTTATTTTTGGTAAGTTTTAGTGTACTCAATGACACAATATATGATCATATTATCTAATTATGGTCTTAGGTATGATTGTGGTGGTATCATCATATCAGAACATCCCATGATCGTCTTATTTTGGTATGATCATTGTAGGTACTCATCTGGTGCAATTTATACTCAGTACTTTAGTGATGTTCCTATTATTAGAAGGTACAAACGTACTTTCTTTACATAATCGCAGGAACCACTCGTCTAAGGGAATGTCTTCCTAGTACAATTGGTAAACCCATCCCACGATCAGAAGATATGATCGTACCTTCAATACATGATTATAGGAAGGGTTATCTGAGTTGACTTTTCACCAATACACTATTTTAAACTAGAACTAATTCTTATTTCCAATTAAGGTACTATGTTTCCAAAATTAAAGAGGGCATAGGACAATGCTCTCCAGGAGAAAATTTCTATGAAGCGAGCCCCATAAAGCTCTTCAGGTAGTGTGTTTAAGAGCTCTAATGGGGCTAAGTTAGTGTATTCTACGTGCCATGATTCTGAAAACAAGTACCTCGGACCACAAGGGTCAAGGCCAAGGATACCATATCTCTAGCCTTTGTAAAAACAGCTACCCCCATTAACCTTCCCCACAATATAAAGGAAAGGTAAGACTCACACAAAGATAGGGGTGAGGGTGGTTTTGAGAAGATTAGCTACTCGAAGAAAAATGGGGTATCTAACCCCAAATTCTCTGAGAGTACTGCTGCTACCGTCCTATATCAAAGAGGTGTTAACTGTCGCTGTTGGGTGGTTGCAAACTCCATAGACTACTTTATTAATAGAGTTTCTTATATAACCAGGGAAATAAAAAAAGGATCATTTAAGAAGAGCCTCGAATTTTGCCTGAATCTCTATAGAAGGTCCAAGAGTTAGTGCGGGGCTTTGAAACATATGAGTTTGAGTGGATATTCATACACTTTAAGACTTATAGGCCATTTCTATATGGGAATTTTACACCCACTACGCTTTTATGCTAAAGAACATAAATCCTTCAGGGAAGGATAAGAATATAAATAAATAGCCTGGACTTGACACTATTAGAGTTCTAGATGCGATGCTTGATGTCTTTGTTACGGCAATTTCAAGGACATTGTTTGGAAACATATTTTACCAGTAGAGGACACACTAAAATATGATGTCTAGATGAATGATTTATAGAGAGTATAAAACTAAGTTTGGATGACAAGATGATGCATTATTGATGGCAGGCATGCCAAATTATTAAAAATGGTGAGAATAATTTGTGAGCCAATGGATCATTAATTTATAAGCATCATATTTTAGCACAATTAATGATAATGCTGATGTCTCCCAAAACTAATATCCAAAGAAGTATGTAATGGTCGATTTCAAATATAGTAACCCAACTTAGTTTGGAGTCGAACCCACATAGAATACATCAAACATTATCACGAACTTGACAAAATCCACAAGCAATGTGGAAAGTAAATGGGGGGAATTAAAAGTCTACATTAAGAAGTGGACAAACTTGAATGCTTTAGTTTGTTAATAAGAGAAGACAAACACTAGGACTATGTTCCCCCTAACTTCAAAACTATATAAGATTCTCTTGTTCAATCAAACTAGCCTCCTTTTCTATATGCAAAGTTGATAAGCTACATACAATAAACTATCTTATGAAAGCATTGATATATTTCACCCTTTATGTTGTATGTCTCAGGGTGTTTCCTTGTTGTCCCTTGTTGATAAACTTAGTACAACTCTCACCTTTTGAGTCTCGAGTCAATTAGATGAGGGTTGATAGCCTAGAATCACTATTGTAACCTCCTTTTCCAAATATTAAACTCCCTTATGAGGAAGTTCTAAAATACCGGTATTTCCCAAGCGTCTATTATAGCTTGGGTCCAATTAATATGAAGAAGGTTGCATGAAATACATTCCACAATAGTAGAATAGAAAAATTTCCCACTTTTCTTACATAGCTAATTCCCCCGGGTTCCCACAACCCTAGTCAAGGAATTTAGATGCTAATGTTTATCAAACAATCCATGATAGTGATTAAGGAACTCATGTAATTAATTGCACCATGATTAAATAGTAAAATCGAAAATCTCTAATTGATTCCTAAAACCAAAAATCTCAAGAACAAAATCTCAAGGATAAAAGTATGCTAAAAGTATCAAAAGTAATGTAAAAGTGTTTAATCTACTAAAGTAACTACCCTAAGGTATTTATAGTATCTCAAAAAAATGAAGAAATCCAAATAAATATAGAGTAGAAAAATTAAGTCGGCAATCATTACGACTCATAAGGTCTCCTTAAAAGTCGTATATGGGTAATTACAGGCATTCAACTGAACTATCATCTTGAGTGGTTTAAGCTAATGTTGCCGTTATAATTCTTCACTATTAATCGTAGACAGTCCTTATGACTTGTGGTCTTCATGCTTTATCGCTTGGGCCTTGCACTTTAGAAGCTTGCACACTAGTCTCATTATTATTTCTCACTATGAGTCGTAGTCAGTCCGTGTGACTCGTAGGCTTATATGACTTCAATAAAGATCTCACCTCTGCTCAGTTTTGTAATAACTACTGAAAACCGTGACTCAGAGCCACTCTTTACGAGTCATAGTAACTTTTTACTTGGCTCCTTCTCTCAGCTTGTAGGCACTATTCTTCTTGAGAGTTGGGCTACGAGTCGTATAGTGACATAACAACTTATAGCCAGACCATTAATTTAATTTTAGGAGACTTTTCTTCCCCTTTTCAACTCAATTGACGTCTTAGCTATTTTTCCAGCAATCATGTAACAAGCACATCATATCAAACAAGCTAACCTAAGTCTATGCATAAATTCCTTGTTATAAGAATCGTCTGTACCACTAAATCCCAACACTTCAGCACCCTCAACTTAGTATATTTTCATCTCCTTAGGAAAATAAAAAATCTTACCACATAAACACGATTCTTAATTTTAAAGAGTTTTTAAAACATTTGGCAGTAGATTTATCAATCCTCTCAAGAACACTTTTTACCCCCATTATATTTTATAATTTAAAATGCTACTGTGTATAATGATCTATTACCATAGTGTGACCCATAAGAGTCCAATGATGGCAATACATTAGCGACGAACAACTAGGCCTAAGTAACATACACTACTTGGACAAATACATAACCTGACATTGCAACCCATCCACCCTTACAGTCAAAGAAGTCCCTATCGTTCATTTTGGTTTAGACTATTATTTTTGGGATAGTATAGTGACACTAACAGTAAAAAAAAGTTCCAATCAGCGTATAGAAAATGCCATAGGATTGCTCTTATGCTCTTTACCTAAATTATTAGATGATTTATTTAGGATTATTATAGGACTTTGTTAGGCTTTTAACATAGGGTTTGGGTTGGTTATGGTATGTTTGTGAACTTTTTAAGTAACTTAACCTCCTTTAGGATTGCCGTGGTTCTCTTTTCTCATTCTATTTTCTCTCAACTTTTTCTTTTTCTTTCATTTTTTTCTTTTTTGTTTGATATTTTTTTACCATACCTTTCCTTATTCATTTTTCCTATCTACACCTCTTTCTTCATAATTATTGTTCCCTACACACCCTTATAATAACCACCATCAACTTAGGCAATTTGCCTGAGTTGAGGTGCACAATGTCCATTGAGGACCAGAAAAAAATAGGTTCACTATAGTCAAACGGGAAGGTATAATTAGAGTCAACAACAAAAGTTTATCTATTAGGCTACAATGTCAGAATAATGAATTCATATATCATTTTGTTTGGCATTTAAGACTCAAGTGGACTAAACATAAAAATGCTCTATGATCATCTCCTAACCAACCATTATATGATCTAGGAAAAAGCAATCGAGCAAGTTCTAGACTCTATACACACTAATAACTAAGTAATGCCTCGCACTCACTTTGTACAGGGTCACACTGTCAGTTACTACCTATCTAGTTTATGCACCTATTCCATAGTTCTCTTATTACTAATTCTAATTCCATTAAGGGATTGTCAGTAGTCTTACATGCACACAGATGACATAGTTTATCACAAAAAATTTTAGGCAGGGTATAAATTTCTCAATTTGAATTAATTAGCACATTTTATGCACAAATTATTAACTACCTACACACATCCTTATTATCACTTAAGAATCATACAAAAACACACACACATGTCAGTTTGTCATTCATACTATGTCCTACGGGTTTTAAAATATGACAACCATAACCCATGATGACTATGGTACACCCCCAGCACAACTAAATCTTCTGCACTATCCCTAGTGTATCTTGAAAAGTAAATAGGGATCGAGGACATACTTAGGCTCCCTATATGTTAGAACATACTATATCAGCACGAGGATCCTTAGATCAGACCCTACACTCCTCAATAATGGTCCCACCAATGGTCGGGACGATCTATACTGTGGTGGTACAAGTTATGATAGATGTGATCTGTGGTATATCTAGCATGAGGGTTTTGTTACTATCTCTCTTAACATCCTCATACTCTCGGCTCCTGTTACTATCTCTTAGACCCTTAAATGCCTATCCTTCTTATTCGGATGCTCTCTCGTGCCGCTATCTCCGCATCATCATCCATAATTATTCTTATTTTCCTCTTTTGTGGTAAATAAACCATTTTATTTAACCAAATGAGCATTTACAAAACCCAATAGGGATAGACCCCGTATTTTTTCAATCTAAACAAACCAAACTATACTTGTTATAAGCCTCTTTTAATATGTAGGATTGTTAAACCAGTAATAAGCATAAAAGACTAGGAACAAATTACATTCACTTTAATCCTCTAAATTCATCAATCTCCTATGGTGCTGCAACAGATTGTTGAAGTACTAGCTCTCATTTCCTTTTAATTTGTCCTTGAATGTTGATGTGGATTGCTATGTCCATCATACCATGTCTTTTTCATATCTACCTTTTTGGAATCTGATATTGTTCCTACTCCTCCATATGTTGTAGACAATCATCAAAAATACATTACAAAGAATAACACCTCTAGTAGATTTCCCTATAGCTTTTCTTGCTACCCATTCTGTATCCTGGGTCCAACAGCCTATTCTTATCTGCAGAACTATCTAACTTAGAAGTCTCCTCGATAAGCGTTTGGTAATACCGTATTCTATAAATAAATTTTTATATTTTCATCAGTATGACCACAGTAAGCACAAATTCTTGGAACCTGATTACAAATATAGATAGCCTCTCAATAGTAGATAATCTATACAATAATGTGAGCCAAAAAATAAATTGTACCTTGGGTGCACTGAAGGATTTAGGATGATGCCTTTCCAAGGGAGCTTTTGAAGTTATGGGAGTAAGAGCATTATATATCTTCCTAATAGTGCATGTTCCTCCTGTAACAGATGCTTTCAACCCATCCTTCAAGTCACCTTGTATTCCCAGAGCCACCATAATATGCTTTCTTTTGAAGATGATATTCGTGATTGCCCAAGTGGTATTTTTTGGTCACTCATAGGATTAAAAATTATCAAACTTCAAGTAATAGTCATGAACCCGCTTTATCCATAAGCGTTCTTTCATTTCAGCCAAGGCCTAGAGATGTTTAGAGATTGCAACTTTATTCCATAAACAGATATTTTAGATATTTAAGCCACCTACAGATTTAGGAAGGCAAATATCTTCCATAGCTACAAGTTACTTTTTCGATGTCTAGGTAACACCTGTCTATAAGAAAACTTTCCATAAACCTATTATCAGTTTTATGATCCTCTTTGGCAGCAGGAAAATCTGTGCCCAGTTGGTTTGAATGCCAGAGACAACATGCTTTTTCAATTGTAGTCTACCTACATAGGATATGAGTTTGGCACTCTAACAATTAATTCTCTCAACTATTTTATCAACAAGTAGGATACATTAGTCAATAGTGATTTTTTTTAAATATAGGGCAACCCATAAGTATTTAAAAGGAAATCCAACATTTACATAGCCTAAATAATCAATAATGCTCTATTTCACCTGTGGTTGAGTTCTAGCTAAGTAGATTTCACTTTTTTTTCTATGTTTGCCTGCAACCTTATGACTCTAGAAAACCTTAAAAAATCTTTTTGGCATAGTGTTACTAATCTGATATTAGCTTTGTAAAACATAAGTAAGTTATCTGCAAAGCATATATGTTTCACACTAAGCTTCTTACATCTAGGGTGATATTAAAATGTATTTTCTAGATTAAGACATTATTACTCTCTATTCAAGTACCCCATAACTATTACAAACAAGTAAGCTAAAATAGGGTCACCTTGCCTTATACCTGTTTTCCATGGAATGGTTTAGTGTGCCTTGTATTAAGAACTAATGACTAAGAAATAGAGCATACTTGTTCCATCACCCATGTTATGAACTTCAATGGAAACCTAGTTTAGCTAGAATAATCCTTACAAAGAAATATTCTATGGATTTGTATGCCTACTTAAGGTACACTTTTAGTACACACCTTAGGGACAATGCTTTCCTTTAGTACTATTTAAACAACTCATGGTTATATAAGATATTATATATGATGCTTCTCCCCTCAATGAAAGAAAATTGTGAAATACCTATGAGTGTGCCTATAACTTTTATTATTCTATTGGTTTGGATTTTTGTAAGTATTTTGTAGAAGGTGGTACAACTGACTATTAGTCTAAAGTCTTTGACCAGGGATGGATTGGAACATTTGAGGATCAAGGTCACTGAAGTACAACTATAAACTTTTAATAGTTTATCTGAAATAGTAATTCTGTAATAGCTAGTAAGACATCATCGTTGATAGTGTTCCACTAGCTTGTATAAAATTCAATAGGGAATCCATCTACCTAGGAAATGTATATATTAGTATACTCTTCCTCTTTCTTTGAATATTTTTGTTTTTTTTATTATTCTAATTAGCAGCTCTAAAGGACTTATCATCAATACCCTAAATAGTTTTAACTTTTTCCTCTGGCTGGATCTATGTAATATCAAGCTTTAGGTAAACCGTCCACTTGTTTGATCACTAACCATCTTCCGCAGCTCGGCTACCTTATGTTTTACTCCCGCTATGTCAGGGGATTGGACACCTTCTAGCTCATGTGTGACCCTTATCTCAAAAGAATCCAATCTCCTTTCTATCTTCCTGCTTTGTTCCTTCAATATGTTATCAACCCAGTGGTTTAAGCCATGCTCCATCAACTGCACCTTCACCTCTACAATGCTCAATTTTTTCACCAAATCCTTCTACATAGCTTATGGAATGAATACATAGCCTGCTAAAATTAATCTGGACGTGGATGGACATGGTGCTACAATTTCTTAGGGAGTAGGAGTACTAGATGTACCACCTACATCAAAAGGTTGGGTTGGGGATAGCCCACCCTCAATAAGAGTGTCATCAACCTTATTAAATCCAGCAACCTTGGTAGTCGTGTCCCTATTAGAAAGAGCCTTAGCTAGCAATGATGCTCCTTCTTTGCATATTTTGACATGGGATTTGCTGCATCCCAAATCAATCCCAAGTCAATGATGTTATTTCGCTCAATATACTGATCCAAATTTAGAAGTTCTAAGATTCCCACCTTTAAGCATATTTAAGTCAACAAGCATAGGAATGCTAAAATCATATTAGTACCCATTGCTCAATCGCGTATATATCGTGAAATAAATTACAAAACATCAAACTCATACCAAGTCATGAGTCAAGCTATAAATGCTACGCAGACTAGACTAAGTACGTTGTCCCCAGTTGCGGAACATAACCTATGTCTGGAAAGAGTCCACCATGCCTTTTCCCCAAAATTCAATGTGTTCTTTAAAATCTATTGGGGATTTTCTCCCTAACCACCAACTATCTGACTAATATTCTTCTCCATTCTTAGTGATAATACTTGCCATCCAACTAATATAAAACATTTTATAATAAGTACCCATTTGATTCTTTTTTATTTAATGCATTTCATCTACTTAGTAATCAATTTCAGTCGTATTCAGTAGTGGTTGAAATTCAGGTCAATGCAAGATCCTTGAAATAGTTCTTAGGGATATATTCACCTAAACTCCTCTAACAGTCAACAATGTAATTGGTTCACCACCTTTCAACAAGTTTCCATGTGGGTATTGCCTCTTTAGTTCTCCTTTGTGAGCCACTTAGAAATCCTGCACTAATGTTGCACTAAATTTTCTAGGAGTTGTCGTAATACACTGAAATTGATATTATTGAAAATGAGCCTCGAACTTAGGCATCTCAGACATTCCTTCCATAATCAATATTCTTTCTAGATATATGCCCATCTTAAGTTTACCTATGGTCCGGATTACTACCAACCCCTCATTTTATATTATATGTATCTAAATGTATCCCCACCATTCAACAATAGGCATCAGAGCATCTTCAATGGACAATGGGATTTTATATGACAGTGGTGGTTGGACATCAATAGGAGTAGCATGTTACTTATTCCCAATCTCAGCTTCTTCATCATATGAGCTTGATTCTTTGTCACAGCATCATCACCATTCTCATTATCATCCCAATCATCATTATCATTATTGTTGTATTCAGAAGATGATGGTGAATGCTATGGGAAAATATTGGGAAATTTTATTTTGGGGTTTTTTTAAGGAGGTGTGACCTCCTCTACAGTTTATTTCTTTCCCTAAGGTAGTTTCTCCTATGGATACACCTTCCCTTATACTGGTTATTCTTCAAGGTCACCACTTGACTCGCCGGTGTCCTCATTTTTCAACTGGTAATCGTACTTTAGGGAAGGTTTCTCATTGATGTTCTTCTTTTGTGTTTGATTTGATGTTGACTCACCCTTAAAATCTATGAGTGCCTACCTACATAAAACCTTTTAGTGAATTCTAAGAGGGAGAAAGAAAAATAAAAAAGTTTGGTTTCAGTGTACATGTACTAGACTCTTTACGATTAATAGGTATGAGTCGTAACCACTAGGTATGACTTGTTTGAATAAATCATAATGTAGATTGTGACCAAATAAGAAGTTATAAGTCAGATTACTATTCCTCCTAACAAGTCATGAGTTTGGGCTACGACTTGTTACCAGTACTCATATGCTCACTAGAATAAGTTTCTTATTATACATAAGCTTCCAAATCATTTCGTCCCCTGACTATGAATTATAGGGATTGATTACCGCTCGTTCATTTGAGTCATAGTAATATCAGAACCTACACTTCCAATCCTCTATATTATCAGTGGTTACAAGTCTTGTAATGACTCATTGTCATTAAGAGTTGTTAGGAACCCGTATCTAGTGTAAAATGGGGGTTTAGACATAGTTTATTCTAAAATTCAATCCTATTGTAAAATTTTAATTTACATCAATATCACCACTCCATATATCCATTCTTCAGTAATGTTGTAACACATGAAGTCAATTTTTACTACCATTTCCATAGCACTTTGTAAAATTCCCAAGAATCTGACTTGGCTCATAGTCGCACATACTTGAATCAACAATTCCAAATACTCATAAATTATTTTAGGACCCAATAATAGAATATACACTTTTAAGCACAAAACACTGACGTATTTGGTTGAAAATTGTGTTTTTTGGCTTCAGTGAAATTTTTACCTACTCTTGAGACTTTTGTCTTTTATGAGATTAGCTAGGTTGATCTTTGTCCTAGAGATGAAAATAGAATTGTTTTTGTGTGGTGGTGACCTATTTAAAGAAGGGAGGGAGTCTTTTGTATTTGAAATGGATTAGCTTCCTATCATTTGGAACCCTATTGTTTTAGAAATGCTATTTAGGCTGGGTTGACCCATGAGACATAAAAGATCGGGGTTTGTTACAAGTCTTGAGTATAACTCATAATCACAGATTACGTATCTTAGACTCCCTCCATATAGACTTGGAACCTTTCCTAGGTCCTTAGTCATTACGACTCAAGGTTAGGAGTCATAGTCAGTTACTACAACTTTCTTTGAGAGTCGTACTGACTCCAAAGACTAATTACATTAAATTGATCTTTAATCCTGGTCCTGATGATTCCTACTCATGAGTCGTATTATTTGATTATGACTTCTAAAGAGGCCTGTATGGCCTGATATCTAAAATTTTCTAGTTGAGTCCTACAATGTTCAGTCCTTCACACTTAAGACACAAGTTATCCTATAATTTAATTAGTACAAAACATGGGTTGCCTCGCATGCAAGGCTTGATTTAATGTTGTATCATGATATGGGTAAGTTGGATTCTTAGACTTCACCAACTAGCCCTATGGGTTTCGTCCAATATATCGCTTGATTTTATGTCGCGGCATGACTTAGTTTCCTTGGTTACTTAGACTCACCAAGTCTCAAATTCTCAATTAGCTTAACTTCTTGTGTGTTACCCATATAGCACTTTACCCTTTGGCAATTTACTTTGAAAGGGTCTTCACCTTCACATTTTAATCCTAAAGAACCATATGGAAACACTCTCACCATAGTAAATAGCCCATAACATCTACACTTAAACTTTACTGGAAATATGCAGTGTCTCAAATTATTAAACAATACCTGGTAACCTAGTTCAAACATAATTTTCTTTATTTTTCAATCATGATGAAAATTCATCTTCGCCTTGAATAGCTCAGAACTGTCTTAAGCCTGGAGTCAAAACTCATTCAACTTATTTACGTTACTAATTTTTGCCTTTGCTGCATCATACCACTTGATATTCAACTTCTTCAATGCCCACAGTGCTTTGTACCCAAGTTTAACAAATAGTCGAATGCCTAACCATACACCAACAGGCACATGGAAGAACCTATGAGAGTCTTGAAAGCTATTTGGTAGGCCCATAAAGTATCATCAAAATTTCTTTATCAATCATTCCTATTGGCATTAATAGTCTTCGAAAAAATAAAATTTATCTCACTGTTGAACACTTTATTATATCCACTAATTTAAGGGAGATAAGGTGTTGCCACCTTGTTCTTTACACCATACTTCTCAAACAAATTTTTGAACAGGCGATTGCAGAAATGTTACCCACTATCACTAATGATTGGACGTGGCATGCTAAATCGAGAAAATATATATTTCTTTAGAAAAGTGGTGATACTTCTACCTTTATTATTGGGGAGCACAGTCATTTACAACCATTTAGATATATAATAGACAATCACCATAATGTACTTCATGGCAAAATAGATAACAAATAAGCCCATAAACTAGATCCCCCATACATCAAAGAACTCTAACTCCAGAATAGGCGTCATGAGGAGTTTATGACATTTAGAGATATTGTCTTAATGCTAGTATTGGTCACACGCTGAAGAAAAGTCATGAATATCCTTGTATATCGTAGGACAGTAGTACCCATATTGCAAGATCGGGTGGGTTGTGTGGGTTCCTCTATGATGACCCCCTAATTGAGGAAGCATGACAACCTTAAGAATTCTCATCATCCCCACTTCAGTGGATGCATCTACCAATAACCCCATGCACACAAATTCTAAATAGATATAGTTAATCCCAGAAAAATTTCCCTACCTCATACAAAAATCTCTTTCTCTAGCGGAAGGATAGATGTTTTAAAATAAGATCATTAGCTAGGTAATTTGTGCAGTCAGCAAACAAGGGAATTAGGTCTTGTAATGCTACAAAAATCTACCCATCTGGAAAAGTATTATCGATTTCAAGCTCATTCCCTACTTTCTGCATTGCTTCATCCTTAATTTAGGATAAATGATCAACAACTTGATTCTCTATAACCTTTTAATCTTTCACCGCAAAATCAATCTCTTCCAGCAACAAAACCCAATAGATTAATCAAGACATTTCATCATTCTTTTCTGTGAAGTATCTCAAGGCTACATGATTTGTATGCCTAACAACCTTAGTGTCAATCAGATTACGTTAAAATTTCTTAAAGGCAAAAACCAATGCTAGTAACTCATCTTCCATCATAGTATAATTTTGTGAGTAGTGTTTCATGCCTTTCTAACATAATAGATAATGTGCAAAATCTTTTCTTGACTTTGGATGAAGACAACACCTAGGGCCACACCACTTGAACCACACATGATATCAAATGGCAAGGACCTGTCAGGAGACACAATGATAGAAGTAGACACTAGTTGCTACTTTAAGCACTCAAAAGCTTTTAGACATGCCACATCAAACTCAAACTTCACCTCTTTCTCAAGAAGTTTCCCTAAAATATTTGCAATCTTTGACAATTCCTTTATGAATCTCCTGTAGAAACCTATATGGCCAAGAAAATTTCAAATTCCCTTAACTAAAATTGACGGTGGCAGCTTCTCAATAACTTTAATTTTCTCTTTGTCAACCTCTATGCCTCTTTTTGGGATATTCTACCCAAGGACAATTCCTTTTTTCAAAATAAAGTGGAACTTCTCCCAATTAAGCACCTAGTTGAATTTCTTACAATGGTAGAGAGCATTGGCCAAGTGTACCAAACAATCATCACAAGAATCATTAACTACAAAAAAGTCATCGATAAATACTTTGATGGTATTTTCTACCATGTAAGAGAAAATAGAAATCATGCATATCTGAAATATCACTGGAGAATTGGACAACCTAAATGGCATTCTCTTGAATACAAATGTCCCATATGGGTAGGTAAAGTTTGTGTTCTCCCAATCTTAAGGAGAAATAGTTATTTGATTGTACCATTAATAGCCATCCAAAAAATAATATCAACCCCTTCCCATAATTCTATCCAATATCTGATCCATTAAAGGAATTAGGAAGTGGCACTTTTGGGTATATATGTTCTACTTTCTGTAGTCCATGCAAACTCTCCAATCTGTGATTGGTCTCATTGGCACTAGCTCTTTCTTCTCATTCAGCACTATTGTAATGTTGCCTTTCTTCAGGATGTATAGAATAGGACTGGCCTACTTATTATCTATAATGTGATAAACGACACCAACATAAAACTACTTAATGATCTATCTTTTCACCATATCCTACATAGGGGGATTCAGTTGTCGTTATATAGTCCAATTCATCTTAGATTAGGTGAGAGATTACTCCTAGTGGAATACCTATAATATCTGCAATAGTACATCCTTTAGCTCGTATGAACTTTTGCAATATGGATAATAATGTCTCTACCTCAGTCTCCTCAAATTACCAGCAATAATTACTGGTAATGTATTTTTGGCCCCCAGGAAAGCATATCACAAACGGAATGGGAGTTCCTTCAACTCCAATACTGGTGGCTATTCAATTGATGAAAGATCAACAAGAGTGGTTCTATTCTTCACGTCCATATCAAACTTCTTTGGAGCGTAAATGTTTGAACCTATCCCATACAGAGAACTAACTATCTGATCGTATTCTTTAATTCCATTACTATTGAAATTCATAATCATTTCTATTAATGCTTCATTACCGAGCCTCTCTTTAATTGGTACAATCACTAGATTAACTTTGTCATTAATAGTGTCTATAATAGACACAACTTTCATATTATCCAATTGTCACATTGACTGACGTACATTAAAGATTACCTATTCATCATTGAGTTTAAACCTCATCTTTCCCAACTCCATATCAACCAAATGTCCTACCCATAACTATGAAGGTTTTTCCCAGCATGATAGGGACTTAGAAGTCTACTTCACCATCAAGTATCACAAAATCTTCTAGAAAAATAAAAGATGCCACCTTTACTAACACATCACATAGAATATTAACAGACTTTTTAACTGTTAAGTCAGCTATCAACAATCTCATTGATTTTTTTTAGGTGTTCCTAACCACAGTTTCTTAAAAATAACTAGCGTCATGAGATTAATATTTTCTCCTATACCATATAATGCTCGAGCAAAGTTTAAAGACTGAATAGTAAATGGAATGGTGAATGCTCCAGGGTTCTCCTTCCTCTCTACTAATAATCTAGAGACAACAGTTGTATAGTAGTAAACATTATCCACCGGCTCATAGCCCATGATCCACTTTCTAGTGACTAGATATTTCATGAATTCCACATAGCCTGGAATATGCTCTAATTTCTCAACAAAAGGATTGTTTACAAACGACTCCTTCAACATCAAAAAAAATATTTGATATTAACCATTTTACTACTTCTTTTTAAATCTCTAAGGATAGGGTAGTCAAGGTCTTAGAATGTTTTTTGGAATATACTTATCAACATTACCCTTACCTTTGTCTTTCATACTACTACCCACAATATCTAACAATTTTTCTGCTTCTACATCTTGTATTTCCTCATTAAGGACAGGATCAACATCATTTTTTGACTCATTCATAGTAGGCACGAGTGGGTCCATGGTTGTTTTACTACTTCTGGTGGTAATGCCATGGAAATAATTATCATTCTTTGTGTTTGTGTTTTATTGTTGGGAAGAGTGCCAGGATGCCTTTGATTTAATATGGCTGATATTTGGGTGAACTTCTGCTCTAATTATTTGATCACAGTAGCATGGAACTTAACTTTTTGATTCAACCCTGATTATCTACCTTAATCTCCTAAAGAAAAATCTCTTGACTTTCTTGGCCTTTTACTAAGTTTAAAAACATTGCTTCAATTCTAGATTCAGTATCTTGGATACCCGTTGGAATATATCTATTGCTCTTCTCTTAATAGTCTTCCTTGTCCCTCCAACCACCATCTTATTCTTTTCTCCTGTATTGATATCTATCACCATAATTGGTCCGACCATAGTTCCCTTACCCTTTGGATCAGAAACCCTCCACTTCGCTATCCAAATCATTCGCTTCCTCATATGTATCAGACTTATAAGCTTTGGAAGTAGATCTCTATGCCCCCACAACATTCACTTTGTCAG
Organism: Capsicum chinense; assembly: GCA_026120095.1. Lineage (NCBI taxonomy): Eukaryota > Viridiplantae > Streptophyta > Magnoliopsida > Solanales > Solanaceae > Capsicum > Capsicum chinense. The sequence goes on along the minus strand of JAPEIP010000006.1, from coordinate 74,512,061 downwards.
CTGTTATAACAACAAATTATTTTAAATGCGGCCCAAGATTTATTTTGAGCTATGTAACTTTATGTGATACCGTATCATCACTAGCTCTGTAGTCACTTGTCGCTCTAGTAGCATATTTGTTGACTTCTCTATCATCCTCCCAAGTGTTCCATCCTTATCTAGTGACAGCGATATTATCTAGCATCTCATGGGCTAGCTCCCACCGTAGATACATGAACACACCTCTAGATATTGGTTCTTTCATTGTCCTAGAGCAAACATTAATTAATCCTATAGAATTTATCCAACAGGTTTAATCCTGTAATCCTATAATGGGGTACCATACTCAACTTTTTTTTTAACAAAAATCATGCTTCATACATATACTTTGCAGGTCATTACTGGAGATTATATATCTTATCTTTTAATTGGCGCATCCTAGTAGGAGGGAAAAATTGATCCTAAATCTGTGTGCGAAAATCATTCCTAATCGTGATTGAACATTTTAGAAGTTCTCCCATCTATAATGATGCTTCACCTTTAAGTGAAAAGGGAACAATCATAACCTTAATGTTTCCTTATCCACCCCACGGATGGTATATGAAGTGCATTTCGCAGTAAAATTTTCTAAATGAATGTTTGCACCATCTTTTGCTACCCCCAAGAATGCACCCTTTAGATTTAGTAACTGGACCATTACACTGGTAATATCAAACTTCACATTAGGGGGTAAAGTAGGGGGAATAATGGCTTCAGTATCAAGAGGCTCAACATACCCCATGTCTTCATCTTTATCATATGGTAGTACATACTAATCGGTCGGGACTACTCTAGCTTTGCGACCATGCCCTATATCACGATTTGAATTGAGTGGTGCTCCATGATCTTTTACCAATCATGGAAAACCAAGATGTTCCCGTTGAGACAATTGAGCCTTCTCAGCTACTCCTCTCTCTTTACCTTCCTCTACTAAAACATTGCTTCATTTTTCTATTAATAATAATTTGTGGAATAACATATGGAGAAGGAGGTACATTATTAGGATATTAGATACCAACATGAACACTATCACAAACTTGATCTGACATTCTTCGTGTTGTTTGTAAAATTATTTTTTGTTTAGGATCAATTGGTAGAAAGCGATTGCCTTGACTCCTAGCATTAGGCATACACCGGCATATACCCAACTAAAAACAAAGAATAAAAAACTCGCAAACATTCACAACTTTAATCAATAATTTATACCATAACTCAAGCAACGTCGCCAAAATTTGATGCGGGGAAAAACTAACATCCAAAGAAGTTTGTTGTAGTTGATGCCAAATACTGTAACCCAACTCAGGTTGGGGTCAAACCCACAGGGAATATGTCAAATAGTAACTCAAACTTGCCAAAATCTATGAGCAGTGCGGAAAAGTAAATGATTGGAATTTGAAGTCAACAGTAATAAGTGGATGAAGTTGAATGCTTGAATTTGTAAACAATAGAAGATGAACACTAGGATTATTTTCCACCAAGCTTCACAACTATGTGAGATAATCGTGTTCAATCAACCTAGCCTCCTCCTCTACATACAAAGTTTACAAGCTATGTATAATCAGCTATCTTGTGAACACATTGAGTGATCTCACACTTTACCTTGTGAGTCTCAGGGTGTCGCCTTACTGTCCCTTATCTATATCCTCAGTAAAACTCTAACCTTTTGAGTCTCAAGTTAATTAGATGAGAGTTGATAGCGTCAGATTATTGTTGTAACCTTATTTTCCCAATCTTAATCTCCCTTCTGAGGACGTTCTCCAATACCCATAATTTCCAAAACTATGTTGTATCTTGGGTCAAATTAATATGAAAAAGATTGAAATAATGTAATTACAACAGAATTGATAAATCTCTGACTTTTCTTACGTAGCTAATTCGCTAGGGTTCCCTTAACCCTAGTCAAGGAATTTTTCTGCTCATGTTTATGTTAAAATCCATTATAGTAAACAAAGAACACATGTAACTTACTGTACATTATTGAAATAGTAAAATCCAAAATCTCCAATTAAAGCCGAAAACCCAAAATCTCATTGATCAAAGTATGTTAAAAGTATCAAAAGTAATGTAAAATTGCATAACCTAATAAAGGAATAACCCTAAGGTATTTATACTAACTCAAAATAATAAATAATTTCTGATAAAAATGGTATGGGAAATTAAGTCAACAATTATTATAACTCGTAAGGTTCTCCATATGAGTTGTATGCTGCTAGTAGTAGGCATTTTAGTGAACTTTTATCTTCAGGGCTTCAAGATTCTGTAGTCATTGTGATTCCTCACCATGCGTTGTAGTCAGTCCTTATGAATCGTGGTCTTCTCTCATTATCACTAATGACTCACACTATAGGAACTTGCACACCGGTCTCATTACAACTGCTCACAATGAGTTGTAGTCAGTACTTACGTCTCGTGGTCTTCTATGACTTACATTCAGGATCTCAGCTATGCTCACTATTGTCATTATGGCTGCACAACATAATTTATATACATTCCATAAGAGTCATGGTCACTATTTACTTGGCTCTTTCTTTCAACTTACTGACACTGTTCTTCTTAAAAGTTGGGATATAAGTTGTATAGTGACATAATGACACATAGCCTAACCAGTAGTCGACTTCTCTAAGATTTGTTTTACCTATTTCAATTCAATCCACCTGTAAACTATTTTCCCTTAAATCATGCAACAAGCATATCATATCAATCAAGATAACCTAAGGGCATGCATAAATTCCTTATTTTAAGAATTGAATATACCACTAAATCTCGATATATCAAATACCTTGAGGGTGACCAATGTGTGGTTAGTTTTTGCACTTATATCAGGATTGAAATTTACTGTCCCATATATCATCACAAATGAAATAAAAGATAGGGTGCTATAGTACAACATCACTTTTTCCCTTTCCCTGTCTCATTGTACAATTGTTGTGGAACTTACGTGTTCCTACTATTAATGTAGTAGAAAAATTCATCAACACAATGAGGTATTCAGAGAAACCCAGTTGCTCAATCTCAGGCTATTGAGATTCATGACATAGCTGGAGTACCTCAGCTACTGTGATCCTAGAGTCTGAAGTTGGTGTAACTTTCTTCTTATCACAACTAACCACAACACTATTAGGTGCGTACATAGAGGCTCCAGTCGGTTACATTTTTATACCTATTACTCAGCTCGATCAGATTCTAAGGACACAGGTGCTACAAGATGCACAGAATTTAGAAGTTTGAGTAGGGGTCAAACCCTATATGGCTAATAAAATTAAAGATGTGGTGCGGGTAGTTTAAACCCTCTTTAAAAGATTTAAGATTTGGATCATAGCCAAGGTTAATACTATCCAAGCTCCAAACTTAGGATCCCTTACTGCTAATACAAACTCCTTGAAAGAAGCAGTCCAAATTCTAACTGAGAGTACCTTGCCAGTTGCACCTTTTCCAGCTAAATTTATGCATTCACTAATAGATTTTATGGTGGACTTAAACTACAAGGTCCTAGACTTCTATACTAGAACCTTAAAGGTTAAGTGTGATTATACAAATTCAATGAAGACTGGTGGGAATTTACAACATCAAATAAAGAGGCCTCGGGAAGAAGGGTGAGCAAAGAATAAAGAAAAGAGTGGAAAAAAGAAGAGAAAAACAGTGAGGGATGATGCACAGAGTATCCATATTTTTGAGAAATTACTTGCATTGGAAACCATTGGCGCCCATAGCTAAGAGTGCCATAGCCAAAATCGAGACAACTGAAGAAGAAAATAATAGAGTGGTTCTATCTCAGACCCCGACTGATCAGAGTACAATAGGCTTCTAGTATTCCACATTTATATCCTTTTTCTCAATTTTGTTTTCCATGGTTTTGGGAAATGGGGACATTACATAATTTATAATTTGGGGTGGGCAGTATACAATAACTAAAGGTTTTGGTTACCTTGTATTTTTTGTTCATTGCGCTATCATATTTTGAACTGACATAGTTAGGTATTTCAATTGGATTTTTATATATTTATAATGTTTTGTGTGTAATATAGAGTAAACTAAGATAACTTGATGTAGTCAAAATAAAAGAAGCATACAACATTGTCTTAAAATGGTAACCAATCCTTTACTACACATTTCCATATTTAATCCTTTATGCACCCCTACATTAGCCACCCTCAGCTTAGGCTATTTTCTTTAATCGAGGTACATATTGTCCAAGGAGGGAACAGGGCCAAATCATGTCCTCTATATAGTTAGGAAGGTGAGCCTAGTAAACCAAATTAAAGGTATAATTATGCTCAAATTTTGTGTTCAAGGGATTAACATGTTCATTTGGAAAGCTTTTTAGGATATAGTGGACTCTTTCAATAATGGCCTGTGATACTTTCAGAACATTCTATCCTGCATCTTTTAGTAAGGGTAATCATGCAAGTTCTAGACCGCACACACATGCTGACTAGGCACATCCACATACATTCTTTCGCTTAGGGCTATTATTATAGTTACTTCCTACTCGGTTTATGCACAGTCAGTCCAGGTTATCACACTACTAATAAAAATGTTATGTTTAAATGCTTACAATAGTTAGAATTTCAATAAGCACACAACGCAACACAAAACACAAAACGTTTTGGAGAAGCATCATTTTTAAAAAAAAGTTGCATGCTTCTTATTTTTTGACAACACTATGTTATCTCAGTTTACTCTAAGTTACACTCAAAACATCAAAAACACATAAAAATGAGATAGAAAGATCTAAACATATAGGTTCTAACTATACTAGCACAACCAAGGGAAAAGAAACAAGGTAATAAAACTACTCAACATGGTATGTCCCTATAATGAAAAATAAAAAATGAGATAAATGACATACCAAATCACACTAGATCCCATGTTCGTGGTTTCACTTGTCTCATCCTTTGAAATTTCACTTTTCAGCACCTTTGTTTTTCTAAGCCTATTTATCCTATAATAATGCTAAAAATCCAATCATATCCTTAGAAAAACACCCTTGCACTTGAAAATATTCATCATTTAAAGAATCTCAAGTGCCATAAATTCATATCACATCAAACCATATGAAATATAAGTATTGACCACTTTGCCCTAAACTTAAAATGAGAGGAAAAACAATTTTAGATAATTTAGGGAGGGGGTTGTAGAGCATGATATTATCATAGATTAGGGGGTCTAGCACATGGATATAGCATAGACATGGTAGTGTATCCTCTCAGTAGGGTGTGCATAATGTGGCCTCCCTCTCATGCTATGGCGGGTACAGCACATTCTTGCCCCTACAAAGGAAGATCTCGTCCAATCTTTATTCTCTTCTTCTAATCTACTTGTTCCTTGTGTCCGCACTTCTTTTGGATTGTATGTAGGCTTCATTTAGATTCCATAACTGTCTCCATTAACATGTCATAGAAACTATTTGTCCACACAAAACCATTAAGCTCATCAAAGTACAATAGAAAAAGCATAGCTTATGCTAGCCTACCTAGGTTTCTCGTCTAAACTCTATTTGATTATTTTGACTCTTGACTTTTTTAAAATGCACCTTAAATGATCTAAAGTGGAAGATTAGAAGAAAATACACATACAACACTTTATATTTCATTAAGTAACTCTGTTATCCTCACAAGTAAGCTAAACGTGCATAGATAATGACACTTAGGTATAAAAATACACCTAAGATCACCACCCCAATCTTAAAGCCTTGTGCATCCTAAAAAAACCCTTTACATTAATCACAATTAAGGAAAACTCAACATCACTACTTGAACTAATACACTCAAGCTAGAACTACAATGACTATATAAATAATAAGTCCTACACTAGTAATGCCATAATGAAATTGAAAACAGTGAATGCTACTTCAAAGGACCTAGACTCAAACATTAACTCTACAAAGGTGGAAAAATCATGCACATTAATCAACAAATAAAATATAAGCTACCTATCCATCATTAAATGTGCTAACTCACCACTAGAGCATCACTAAGATTCACTCACAAATATGAAATTTATTAAAAAAAATGGGTCTGAGAATCAAATTATGCTCACCCTCGCAAAGAATTCAAATGTCACTTAAGATGAACTATAAGCTTGGCCTTAGTGTAGTACTCCACAAATATAAGAGTATAAAAGCTCAAGATCAAGTAGAATTTTCCAGATTGAAATGTAGGCTAAGGGACTGTAGGAAATATTCTTGCTAGGAATAGTGACTATTTTCCCTGAATGCTTTAATACATCACACATTACATTACACTTATCTCCAACAAGCCTAATTTTCACAACTTTTATATTCCCACCTCTTTTGTTTTCCCCATCTTTTAAAGCTAGATTCCATTTCTTTAGCCGGGATCATTTCCTATCAATAAATTCTTAACTTCTTTTGATCTATTTTTTATTTTATTACACTAACCCTTACCAACAACCCATAAATATTTTAAACACACCCATAATTATAAATTTAGCGCTTCAACTTCAGTTTTTACTTCTTTAGTTTTACACTCCTTTGTATCTTAGTTTTTCATCTAAAGTGCTTAGGAGTTTTAGTTCAAATACCAGTCAATTAAAATAAAAGGAACAAGATAAATATAAACCTATCAAAGAATAGTCTATAGGCTCAATGGGGCTAACTAATGTCATGCAAAAAGTGGAGATAAAAAAAGTTTAAAGTAAGGATATCAAAGAAATGCCAATATAATATGTGAAGCTCAACATTATTTATTTTACTTATTAAACATAGTAATAACACTCAATTTAAAAGTCAAATTAAGTGCAAGGAGGTCGTTGTTAATATAATAACAAACTTTGAGTCGGGATCGAATCTATAGGAAGAATGTGAATAATGATCGAGTAAGTTTGAAATAAAATTTACTTGCTAAATTCAAATATGGGATACAACTATTTGGGTGGATACAACTATTTGGGTGGTTTTGAACATTTTAAAAAATATACCAATTTTAGGGCTTCTAGAAAACTAACTCGAGGGTAAGAATAATTAGATTATAATCAGTTACGATTGGATCTTGGGGTCGTGCCATTCTTGGTGCAAACTCATGCATGGATAATTTAGAATTTATCAAAATTTAGCTATAGTTATGGGTAGGTTAGATTGAGAAATATTAGTGTCAATCTTTCAATAAAACATTGAATTTGATTCATGGGTTCTTTCGAACTCCTCACGAATGTGGCAAAACAACCAATCCAATACCATAATTAGCACCCTTAATTCCTAGATGGTACTATTAATTGAGTTAACTCAAAAAAATCCCATATTTTTTAGATGATGCCATCCCATTAGCTAACTAAATTTGTTGTTTGCAACTACCACTAAACCAATACCCCTCTTTCAAAGATGGTATAGGATTATAAACTATTAGGGTTTTCACCCATAATTTCTAATTCAAGCATCAAGTATATGAAAAACCCAAAAAATTAGCTAATTAGGAGGATAAATCACCAACACCCATACACTAATCACAACCTATACAAGTATAACCTCAAAAGGAAGAATTAGCTACTCATAAAAATGAAAAATAAAGATATAACAAAATTTCCACCAAGGTGATCCATGAAAGATAAAGAGAATGCAAATCCAAAATTTAAATTTCACTAAATCTTCATTGGAACATACTAATCCTCCATTTCTGAATTACTCGAATGTCTTCATAGCTCAAGAGTAGTACAAATTGTTCCAAGATCAAAGAGATAAGAAGAAAAATTTATGATGAAAGATAAGATATCGTGAAAATAAGCTAAAAATCTCTATTTAAGCCCTAATTCGACATTCTCCAAATATTACAAAAATTCCACCTTTCTCTTGCTCTCTTTAAGCAAATTATAACTTTGCCCCTGAATATTTTACCCCCTATCGCCATCGATAACTCTAACTCATAATTATTATACCATAATTGTTGTGGTTACCCTGCAATCCCTCAGGTCTTACTTGGCTCTAGGTCGCTTATGCAAGCCACTGGTTGCGATCGCGGTAATTGAGGGTCGATTCTTGTGCCTGATTTCTAGCATTTAGCTCTACATGCTCACATTTGAGGTGGCATAGAAACACAAAACTTTTGAGGCCTAAAACTATGAATTTATGTGATAACTTAGGTTGTTTTTTAGATATAATACACTTTGGTGGGAGTTATAGGTAAAACTGTCTTATGACATTATTTGAACAAAAAAAGGAGAAAAAAACCTAAAAATTACTAGCTAGGATAGGTTTACGAGTAAGACCTTAAGTTGCAACCATTCTATGACTCATATGCTGAATAATATAAGAAATAGAACCAAAAACAAAATCGAGAAACCAAGTATGAGAAAGATAATGACTCAAGTACCCCACTCGTAATCTAGGATACGAATTATTTGATGAATCTATGAGCATAACATAATTTAAGATACTATCCATAAATTAAGGTATCAAAAGGATACGAGTCAAAAGTTTCAGTATGACTCGTATAGTGATGTCGTATACAAACTAGTGTTCCAGATAGGAAAAGAGTAAAGTTCAAAGTGGATACAGATCAAGGACATGAGTCATTTATGTAGTTATGACTTGTAAGACAAAGTGGTAAGGTGAATAGAGGATTGAAGCCATAGAAATATCAGGCACTGGAATAGTTACGACATGGCAGGGGATGGCTCATAAGATAAGGATATGAGTGAATACCTAGTCATACTGAATGTCGACTTAACTTTACCTTTACTATTTTGATAGGATTTTTATGCTATTATGAGATACTATAAATACCGTAGGGTTTATCTTTTATTATGTTACACGTATTGACATTTTTCTACGCATAATTACATACTATTACATACTTTTACAATAATACTTGTGATTTTGAGGGTTTTATTCAATTAATACTTGTGATTTTGAGGGTTTTATTCAATTAAAAACTTTGGAGTTTATTCATCTTATTCTTGTGCAATTGATTTTATGTTTTCTTAATTAATAATCATGGTTTCTTGAACAAACATGAGCTACTAATATTTTTAGCTAGGGTTGTGGGAACCCTGGTAGATTAGCTACGTAGAGAAAGTGTGACACATATCTATTCTAGGAATTATTCATGCATCATAATTATTCTTCACTATAATTGATTTTAAGTAACTACAACATCTTGAGATAAAAACTAGTATTAGGATTCTTTCGATAACCAAGAAGCTTGTAATTGGGAAAAGAAGAGTAGGATAGTAATTTGGAATTTTTACCTCTATCTTATAGCCCCTACATTTATTATTTTCATTAGATTTGATAACTAAGGATTAAGTGAATTGTGCCTTAGTAAGGCACAACACGCAACACTCGATGATAATAACCAAGTCTAAGGGTGAAATTTATTTTCGTGCTCAAAAGATATCTGGTAATACCTTTCTTGTAGGTTTTATATGCAGAACAATAGAATAGTGAGTTGATCAAGAGAAGTCTACAGAGTTAAGAAGCAAGGGGGACACAAACCTAGCATTGGTCTCCTATTGGTTACAACTCCGAAGGATTCAATAATTGATTACCCTTTGTTATTGCTAATAATATCCCTCATTTACTTTCCTGCAATCCTTGTGGATTACATCAAGGCAAGCAACTTTTCACGTTTTCCTTAGGGGATCTACCCCAACCTAGTTGAGTTATTATATTTACATCGACCGCATTATACCTTTGATTGAGGTGTAGTTTTTGGTGATATCAAATTTTGGCACTGTTGATGGGGAAAACGGTTTGAGTAGTTAATTGAATTGGTGATGTTCTCAAGTTTAAATTTTCAAATTTTTATTGGGCATACACCGGTTTATGCCAAGCACTAGGAGTAAAGGCAATATCTTACCTTTTTGATCCAGAACCAAAGAGATTCCTTCAAACACCAAGAATTATGTCTGGACAAGTTTGTTATGTGTTGCAAGATCCCCCACCCATAGACCCAAATACAGCACCTCCAATTGATCCATTAGACACGCAAAATATTGTAGACATATAGACACAACAACTATTGAAGTGAGAATAGAGAAGCTGAAGAAACAAGGCTGGCTGCTAAAGCCAAATTGGCATAGCAAGGTAAACTAGCAAAACCTAAACAAGTTTTTGATCATTGAGTTGAGAGTGGCAGAGTTCCTTATATTACAGCATACCATCACTTAGATCGATATGATGAGGATAATGAAGACATAGGTTTTGTTGACCCTGTTGAGACAGGAGCAACAGTTTCTCTTGACTTAGCCTCTAATGTGAATTTTTATATTACTAGGGCTATAATCCAGTTATTGAATCTAGAAGGTGTATTTTCACGAGCACCTAAGGATGACACGAACATGAACCTTACTAATTTTCTTGGGATCTGCAAAAATTATAACCTCCTAGGGGTTGATTAGGAATCATTCATATTGAGGTTGTTCCCATTCTCTTTAACTGAAGAAACATCTCTATGGCTAGGGGAACTTCTAGGAGGATCTATCACTAATTAGAATGAGTTAAAGAAATAGTTTTTGAGCATATTTTTCCCTTTCGCCTGGATGCTATAGCTGAAGGATGAAATTTATAACTTTAGACAACTACCTACTAAATCAATGTACAAAGCATGGTTTAGATTTAAAAAGAAGTCGATCCTGGTGCTAAACCACAAAATCAGAGGATATACATATTTGTTGGGATGCTATACAAGAATTTCTTGATGATATTGTAGACACCAATAGAGGATGGCATACAAGAGATTCTGATCATTATAGTTGTACATATGTTATTGGAGCAACCAAAACATATAAAGTAGGAAATAATATGGTTGCATAAGAGGTAGCACAACTTTGGACTGATATTTTATTTCTCATAAAATAGTTTGCTTCACTAAATTCTAAGAAAGTGAACACAATGGTGGAACTGGGGTCTACATCAAAACCATTCAAAATTGAATCTAAAGAAGAGACATACTATCTTGATTGTAGATTTGCATACTTTTGAGCCTAAGGGCAAGGAAATAAAGATCATAACTATTATAATGATAGCTACGGAGATATGATTAGAGACAGATATGGAGATTGGTGATTTAAGGATGACTATAAGGAGAATAGTGACAAATACATTCCACTAAGCAACTGAGATATAAAGTATACAGTTGAGGCTCTCTTTTCTAAGCTAGTCAAGGGATTCTGAAGGGTATCAAAGCAGACCTGCCGAGACTCAATAAAAAAGTTAAATAAACATGCAACAGCAATACGACAGTTGAAGAAATAGTTTGGGCATATGTCATCCATAGTGAATCAGAGACGTCCTGGCACTCTTTCAAGCAATATAGTGGTAAATCCCAAAAATGATAGTCAATTTGACGACATTGCTACTCAAAGTTGTAAGGTTAATATAGATCCACCTACTACTATTACAGATATGCAGAAATAGAGTAAGGAGAAGATATTTGATATTGGGAAAAGTAGCAAGATGAATGAATAAGAAGATAATTCTATAGAGCCTATACTAAAACCCATTCAAAGATCATATCCTCCCTATGTGCAAAGTCTAAAAAAGAAAAAAGAAGAACGTAAGTATTATAAATTTTTGTTTAGCCTAAATGAGTTATCAGTCAACATACCCTTGGTCAAAGTATTAGAGCTAATGCCTAGATATGCAAAGTTTATGAAAGACTTGATTCCAAAGAAAAGAGCAGTCAGTTATGAGCTATTTGACAATGTCCATCATTACAGTGCTATAACCACTAGACTATTGGTAAAGAAGGAGGATCCTGGTGCAGTCACTATACCTAGCACCATTGGATCTTTTCACTTTCCATGATCATTGTGTGATTGGGTGATATTATCAACCTTATGCCATTTGTAGTATTCAAGCAGTTAGGATTGAAAACTCTAAAACCCACCACCATGAGGCTAGTCATGGTTGTTAGAACTATAAGGAAGCCATTTGATATTCTTTATGATGTCTTAGTAAAAGTATCTTCTTTTATTTTTCCTGCTGACTTTGTTGCATTAGATTGTGAACTAGAGTTTCAAGTAATAGTTAGTATTGGTAAACGCTTTATGGCTACAGGTAGAAATTTCATTGATCTGGAGCTTAGACATATTATATTGAGATTCGATGACGAATGGTGATATTCCACATGTTTGAATCTATGAATCAACATAATAAGTTAAGGGTGATATCTATGATTAATGTATATGATGAAGAGGCAGATTCATTTCATGATGTTGATGCAGTAACTTTATAGGTTGATAGTTATGATGCTGTTATTCCTGTTGAATAAAGACTGGGTCTTGATGCACTGATAACTATGATCACGAATTTTTACTTTGATGGCATAGAAGAATATGAGGAACTCTTTGGAAAATTGTATGGTAATGGTTCCAATTTTGAACCAAAGAATCTTGATATTGATTTGAATAATAGAATAACTCAACCTACTCGCCCATCCATTGAGGAACCACCGATGTTAGAATTAGTGGCCATCTTATCTCACTTTTATTTTGCATTTTTGGGGGTCAACAATACTTTGATTTTCATTATTTCAGCTAACCTAGGACAGAAGTACGAGCATTGTTGTCAGTTTTGCAAAATTTCAAAATTGGCATTGAATGGTCTATTGAAGACATTATGGGTAGTCTACCTAGTTTATGTACTCACAAAATTTAGCTTGAGCTAGTTTGTGTTCCATCTATTAAACATTAATGATTACTTAATCTTCATATGCAGGACGTGGTAAAGAAATAATTAATCAAGTGGTTGGATGCTGGGGTGGTGTTCCTCATTTCTAATAGTAAGTTGGTTAGCCCGATTCAATGTATTTCGAAAAATGGTGGAATAATTGTTGTGCCTAAAGAGAATAATGAATTAGTGCCTATGGGTCTGGTAACTGGATAAAGAGTGTGCATGGATTATAGAAAGCTAAATGCATGGACTCAGATGGACCATTTTCCAATGCCATTTACTGATCAGATACTAGACAGGTTAGAAGGCAGAAGGTGGTACTATTTTCTTAATAGGTACTAGGCTTATAACTATATCACTATAGCATTATAGGACAAAGAAGAGAATACTTTTACATATCCTTATGATACCTTTGCATTCAAATAAATTCCATTTGGGTTATGCAATGCTCCAAGCATATTTTAGAGATGTTTGATCTCCATCTTCTCTGATATAGTGGAAGACACCATTGAAGTTTTTATGGATGATTTTTATCTGGTGGGTGAATCATTTGATGATTATCTCATGAACTTGGAAAAATCTCTAAAAAGATGTGAAGAATGTAAATTGGTTCTCAATTGGGTGAAGTGTCATTTCATGGTTAAAGAAGGAATTTTTCTTGGGCACAAGACTTTGAAGCTAAGCATAGAGGTTGATCAACCAAAGATTACTGTGATTAAAAATTTACCTTATGAAATTTATGTGAAAGGAATTAGAAGTTTTCTAGGATATGTAGGTTGGTATAAAAGATTTATCAAGGACTTCTCATAAATTTCAAGCCCTCTTTGCAAGCTTCTTAAAAAGAAGGTCAAATTTAATTTTGATGATGCATGCATGAAGGCTCTTGAAATCCTTAAAGAGAAGTTGGTGACTGCTCCAATCATTGTGTCTCCATGTTATTCCTTACATTTTGAGATCATGTGTGATGTTAGTGGTTTGGCCTTATGGGATTTACTAGGTAAACGGAAAGAAAATATCATCCCATCTGCTATACTAGTAAGGAACTAAATCATGCTCAAAAGAACTATACCGTGATAGAGGAAGAGTTATTGATAGCGGTTGTTGCCTTTGAAAAGTGTAGATCTTAATTGATTAGGACCAAGGTGACAGTACACACTAATCATAATGCACTACAGTACCTAATGGCAAAGAAAGATGCAAAACCTAGGTTGATTCTTTGGGTGCTATTATTGCAAGAGTTTGACTTCAAAGTGAAAGACAAAAAGTGCACAGAAAATCAAGGTGTGGTCCACTTATCTAGATTAGAGGTGGAAGCCATGCATAAGGTTGCTACAGGAGTGGATATTGATGACATTTTCATAACACTATATTAGCAGCTTCCCAAGATCTGATTCCATGGTTTGCAGATTTTGTAAATTACGTAGCCAATAATCAAATCCCAAAAGATCTCTTATACCATCAAAGATAAAAATTCATGCATGAGGTAAGAAATTTTTTTAGGGATGAACCTTATCTTTTCAAAATTTGTGCAGATGGAATCATTTGTAGGTGCATATCTGAAGTAGAAATAATAATCATACTTGAGGCGTGTCATTCTCCTATTGGGGGTCACTATAGAGGGGCTAACACAACCCATATAATTGTATAATGTGGCTACTAGTTGCCGTCCATCTACAAATATGTTCTTCACTATGTTGTTTCTTATGATTAATATCAATGACAAGGTACTAATACTCGAAGACATGAACTACCTATGACCCCTCTTAGAATTGGATGCGTTTAATATGTGGGGCATAGATTTCTGAGGACATTTTGTGAGTTCATGTGGAATAAAGTACATACTTGTAGCTATTAATTATGTTTTGAAATGGGTGAAAGCAATTGCACTTCCTAAAATTGAAGCAAGGAGTGTCACAATATTTTTGAGAAAGAATATCTTTTCTCGATTCAGTATGCCATGTGCTATTATTAACGATGAAGGGTCATATTTTTGCAATTTTCTATTGAGGAGTTTACTTGAAAAATATGGAGTGAATCACAAGGTGGAAACATCTTATCATCCACAAACTAGTGGACAAGCTGAAGTGTCTAATATAGAAATCTCATCCATATTTGCAAAGACTGTAAATGCCAATAGGACTGATTGGGAAAAAAGTTAGATAAAGCATTATGGGCTTACCTTACAACTTTCAAAAATCCTATAGGTGCTTTACCTTATAAGCTTATGTATGGCAATGCTTTCTATTTACCAATTGAGCTTGAGCATAAGGTACTATAGGCTTTGAAGAAGCTGAATGTAGATTGGGAGGATGCAACTAAGTCAAGGTTGAATAACATCAATAATTTAGATGAATTCCAACTCCGAGCATATTAACGTTCAGTAATTTACAAAGAGAAGATGAAGTTTTATCATAATCGAAAGATTGAGAAGAGGGTATTTGAGATAGGTGACCAAATACTATTATATAAGTCTAGACTTTTCTTGTTTCCTAGAAAGTTGAGGTTGTGATGTCATGGCCCATTGACAGTCTCAAAAGTCTATCCCTATGCTGCCTTAGAACTACAGAAGGATGGTTCACAACCATTCAAAGTAAATGGTCACAGCGTAAAGCACTATATGGGAAATACTGAAGAGGTGAATGAAATACTTGATATTTACTTTGATTAAGTTTGAGTAATCAAGGAAATTTACTCATTTCGTGACGTTAAATTCAATCAATACATGGGAAGAAACCCATGAGTCTAGTTGGTGAAATCTGAGTATCCAACTTAGCCATGTTGTGTCGCGATGTTTAATCAAGTAGTACATGGGAGGCGACCTATGTTTTGTACTTATTTATTTTATAGGGTAATTTATTTGTTCATCAGAGTCAAACTTTTAAAGTTCGAATTCTTTGTTGCATCAGATATGTGACTTCTTATGACTCATTCCTACTGGTATGGGAGTCGTAATAGGACTTATACCTACTAAGAACATGGAAATTTAACAAATTCAAAGTTGTGGAATGGATATAACTCAACTATATGAGCTGTATCAAGACCTTATGACTCATACGTATTAATCATACCCACCAGGCAAGAAATATAAATGAACACAAGTTTTTGATCAGCTTATGAATGTTGGTCAAGAGTTGTAACCTGGTGCTACGACTGGTAAGAAGGAGTCATAAGATGACCAATGAGCACTGGTCTGACACTATCCAGGATTCGACTCAAGTATATGAGTAATATATGATCGATACGACCAGAAACCACCTCTCATACCTAATCCAAAAGGGGAATATTGAAATTTAGTTTTTCATTTTTGTTTTCCTTTCTTTACTTAGTTACTAAACTTAGTTTGTTTGAAAGAAATATGCCTCCAAAGACTGCTTTCTCATCCAAAAGCATGGCTAAGAGGGGGAATAATCAAGCAACGTTGGAGAGTGAGGAAACAAGTTTTTCTGAATCTAAAAGAATTGGGGAGGAGTATATTAGGACCACATCCAAGAAAGTAAGGCACCAACTAAGGAAAAGGGGAAGAAAGTAGTTCCCTTGAATTCTAATTCACCACCAAAGTGTCAGAGGAGAAACAATGCAACAGTCTCTCCTCCACACTCTCCACAACCTGTGGACGATGATGATAAGAATGATTATAATAAAGATGAATCCATTTTGGCAAAAGATAGTTCAGATAAGTGTTGGGTTCCCGAGGAAGAGGCCACTCTTATAGAGAGACAAGACCCCCCACTCGCACTGGACCCTTCTCTGGTACCCATTATTGAATGATGGGGTTCCCCCGGCATATAGGCAATATTTAACACCGGGTTGTCTTAGTTACTAGGAGGGCAGATTAAGAGATTATTGTACGAAGAGGGATGGGTGACTACTATGGGTATGGTAGAATTGCTCAAGTTTATAGAATAATTCAAAAATTATGGTTTCGAATGGATGATGAGAGCACCATAACAATATGGTAAGGTCCTCATCCATGAGTTCCATACCGCATATAAGGGCGAGTTGATGAGACATTATTCACAAGGCATGCTATGGAAAGAAGGAAAACCTATTACCTCCCTTATAATTCTTTGAGTTCGGGGTGATATATCACTTAGAACTATTGGAAGATTTTTTTACTGTCCAACATATTATGCCCCTACCAACATAATTTAAATAGAGTACAGAATGGCTGAAATGAGGAAGATCACTAACTAGATATTGGGTACAAATGATAAACTGGTAATGCTTCAGGGGATTGTAGAGTGTATAGGTTTACATGGTGTGCATGCTACCTAGGTTGACGTTTGTATTGGAGAGTCTCAGCAGATCAAGAAGGATACCCTCAACTTTGAGGGTAAGGCTTAGTGGACTAAGCCCGTTCTGAGCTGTGATGATTGCATATTTTATGCTTGAGTATGCATTTAACGTTGGTGAGCGCTTAGCCTGAGAGTTGAGAGATAAAGCTATTGTAGAGCAGAAGCCATTGCTAGCCTACCCCTGTATGATCATGCAAATAGGTTTAGATGTAGGACTACTGGAGATCTTAAAAATTGATGACATAAGAGAGGACTTTCGGACTTTTGATATTCGACTAATTTGTGATGTGTCTAATCCATTGGCCCGACCTATAAGGTAGGTAGTGGATGCTATGGCAGGGCTATTACCCCAAGTTAATAAAAAAAATATGACTGCTACTACTAAGGCCATTGAGATAGGTGTACAGCACTGAGACTGCACCAAAAGATGCAACGAGTACTTCCAATGTCCCATTGCCAGTGCAGTTTATGACACCGAAGCCATACTGTATAGGACCCGGGGTTATGTTTATTTCTCAAGCGTGTGGATAGACATAGTGACCCAATTAGCGACGTTGACTACGAAAGTAAGTTATATGAAGGGTGGATTAAGAGGATGAATGACTCAGCGGTTAGAGTCACCAGATAGGCGCATCCAAGGGCACTTAAATGCATTTCAGTCAAGGATTACTCAGTAGTTGGGTAGTGGAGAGATGCCTAATGATTATTATTTTAAAGAAGAGCCGGAAGAGATAAGAAAAATGGTCATAGAGCTATATGAGAGTTCAATGGTTATTGATCCTATTGTAGAGACTATGATTCCCACAGTAGAGGTGCCAAATATTTTGGAAGTACCGGCAGATGAGCAGACTAAGCAGATCGAAGAAGAGAGATATGAAAAGAAAAGAAAGAGGAAAAAAGCCAAGGTTGCGAAGAAAAAAGCCAGACTTGATAGCATCCACGATGTGCGGGACCATTAGACACAACTCAGAGAGATGGCTACGGGACCTGGTCGTTTTAGAGATCCAATTCCAGATGCTGATGGGGTTGATATTGTGCCCCCATCTGTTGATGATCTAGTCTCGATAAGGACAGTTGCTGAGAATACTGGGACCCAATCTGAGAGCCCATATTTTGGTGTTGATGCTTCGGTTTCTAGAGCTCCTACGTATATTTATATCCCTAGTCTTGTTATATTTTTAACACTGGGGACAGTGTAATGTTTTCAAGTTAGGCGTGGGGGTACCAAAATATTTTGGGAGCAATTTGAAATTTTTCTAGATATAGCTAAAACTGAAAGTCTATTATGACTTGCGGGTCTGAGGAAAATAGCTAAGATAGGGAGTAGATCAACGCCCCTAATGCAGAGGATAGTTAAAATTTTGTGATGTTGATTTTTATGGATTTTTGAAAAGTTGGGATGTATTCAAAGATTTTTTGACTCTAATTTTGATGTTTGTTTTGTGATTGATGAAACATTGCTAATTTTGTGTCGACGTCTGAAATGAGATTGTAAAAAGTGGTGTCAACTATGTTGAAAAATTAAAATATTAAGCCCCCTCAAAATCTTTCTTTTATGAATTGCGTAATTCATATAGTTGTGTGAGACTATTGAGTATCTAATAATGGAATTAGGATTAGGGATAGTACAGTTCAGGTCAAAAACTATTGCATAATTAAATAACAAGTACTTAGTAATACAGCCCTTTGCAGGTGTGCATGTAAGGTTTACTTAGTGCCCAGTTATATGGGAATCTAGAACTTGCCCGGTTGCTTTTGCCTAGGTCTAAGGATAGTTCGGTAGGAAATGATCTTAGACCATTTTTGTGTGAGTACACTTAAGCCTAAAATTCTTGAACCAAATCTACAAATCCACTTTATCCAAATATGTGATCTTCAGTAGCCCAATTTATCTTGACACACCTATCACCTACCCGTTTAAACTTACAATGAACCTGTTTGACCCTGGTCCTCTTGGGACACTGTGCACCTCAACTCAAGAAAATTGCCTAAGTTAAGGGTGGCTATTATAAGGGTGCATAAGAAAAAATCTAGAATGATGAAAGGTGTATATAAGGAAAATAGTTGTAATATGGGAAGGTGTGATATAATGAAAATGAAAAAATGTACAAGGTATAGAAAAAAAAAGAATAAGAAACAAAAAAGATAGAAAACAATACATGGCCCAAATGGAATGTGCTCTGAAGAAAAAATGACATAAGGGTGAAACTAAAAGAAATAATCAATAGTGGACCCATAAAAGAACGTAGTGTCAGGAGGCTTAGTCACTTTAAAAATACAAGCTTACCATACCAACCCTAAACCTACGTTACAAACCAAATAAAGAGCATAATGGTAAGATTATGGTATTTTATTCACACAAGTGATACTTCTTTGTCAGAGAGTGTCATTTGTATATCTTTGAATAGAGGAGTCTAGTCGATTTCCTTGACTGTGAGTCCACATGGGTTATATTGCAAGGTTACTAAATTATTTGATGAATGTAACACACATATATTCCCAAGTGTCTATTGGTAATGTAATTCCATCATCTGATTCTTTCATGTTTTTATATGTATGGAATTGCTATGTGCAAGTATCAGTTGAAAAGTTCAAAATTGAGAGGGGAGCAACAAGATTTAGAATTGAATCCAAAATCGCTGCCATAGGTTGTTGAGATCTGCCTGTTTTAAGCATTGCCTCAGGGTTACGAAATAGTATTTGGTTTTGCTTGCCTGAGGATATGCAAAAGTCTTAGTTGAGAGTCTTGATGTGGCATGGAAACACGACACTTTCGATGCCTAAAACTGAAAATTTATGCATGAACTTAGGTTGTTTTTGTTGGATATAATGCACTCTGGTGTGAATTGCCGGTAAAACAGGTTTATAATATTATTTGAATGAAAAAAGTAGAAAAAGACCTGAAAAAGACTAACTCCAATTCGTATATGAATTAGCCCTTGAGTTGTAACCATTCGATATAACTGTATGTTTAATCATATGAGAAACAGAACCAAAAGCCATTTGAGGAACTAAGAATAAGGAAGATACGACTGAAGTAACTAATAGTAAGCTAGGATACGAGTCGTATTCTGAAATCGTGAGCAAAACAAAATCCAAGATACTATTTAGGAATTAATGTATCAGAAGGATACAAGTCGGCAGTCTAAGTATGACTCATATAGGGATTCATATACAAACCAGTGTTCAAGATCGTAAAAGACTAAAGCCCAGGTAGATGCGGATCAAGGGCACGAGTCATATATGTAGTTACAACTCGTAAGCCAAAGTTGTCAGATGAACATAGGATTGAAGCCTTGGGAATATTAGGCATTGGAATAGTTATGACAAGGCAGGGTACGACTCATAAGCTGAGGATACGAGTGAAGATTGAGTCGTACTGACTGCCGACATAACTTTACCTTTCCAATTTTTAATAAGATTTTTATGTTATTATGAGGTACTATAATTATCCTAGGGTTTATATTTCATAATTTTAATCATAGTAACATTCTTTTGAACATAATTATATATTATTACATACTTTTACAATTATTCTTGAGATTTTGAGGGTTATATTCAATTGAAGACTTTGGAGTTTAATCATCTTATTCTCGTGCAATTGATTTTATGCTTTATTTATTGATAATCAATGTTTCTTGCATAAACATGAGGGGCTAATCTCATTAGTTAGGGTTATGGGAAGTCTGGCATATTAGCTATGTAGAGGAAGTGTGACACATATCTTTCTAGGGTTTATTCATGTATCCTAATTCTTCTTCACTATAATTGATTTCAAGTAGTTGTTGAATCTTGAGATAAAAGCCTGTATTCACATTCTTTTGATAACCAAGATGCTTGTGACTGGGAAAGGGAGATTAGGATAGTAATTTAGGATTTCTACCTCCACCATATAGTCCCTGCATTCCATCTTATCACTTGATCCAATAACTGAGGATCAAGTGAATTGAGGCCGTAGATAGGGACAACAAGGAAACACCCAGAGAAGATAACCAAGTCTAAGGGTGAAATTTATCTTTGCTCTCAAAAGGTGACTGATAATAACTATCTTGTAGGCTTTACATGCAGCATAATATAATAGTGGGTTGATCACGAGAAGTCTATGGAGTTGAGAAGCCAGGGGGAACACAAACCTAGCATTCATCTCCTATTGAATACTACTCATAAGCACTCAAGAATTGATTACTCTTTGCTATTGTTAACAAAATCCCCTATTTACTTTCCTAAACTACTCTAGGATTACATCAAGGCAAGCAACTGCTCATGCTTTCCCTATGGGATCGACCCCAACCTAGTTGGGTTATTATATTTACATCAACCTCATTTACTTTCGATTGAGGTGTAGTTTTATAGCAAATGAACCTTCAAATCAACAAAGCATCTTAAGAAGAGACACAAATTCTTAAAATATTATCTCACTCTTCACAGTGCAACTTACCTCACTCATTTACCCAAATTTAAAGTAAGAATTCACTCTCTACCTTAACGTATCGAAGTCTATCACATAGATGATTTAGGTCCACACAAACAAGGAATTTCCATTCTTAAAGGAACTCAAATAATGAAAGAATTTGCACTCATCCTCTCAAATAAATTAAAGTACAACAAGTAGAACCATAGGCTTGTCCTTTATGCTTTTTTCCACTAATGTATACTTAGTTTTGAATCACCAAGGTCTTGTCATCCAAGATGAAGGTTTGAGGTGTGGGAAGGAATATATACGGTTCAACTGACTAAAAAACCTCATTTAATGGAATCTCTCAACCCTATCTACCCTAAAAATTTCAAACTATTAACCTTTTTCTCCATTAATTCATTTCCCATGTTTCCCTAACATTTTTATTAGCATTTCCTAAACAATTCAATTCAACCATATTCTTTCTTCATTTTTGTGACTTTTTCAAGAGACTTTCTAACTTTAAGCTCTTCTTAGCGCCCCCCTCCATTTGTCTCACTTTTCTCTACATTCTGTGGTCTAGGATATGTAACTTTACCATAAAGTATGTCTCTTATCTCTTAAGCACATGATTCAACCACCTTACATACATCTTACTTTGATCACCTTAGCACACCACATTCAACCCTCAAAACTTGGAGTTTTAACCACGCTTACATTACTTTCTCAACTACATAAAACCGCCAATTTTATCCTTTTCCTATATTTCATTTCTTAGAATCATGTGAGGCATCAAAGGAGGTTAAGTTCCAAAAGGAAGATTATAGAAATGGATTAGGTGTTTTAGTAATGATAACATTACAAAACAAAAGAAAAATAGGCAAACAGGTTCAAAGGGGTAACTAGGAAACAATGTTAAGGAGGGAATTTGGCTGTGTGACGGGTCAACAATGGCCTAGGGTCATCCTCCAAACAAAGATTGCCTAGGATTTTGCTTTTAATACAATTGGGGAATGTTCTAAACTACACAAATGTACAAGAATTTTTCAAAAGTCTCACCACACATGGCATCGTACACAGAGGGCAGTAAAGTTAGTCGTCCAACCAATTTGAGCAACTTGAGCTTAATAAGTTAGTTTGAGTCAAAGACTCATCCTTTTAAAAAGAGATCCAAAAATTGAATTTAATGGTCTTATTTCAAAAAATAATTCTATATTTTTTTTTCAAAATAATTTCATTTCTTACCAATGACATTTTGAAATTATTTTTAAACTTTTTCCTATTCCTAAACAGTTAAAGAAAAACATAGGTAGATTTAAGGAAACTTTATCATTACACTTCATTGGGTTCTTTCCTCACAACGTTCAAGTTTTTGAACACAACATTGTCAGAGAATCTTCACATATCGCCTATTTAGCTCATAAAACAATCATGGCACTAACAAAAGCACAAATTACCCTATACCCTAAAGAATAGTGTTAGCTAATGTAATGACCTGAACTAGGTCCTGGCCAAGACAGGTATCTCAAGTTTAGCGTGGACTAGAGACCACCCTCTTAACCTAGCCAAAACACCATACAATACCTAACAATGGCTGAATCCCAAACATATAACAAGATAACATAAGATAATCTCAAAGAATTTAAGATATAGATCGATAATCATCAACCAACTAAAAAAAATCAACATCACTACCTAAGTACATAGTAATCCACAAAGTCTTCTAAAAAAGCCAAAATCAATAATGTATCAGGACATACCCCGACCCTAATAATGATAATGACAATATTAACCGATGAAAAACGATGATCCACCTAACTCTGTGCACTAGAAGTAGAAGTATCTCTAGTACCTACATCACGTAGGTATAGAATGTCCAAAGATGGTTAGTGGATTGAGCACTAGCATGTAGCTCGAGGATAGGGAGTAAAACAACGCCAATTAAATCCAATTCAAAACCATATGAACATCATCATATATATTAATAAATAATATACTGGGAAGGGAACAAGGTTTAATGTGGATTTGTGCAGCTCAACCATCATAAGAAGGTATACACGAGATATATGGGTCCTGTTCTTCCCTAGATGAAAGGGCACCAGTGCGTGTAGCTGCACAAACTTGAAAATACACATATGCACCATGGGGGACTCTAATCTCTCGGCATATAAAGGTGACTTAAGAACCCAATCTTGTATTATAATATGAGGGACTCAAAACTCCCAATCATATAATAAAGAGGACTCGAACAGTCCAATCATTCATAACCTCACGTTGGAAATTGCGATTCTAGTAATGTTCACTCGGGACATCCAATTTGATGACTTAGCTAAACAACCATCTTTTAAGTCCCATTAAAACATTTATCACACATTCTCATTCATTGAACAGTAACACATATTTAGGCAAGCATTATTGGTATCGTCATATCAACTATTAACTTTGGAAAATGACTCCCTTTGTTCATCAAATCAAAGCACCATGTTTCAATAACCTCTTCATATCATGCAATTGTTCCAAAAATAGTTTAATACAATTTTACTCACACTCACAACCACTTTCACAAAATTGGGTAGGGGTTGTTACCAAATTAACTGTTAATGTTCACAAAATTTTGGAAACTCACAATCCCGTACTTCATTCACCATTTCCATGCATCAAATTGATTTCAAAACAACCATTTTAAACACAAACAATGCATATGTAAACACTAAACATAACATAAACAATAATAATTCAAAACCCTCGACCCATGTTCAAAAACCACCATCATAACCACATGGACAACTATTTAAAACACATGGTTTTAAAAAGTAATTGTTCAGGAAGAGTAACATGCCTAAAATATCAAGATTTACGGAGAGAATTCGACCTTGAGAGCTCTAATTGATGAACTTATTTGAAATACTAAGTATCTTGTTTGAGAGAATTTAGAGAGAAGAGAGAGTATTTTGATTATATTATGAATGAGAAATAAACCCCTTTTATTCTTTATGGATGTGGGGTTTTAATTGGGTAAGAAGGAAATAACAAAGGCCCTAAACTTAAAGCTAAAAAATTTTCACCGGTGACTGCGGGTCTCACTATGACTCGTAACGACACCTTATGACTCATCACCATAAGTCGTAGCCAAGATAGTGTCATTAGGACCACATATTATTGACCATATGGCTTACAACATATGGCTCGTTAGGGGTCCCTACAACTTATAGTGTCCTAGTCGTCCCCAGGAAAACAACACTTGGAACATACATAGGTTTTACTATTGTTAGGATGTCACAACTCGTAAAGAGTATGCATGACTTATTGGGATTCACTCATACTAAGAGCAGAAAATTTAGCCTCGCACACTGGTCAGGCTATGATTTGGGTCCAGCGACTGATCAAGACTCCGTACTACTCATAAGGGGCATCGTTACATGTATAGTGAGGATAAAATTTTACAAATCTTTAAGGGCCAAGAATCTAGGGTGTTACGTTCTCTCCTCTTAGGATCATTCGTCTTTTAATTATGAGACAAGGCATTCATTAGCATGATTTGACTCCATAACTACACTTACCACTAACAAAGTCAGAAAATAAAGATGCGAAGGAATACATATACCACATGCAGGATTATCCGAAGAGGGAAATTAGAATAGGTACTTCTACTTCATGTCCTTCTCGGCTTTCCAAGTTGCTTCTTCACGCCTTTGATTCCACCATAGAACCTTTACCAAATCCAGATCCTTTGATCGCAAGAAGCAAACTTACCGATCCAAGATCATAATCAAGACTTCCTCGTAGGACAAGGAATCTGAGACACCTACAGTTTCAAAAGGAACAACAAAAGAAGGATCGTCCATGAACTTTCTCAACATGAACAAATAGAAGACCATATAAATAGAACCAAGCTCGCAGGCAATTCCAACTCATAAGCCACTATGCCTACTTGCCTAAAAATATGAAATGGGACAACATACCATGTACTAAGCTTCCCTTTCTTTCCCAACCACATCACTCCCTTCATAGAATACACCTTTAAAAACACCATATCTTCCTTATTAAACTCTAAGTCACATAGACTTATATTCGTATAGGACCTTTGGCAACTTTGGGAAATCTTAAGCCTATCTCGAATTACCTTTACCTTTTCCATAGCTTGGTAAACCAAGTTGGGACCATAGAACCTATTCTTACCAACCTCAAACTACCTAATAGGGGACCTACACTCTCTACCTTACAAATCCTCATATGGGGCTATCCCAATGCTCGAAGTATAGCTATTATTATAATAAAACTCAATGAAAGGCAAATGATCAACCCAACTACCACCAAAATTGATCACACTATACCTCAACATATCTTTCAAAGTATGCATCATCCTCTTTATTTGTATATCTGTCTGAGGGTGGTAAGTGGTGCTGAGGTTTACCTTAATCCCCAAACCTCGCTGAAAGAAATGCCAAAAGTGATATAAGAACTAAGTACCTCTATCAGATATAATGGAAACTAGAGCACCATATAGCTTTATGATCTCCTTAATGAAGAGCTTAGCATAATTCTCTACCGTATAATTAGTCCTCACTAACAAGAAGTGACCGAACTTAGTCATCCTATCCACGATTAGCCAAATGGAATCAAACTAACAAAGGGACTGTGGATGACCAGTAACAAAATCCATATTAATCACTTTCCATTTTAACAGGGTCAAGTAAATCTCTTGAGACAAACCACCAGGCCTCAAGTGCTCAACGTTCACTTGTTGGTAAATTAAACACATAGTTACAAAATTAGCCATATCCCTCATAAAGATGCTACACCAATAAATTTCTTTTAAGTCATGATATATCATGGTCGAACAAGGATGAATACTGTACCTCAACATATGAACATCAACCAAAATGCTCTCTTAAGCCCATCAATATCTAGAACACATAACCTACCATGGTACCTTAAGATACCGTCACCACTAATCACAAAAGCCGTCAACTTTTGCTGACGCACATCATCCTTGATCTACATCAATATAATGTCCAAGACCTATTTACCTTTCACCTCAGCAACAAGTGATGATTTCTCCATATCTTGTACAGTCAAATTATTATCCTCAGAGTCTATGAGACAAACTCCAAGATTAGAAAAGTGGTGAATATCCTTCGCAAGTCCTCACTTCTCCTCATCTCCATGAGGTAGGATTCCTATGGACAACTTGCTAAGATCATCAACAACAATGTTAACTTTACCTTGATGATCGCGAAGATTGATTTCTTAGTCCTTAAGTAACTCAAGATATCTCCTTTGCCTAAGATTCAACTCCTTCTGGGTGAACATATATTGAAAACTCTTATTGTCTGAGAAGATATCAACACAAACCCCATATAAGTAATAACGCTAAATCTTAAAAGCAAAGACCACAACCAACAACTCAAATCATAAGTCAAATAGTTCTTCTCATGTACCATTAACTTCCTTGAAGAAAATGCAACCACCTTGCCATACTGCATGAAAACATAACCCAGTACCATTCGAGACCCATCACAATAAATAACAAAACCATCGGTACCCCCGGGTAGAGTCAAAACTAGAGCAAAAGTTAACTTATCTTTCAACTTCTCAAAATTTCTTTAGCAAATATTCGTCCACAAGAACTTCACCTTTTTCTGAGTTAACTTAGTCAATGGTGTAGCAATAGAAGATAAGCATTTCAAAAACCTTATATAATAATAGGCAAAACTGAAGAAGCTCCAAATGTTAGTTGGATTCGTAGGTCTAGGCCATTTTTTACCCACCGTAAATTTCTTTGAATCCACCATGATCTTTTTACTAGAAAAAACATGAATGAGATAGGTCATAACATTTAACTAAAACTCACACTATGAGAACTTTGCATAGAATCATTAATCTTTTAAAGTTTGCAACACAAGGCAGTGGTGATTGGTATGATCCATCTCACTCTTAGAATACGCTAAAATATCATAAATAAACACAATCACAAAAATATCCATGAATTGATGGCTGACTCGGTTGATAAGATCCATAGGTTTCGTTGGGGCATTAGTCAATCCAAAAGACATCACCAAAAACTCAAAATGACCTTACCGGGATTGGAAGGCAATTTAAGGACATCCACTTCCCTAATCTTCAGCTAATGGTAACTTGACTAAAGATCAATCTTGGAAAAGTACATTGAACCCTTAAACTAATCAAAGAGATCATCGATCCTAGGTAGCAAATATTCATTCTTTAGAATCAACTTAATCAACTAGCAGTAATCTATACATATTCGAAGGGATCCATCCTTCTTATGCACGAATATAATTGAAGCACCCTAAGGAAATACACTAGGGTGAATAAAACCCTTATATAGAAGATCTTTGAGCTACTCCTTAAGTTTATTCAACTCAGTTAGAGCCATTCTATTGATAGGGATAAAAATAAGATATATTTTGAAAGAACATCAATCAAAAAATCAATTTCCCTATCAGGAGGAACTCCAGGAAGATCCTTACAGAACTTTAATGCCTCGATTATCTGAACCAGAATTCTACATAGTGCTTATAAGCCCGAGGGACTGTAAGTTAAGCCATGACTTATATCTGTACCTGTACACTACAATATATAACATAATAGTATAGAAAGCATGAACATGTAGGCCATAAGGTTCAACTGAATAAAAAACTATAAAAACTTAATATCCATATAGGTGAAAGATACCCAAAATAATTGAAAACTGAATCAATTCTGAACAAAATCTGAATTCTAAATCTAAAAACCTCTAAGTACTGCTGAATAAAGATTTGAAGGAACATATTTCCAACTAACTCCGTCTACCAAAACTGAGATGATATAATAAATGAAATAAAATAATATCGCCCTCAAATGGATGAGGACCCACTACAATTCTGTGGATGGATGCTACTACTGATCTGGAGCTCGTGTCTCTAAACCTATAGTGTAACAAAAAATAAAGCACCATAGCATAAATGCGTCAGTACAACTAGAGTACTGAGTATACGAGTGAGGTAGTCTAATGCAAAAGGGTTTACATTTATGAACAATGCTAACTGACTTACTTATATGGAAGTGAGAGTATAAATATACATACATAGTAACTGAGATCGTGAGTGTGTGATAGCTTGATCTGTACGCTAATACATGGTTTACGGATAACAGACATTGCTCAAACTGTAGTTCTAATAACATGGGCTATTGTATCTGATAGTCTAAAATCTAATGGAACTATCTGAGTTCCACGCTATAACTAAATTTGACAGTATATGATAGTCCTAGTATACTGATATCTGAAGAACTATCTGAGTTCTTCAACTGAGACTGAGTCTGAAACTATGGGAGGTAGT
>JAPEIP010000006.1:74473051-74483284 GCA_026120095.1 Capsicum chinense | reverse complement strand
GACTTACTTATATGGAAGTGAGAGTATAAATATACATACATAGTAACTGAGATCGTGAGTGTGTGATAGCTTGATCTGTACGCTAATACATGGTTTACGGATAACAGACATTGCTCAAACTGTAGTTCTAATAACATGGGCTATTGTATCTGATAGTCTAAAATCTAATGGAACTATCTGAGTTCCACGCTATAACTAAATTTGACAGTATATGATAGTCCTAGTATACTGATATCTGAAGAACTATCTGAGTTCTTCAACTGAGACTGAGTCTGAAACTATGGGAGGTAGTTGTTTAACTGACATACCCCATATGTGACATTATGGAAAAGCTGGGGTCCAATCTCTTTCCTGACTGAAAGAGAGTCAATACCGCATAACTTGTAACGACAACATATGAGCAACCCTTATATAACAGGTACCTCTAGTGAGAACGGTGGGAACCCTCATATAATAGTTTAAGCCATCTCATCTACCCTTATATAATAGGCTGCGATGTCTAAACCTATACTGGCTACATAGTTCTGGAATGTAAGAATGACTGCTAAGAATCACACCCTTATATACAGGTGAGATCTAATTTTTGGGTTTACTCGATGCTAACTCCTACTCGCATCTAAAGAGACTGAACATGA
This sequence comes from Capsicum chinense, assembly GCA_026120095.1. Classification (NCBI taxonomy): domain Eukaryota; kingdom Viridiplantae; phylum Streptophyta; class Magnoliopsida; order Solanales; family Solanaceae; genus Capsicum; species Capsicum chinense. Next base: position 74,482,649 of record JAPEIP010000006.1, on the reverse strand, counting down.
TTTAACTGACTGTACGTGAGTGGAACTTATTGAATTCCATTGACTTATGGAATACTACTGATATCTGATAACTGACTGAGACTATGAGATTCCCTGAGTCACATGAATGATTGAATTCTACTGAATAATTGCTTAATTTTGTATATCGTGAAACATTACATTGCTTAAGGCACACAACTATAGTTTTCAGGTATGAATACCCCTATGACTCGATGGAAGAAAACTGACTCAACATGACTAACTTGATCATAACATCGGAGTCTACAATTTACATTATCATAAATAGGGGATATTATACATCATGCAGTTCCTCAATATTTTAAGCATGGTAGGGAGTGCATAGCTATATTTCATGTGTATATTGTATTACTACATTATCATATATTTTTCATACCACATCATTAGCAATACATGAAAAGCACCGAATTCATATTAAACTATATAGCTAACATGGACTTGTCATTTAGAATCATGGAACCATATAAACATGAATTTCTGGCATCCTAAGAATTTTATAGAACACCTTGCCTGCATTCTTTAAGGCATAGGTGTGTTTCATAACTTGTACCATTTTACACCACCTAAAGTTAATAGTTTTCAACTAAAAAGAATATATATTCCATGAAAACACCTCTAGATATCATCTTGAAACTTAAACAACAATCATCAACATGTACATGCTCATATCACCACAAAAAGTTCAAAAAAATAGTATTTAAAACATGGTTTTTGATCTATATGAATATATTGGGTCCACATATGAACACAACGCATACCTTAGAAGGAAGTTTCTTGATGATTGATGGAGGAATTTCTTTGAAATTGGGTCCTCAAGGTTGATTGTGCAACCCTAGTTGTCTTTCTCCTATGTGCTTTTGGATAATGAACTTTGAGATGTTACTAGAGTTGTAGTGTGTTGAGAAGCTATACATTTTGTAAGGATAAGTTTAGGGATGTGTAAGGAGTACTATAAGACCTAATTATCCTCAAAATAACTCAAAAACTAAGTGTAGTCGTGGCTGAAATCATAAGTCTGCGTCGCACACCTCATCACGCATGCTAAGATGTGTGCCACACAACCTATCGCACATGCTAAGGTGTGCATCGTACATGCTATCGCTCAACTGAGTTTGTGCACTGCACATGCCATCACACACTTTGTCCATTAGCCTTGTATGATTTGTTAGGTGTCACACTTCTCTTATCAAGGCCATAACTTAATGCTCGGGTGTCAGATATTGGTAAAATTGGTATCGTTGGAAAGCTAATTCGATTCTCTACTATTTGGTAGGTATAAATCTTCCAAAATATGACATATCAATCAAGTTATCCATGTTCAAAGATTACTCTTGAGGAATCACACACAAAACCTTGATGGATTCATAAGATATTAAGTTGCATTACTCTAAGTGACTCATATGAGCATGCTTAACACATCATAAGCTATCTTGTCGCTAGGATTCTTAACATAAGTCATGCACTAAAATTCAAGTCATATGATAGAAGATTTCATATGTAGGAAAATTGGTTCACTTCCTAGCTTAGAAACATAAGGCGTATTACAATATCTCCCCTTTAGGAACATTCATCCTCGAATGAGAATTTACTGATAGGGGATGAAAGATAAGAGGAATGTGAACTGGACATGAATGACTAAAACATGATCTCATGGCTGACATATCTAATAAATTACCTATATCATACTTGGCATGCGTATCTGATGCACGTGTAACTAATTCATTAATGCATAACTGAGGTTCTCGCATTGAGAATCCATATCTGATGCATGATTAAAAACTGGAAAGATACATGAATACATGAATTAGTATGCAATGGTAGGTAATAGGTACCAATTTTTTAATGGGAACATGAGCATGAAACTGAATACTAAACATGAACTTTATAAGCTTAAGAAGGACTGTTACCTTGAGCTTGATCTAAATTGACGGAAAAGAGGTAAGGATACTTGGTACGCATATCTACTTCTTCTTCTAAATTAGCTCCCTCCTGAGACTAATTTCACCAAAGGATTTTAACTAGAGGGACTTCTTTGTTCCTAAATCTACAAGTCTGGTAGTCTAGGATTTTGACTAAAACTTTTTGTGAGAGAGGTTGTTCTGAAAGTCAATGCTCGAAATAAGGAGTAAAATTGTTGGGTCACCTATGTACTTCTTGAGCAAAGATTCATAGGAGACGAGATAAATGAAGGCTAGATCTGAAGACAGTTTGAGCTTATAAGCTACCTTGCCAAAGTAATTGAGAATCCTAAATGGACCGACATAGTGGGGAATAATTTTCCCTTTCTTGCTGAACCTCTTCAGTCCCTTCAAGGGAGAGTTCTTAAGATAGACATAGTCATTGACCTCGAACTTGAGATCCTTCCTACGAATATCCGCATACGGCTTCTGTCGGCTCTTAGCAACCCAGAGTCTTTCTCTAATCAACTGAAATTTCTCTAAGGCGTCGAACACTAAGTCAGGACCTATGACTGAGACCTCACTAACTTCAAACCAAACTATTGGAGATCTACACCTCCTACCATAGAGAGATTCAAATGGAGCCATCTGAATACTGGAATGATAGCTATTATTGTATGCAAATTCAATCAAGGGCAAGTGGTCATCCTAGCTTTCCTTAAAATCAATTGCACTCTCCCTTAGCATATCTTCAAGAGTCTGAATGGTCCTCTCTGCTTGACCATCTGTGTAAGGATAAAATATTGTACTGGGATAGACTTGGGTACCAAGACCCTTTTTCAAAGCTTTCCAGAAGTAAGACGTGAACTGGGTATCTCTGTCTGAGATGATAGATAATGGAACATCATGCAATCTGACCAACTCCCTAATATAGAGTTTGGCATAGTCCTCGGCTGAATAAGAAGTACAACCTTGAAGAAAAAGGGCTGATTTGGTCATTCTATCTATAATGACTCAAATTGAATCATCCTTGTGACGATCTCTAGGTAAACCCGTCACGAAGTACATGTTCACCTCTTTTCACTTCCAATTAGGAATGGTGAACTCCTGCGTGGAACCACTAGGTTTCTAATGCTCTATCTTAACCTACTGACATGTGGAGCACTAAGCCATAAAGTCTACAATATCGCTCTTCATCACACTCCACCAATAGATCTTTCACAAGTTGTGATACATCTTAGTGGCCCTGGATGTATAGAGGATCACACACCATATGCTTTTGCAAGAATTCGCTGCCTTAAGTCATCTATACCTATAACACATAGATGACCCTAATAACGAAGAACACCATCTCCCCCTTGGGAGAAAATGTCTACCTTATTATCCTAAACTGACTCTTTTAGCTTGACAAGGCTAGGGATCCCTATCTTTCTTCTCTTTCACCTTGGAAACTATAGATGAATCTAAACTACTCTGAATATATACACCACTCTCTGAAGAGTCGCCTAAGCAAATGCCTAGTCTGGCAATCTGATGGATTTCATGGTCTATATTTTTTCTTCTATCCTCAATGTGAGAAACACTACCCATGGAGAGTCTACTGAGAGCATCAGCCACAACATTTTCCTTACTCGGGTGATAAAGGACACTCATGTCATAATCCTTAAAGAGTTCAAACCACCTTCTCTGACAAAGATTGAGATCTTTCTGAGAAAAGACATACTAGAGATCTTATGATATATGAAGACATCTACAATAATTCTATATAAATAATGCCTCAAAATCTTTAAGCCAAATACTATGGCTGCTAACTCAAGATCATGACTAGGATAACTCTTTTCATGGGGCTTTAACTGTCTGGAGGCGTAGGCTATGACCTTACCATGTTGCATGAGGACACAACCTAAACTAACTTTAGATGCATTACAATATACTACAAACCCATCTGAACCATCTAGAAGAGCTAGAATTGGAGCTGAAGTAAGTCGAGTCTTCAATTCCTAAAAACTGTTCTCACATGAATCTGACCACTGAAACTTGACCTTCTTCTGAGTCAATTTGGACATAAGAGATGCATTAGCATAAAATCTCTCAAAAAAAATCTATAATAGCCTGCTAAACCTAAGAAAATTTTGATATTTGATGGAGATATGGGGCGAGGCCAGCTTCTTACCGCTTCAGTCTTCTTGAGGATCTACTCTAATGCCATCACTGAAAACAATATGGCCAAGGAATGCTACTAATATTAGCCAAAATTTGCATTTACTGAACTTGGCGAAAAACTAATGATTCCTGAGAGTCTGAAGAACAATCCTAAGATGGTCTGAATAATCATGCTCTGTGTGAGAATAGACAAAAATATCATCTATAAAGAATATGATGAATATGTCCAAGTACTGATTGAACACACGGTTCATCAATTCCATGAAAGCTATAGGGGCATTGGTAAGACCAAAGAACATGACTAGAAATTATAAGTGACCATATCGAGTACAAAAAACTATCTTTAGGATGTCACGTTCTCTAATTCTGAGTTGATGATATCCAGATCTGAGGTCTATCATGGAGAAATAACTGGCACCCTGAAGTTGGTAAAGCAAGTCATGTATTCTAGGAAGAGGATACCTGTTATTGACCATGACTTTGTTGAGTTGATGGTAATCAATACACATCCTGAGAGAACCACCTTTCTTGCACACGAATGAGACTGGTGCACCCCATGAGGACACATTGGGACTAATGAATCCCTTATCCAAGAGATCCTTCAACTGATCTTTCAGTTCCTTGAGTTCCACAGGTGCCATTCTATATGGCGGAATAGAGATAGGCTGAGTATCTAGGAGAAGGTCTATGCCGTAGTCTATTTTCCTTTTGGGAGGAACGCCTGTAAGATCTTTGGGAAAGATGTTTGAATATTCATTAACAACAAGAATTCATTCAAGGATAGGTGATTCAAAATTGGAATCTTTATCATGCACGAGATAATACACACCCCCCTTAGAAATCATTCTCCTTGCCCGAAGGTAGAAAATAAGATGACCTCTGAAAGATAAAGTACTACCCTTCCACCCTAGGATAGGCTCATTCAAGAACTGAAATTGAACTATCCAGGTTCTGGAGTCGACTGTGGCATAGCAGGAATGAAGACAATCTATGCCGAGAATGACATAAAAATCAGTCATCTCTAATTTAACTAAATCTCCTAACGTGGATTTCTAAAATATAATAATCGGGCAGTTCCTGTATACCTGCCGAGCTATGATGATTTTACCAACTGGGGTAGTGACTAAAAAGGGCTCTGCTAAAATTTCAGGACTGATTCTAAAATAGTCTACTATGTATGGAGTGAAAAAAGACGAGGATGCACCTGGATCTAGCAAATCATAAACATGAACATGGAAAATCTGTATCATACCAGTAACAACATCAGGATAATTTTCCTGATCCTATCAGGTCAGAAAAGCATAGATTCTATTTGGACGTTGCCCACTAGTAGTACTGGAAGTGGAACCCTGCTGGTTTGGGCTACCGGACTGAACTGTGGAACGATTTTGCTGACCCTAAGGACCTGGCTGAGGATAGTCACTAACTCTATGGCCTGGCTTGCCACAACTGAAACAAATGCCTTAACCCACTCTACACATACCCTGGTGGTTCTTACAACTCTGACACTAAGGATAAGTATGGGCACTACTTATATTGCCCTAAGAATTAGAGCCTGGTGCTCTATCTCTATTGCAATCTCAGAATTTTGGCACTGAAGGAAGAACGGAGGAAGGAGATGGAGTTGCTAACTTTGGACGAAACTATGATTGGTTTTCTTCTTCGGTTTGGGCTGAGCAAAACTGAAACTGCCTAAACTTGCTCTCTTGTTCTGCCTCTCCCTAGTTCTAAACTTCTTGTCTTTTATCTGCTGGGCATTGGTCATGAGCTTGGCTAAATTTATATCACTATTCAGCATCGTAGGCCTACACTCATTTACCACACTATCCTTCACCCCTAACACTAACTTGCTCATCTTAGCCCTGTTGTCTGCAACCATATAAAGGGCATATCTGGATAGCTGAGTAAATCTTAGAGAATACTCTCTAACCTTCATAATTCCCTGCCTGAGGTTGATGAACTCAAGAACATTGGTTTCCCTCAGCTCTTGGGGAAAGAATCTATCTAAGAAAGTCGTGACAAATTTCTCCCACTCAATAGGAACTGCACCATCTACCCTCTCAGACTTCCACTATTTGTACCAAGTGTGAGCAATATCCTGTAATTGGTATGTGGCTAACTCGGCAATCTAAATAGAATTAACTCCCATGATATTAATAACCTTTTGTACTTGGTCAATGAAATCCTGAGGGTCTTTGTCAGACTTAGACCCGAGAAAAATGGAGGGTTCATTCGGGTAAACTCTTGAATCCTAGCTGCTGCAGAATTAGCCTCTGGATTGGCCGGAATAACTGGTGTCTGTTCATTCTGGGCAGCCATAGACTGAGCAAGCGTGGTGAATATAGCCCTAATCTCCCCATGAGAAACATGCTCGCCCAAAGGATCTTTGGGATGAGGAGCTGGCTGGTTTCTTCTTTTTGGGGCCATATTCTAAAATAAGAGAAGAACGGATAAGACTGAAAGTTTAATTTGACACTATGCTCACTAGCTCGACATGAATAATGAAAGAAGGGAAACTATTCCTAAAATATCTTATAGCCTCTTGTACATAAATGTGGCACGCAACACACCCATGTACAAGACTCTACTGGATGCAGCTTTCTGACTTTGTAGGACTCTATTGAACCTTAGGCTCTGATACCAAGTTTGTAATGCCCCGATTATCTTAACCGGAACACTACACGATACTCATGAGCCCGAGTTACCATAAGCTAACCCATGACTAATATCTGTACATGTACACTGCAATATATAATGTAATAGTGCGGAAAGCATGAACATGTAGGCCATAAGGATCAACTGAAGACTAATCTACCAAAACATAATATCCATATGGGTTGAACATACCCAAAACAACTGAAAACTAAATCAAATCTGAACTAAATCTGAATACTGAATCTGAAGGCCTCTAAGTACTGTCTGAATAAGCAGTTGAAGGAACATATCTCCAACTAACTCCATCTAACAAAAGTGAGCTGAAATAATAAATGAAATAAAATAATATCGCCCTCGAATAGATGAGGATGCACTGCAACTACGCGGCTTGTTACTACTGCTGATCTGGAGCTCATTTCTCTGAACCTATGGTGCAACATCAAAGAAAGCACCATAGCACAAATGTGTCAGTACAACTAGAGTATTGAGTATACGAGTGAGGTAGGCTAATGCAAAAGGGTTTACATGCATAAACAATGCTAACTGACTGATTTATATGAATGTGAGAGTGTAAACATACATTCATAGTAACTGAGATAGTGAGTACATGATAGCTAGATCTATTTGCTAATACATAGGTTATTGATAACTGACATGGCTGAAACTATAGTTCTGATAACATGGGTGACTGTATCTGACAGTCTTAAATCTGATGGAACTATCTGAGTTTCGCGCTATAACTAAATTTGACTATATCTGACAGTCCTAGTATACTGATATCTTAAGAACTATCTAAGTTCTTTTACTAAGACTGAATTTGAAACTATGGGAGGTAGTTGTTTAACCGACATGCCCCATATGTGCCATTATCGCTAAGATATGGTCCAATCTCTGCCTAGACTGGAAGGGTGTCAATACCGCGCCACTGGTAAGGACAATATGTGAGCAACCCTCATATCACAGGTAACTCAAGTGAGAACAGTGCAAACCCTTATATAACAGGTTAACCAACCTCATCTACCCTCATATAACATGCTGCGATGTCTTAACCTATTCTAGCTACATAGTTCTGGAATGCAAAGATGACTGTGAAGAATCACTAACTCATATACAGGTGAGTTCCCATCTTTGGGTTTACTCGGTGCTAACTCCTATTACCATCTGATGAGACTGAACATAATTTAACTGACTGTACGTGAGTGGAACTTACTGAATTCTGTTGACTGACAGAATACTACTAATATTTGATAAATAACTGAGACCATGAGGTTTCTTGAGTCATATGGCTAACTAAATTGTACAAAATCATGGCTTAATTTTGTATATTCTGAAACATGAAATGGCTCTAGGCACACAACTGTAGTATTCGGGTACAAATACCCCCATGACTCGATGGAAGGAAACGGACACAACATGACTGACTTGATCATAAGATCTGATTCCACAACACACATTATCTTAAATAGGGGATATTATGCATCATGTAGTTCCTCAGCATATTAAGCATAGTAGGGAGTGCACAGCTATATTTCATGTGCATATTGTATATCTCCATTTTCATACATGCTTCATACCACAACATTATCAACACATGAAAAGCATGGAATTCATATTAAAGTATATAGCTAACATGGAGTTGTCATTTTGACATCATGGAACCATAAAAACATTAATTTCTAACATCCTAAGCCTTTTATAGAACACCTTGCAAACATTCTTTAAGGCATAGGTCTGTTTCATAACTTGTACCATTTTACACCACCTAAAGTTCATAGTTTTCAAATAACAATCACATATATTCCATGAAAACACCTCTAGATATCATCTTGAAACATAAATAATAATCATCAACATGTACATGCTCATATCACCATAAAAAGTTCACAAAATAGTATTTAAAACATGGTTCTTGAGCTCTATGAATGGATTGGATCCATAGATGAATAGTACGCATCCCTTAGAAGGAAGATTCTTGATGATTGACGGAGAAATTTTCTTGAAATTGGATTTTCAAGCTTAATTATGCAACCGTAGTTGTTTTTCTCCTATTGTGATCTTGGATAATGAACTTTGAGATGTTAATAGGGTTGTAGTGTGTTTAGACGCTATAAATTTCGTAAGGTTAAGTTTAGGGACGTGTAAGGAGTGTTAAAAGACTTAATTATCTTCAAAATAATTTAAAAACTAAGTGTTTTCGTGGCTGAAATCATAAGTGTACATCGTACACCTCATCACTCTTGCTAAGATGTGCACTACACATCCTATCGCATATGCTATCACACAACTGCGGTTATGCATCGTACGTGCCATCACATAATTGGTCCTGTAGCCATTTGCAATTTGTTAACCATCACACTTCTCTTTGCAAGGCCATAACATCATGCTCGGGTGTCGGATTTTGGTAAAATTGGTATCGTTGGAAAGCTATTTCGATTCTCTACAATTTGGTGGATCTAAATCTGCCAAAATATTAAATATCAATCAAGATATCCTCATTAAAAGGTTACTCTTTCAGAATCACACACTAAAACTTGATGGATTCAAAAGCTATTAAGTTGCATTACTCTAACTGACTCATATGAGCATGCTTAACATATCATAAAATATCTTATCGCTGGGATACTCATTGTAAGTCATGCACTAAAATGTGAATCACAGGATAGGACATTTCATACGTAGGAAAACTAGTTCACTTCCTAGATTAGAAGCATACAGGGTATTACAAGAACACCTCGAGAAACTCATAGACCACAGGGTCAGACTCCAAATAAGAAGTTTCAGATCTAGAATCCTTAGGATACACTAGATGGTAGAGGAACCCCTTGGAAATCAATTTTTGGGATCAAAGATACGAAATGAACCTT
>JAPEIP010000006.1:74437698-74472951 GCA_026120095.1 Capsicum chinense | reverse complement strand
GTGAATCACAGGATAGGACATTTCATACGTAGGAAAACTAGTTCACTTCCTAGATTAGAAGCATACAGGGTATTACAAGAACACCTCGAGAAACTCATAGACCACAGGGTCAGACTCCAAATAAGAAGTTTCAGATCTAGAATCCTTAGGATACACTAGATGGTAGAGGAACCCCTTGGAAATCAATTTTTGGGATCAAAGATACGAAATGAACCTTTTCTTAGCAACTAGGATTCTACTTTCCAACTCAATCACTGGCTCATTAGGGAAGTAGAAACTGACCTTTTGGGTCCGATAATCAAGAGGTGCATAGCATAAATTAAACCAATCCATCCGCAAAATCGCCTCAAAGTCTAACATATCTAGCTTTATCAGATCCACCATGGTCTCCCTAACAAAGAACGACATCACGCAAACCTTATAGATCATTTTAGCCTCAATGAAGTTACCCACCAGGGTGGATACAAAGAAGCAATCCAAAATACACTTAGGATCAAAACCAAAAGGATTAGACACATTGGGGTTACATAAGAGAGGGTATACTCAATATCAAGAAGACAATGCACATCATAAGACAAAAGTTTGAGCATATCACTACCAATAATGAGAGCGCCTAAGAATCCTAGAAGATGGCGAGAGCATACAGATGGTTCCAACTAGTGCTGGAGCTAGAAGAATATGTAGCACCCTTTGGTGAAGGAGCTAAAATAGTATCAAAAAGGATCGTTTTTCTCTAGAAGCAAAATTGAAGGACAATCCCTCCATATATGACCAATCTGATCATATTTAAAGTACTTGTTCCTCCCCTCTTCACAAACACCATGATACAGATGAATATGAAATCCACAAATAGAAAATCATGGAGCTGACTAAGCCCCACTAGCTTGAGACTGGGCATCTTGTGCCTTAAATCTACTGTTTCTATGAAAATGTCAGTCACCCAATGACTTAAGACAAGGATTATTAGCCATAGAGTAGGAACCAGATAAGAATACCAAAAATTCTTATTTTGCCATTTGTTCATCTTTGGTTATTTCTTCTTTTACACTTTTGTCATATACACAACAATTCTAGAGATATCCGTATCCTTATTTAACAAGGCATCCTTGCTTTTTAAGTTCAAAACACAGGATAAATCGAAAGCCAATTTTTTTAGTATAGTCCTAATGTTGGATACTAATTCTTGATCATATTGTGACAACTGATGAAACTTCAAGGCATACTCATATAGTTTCCTCCTACCTTGCTTCAAATTCACGAACTCCTAAGCCTTTGCCTCCCTCAACTCCTAAGGAAAAAAGCAATACAGAAAAGCACTAGAGAAGTCATCCAACAAAGTGGACTCAGCATCACTACTCCTAGAAAAGTCTTTTCCTAAATCACTAATACACCATATCCTTCAACTGATAAGCATCAAACTCCACAACCTCCATATCTATAGCATGAATCATATGAAAACTCTTTTCTATCTTATCAATGAAATTTTTAGTGTCTTCCTTAACCTCAGAACTAGTGAAAGTCAGAGGACTCAATGTCATAAATTCGCCAAATCTAGTAACCTAAGAAGATGGAGCAACAAGCTCAGTCGTAGAGGTAACCAATTGGTTAAGAAAACTAATCGACTTGCAAAACTCAGCATTAGCCATATCAGCTTTTAGGTGTCCCAAAATGTCTAGGAGGAATCGGTGGAGCTCCATACAGGCCAGTATAATTGGCGGTTGGAGCTCTATATCGAGTTTAAACTCCATACGTAGTACGAGCTCCATCAATACTATACTAAAAAAAGATAGAACATTTTTTATGAGCATCAAATCTTCTAGGAGACATGATCTAAAAAGCAAACATATGAGATATAGATGAGATTTTAAGATCTTAGACTTTATAGCCTAAAATAGGACAACAAGTAAGGGAAACATTCCTAAATGCCACACCTTATAAGTGTAGGACCTTACATACCCATTAAAGATACACTACTTGACACAACTATATGGACACTCAATGCCACTAACCCTACACTCTAATACCAACTTTTTCAAAACCCAAATAAAGGCTTGGCCATGATGGGTTTCTCAAGTCCACCATGTATTGGAGACCACCCCCGATACCTAGATAAAACACCACACACTACCTAAAAAATGATGAATTCCAAACATATAACAATATATCATAAGAAAAGAACAAATAATTAAAGATATGTGTATGATCGAAAATCATCAACCAACCAAAAACAACCAACATCACTACCCAAGTCCATAGTAATCCACAAATCCTTCGAACAAACCAAAAATAGATAAACTGTTGGGATATTCCCCTAAATTTGATGATGACAATGAAACTATTAATGACAATATGAACTCTTAATTCAAGTCTACGAATGGAAACTGATGAAATGTCCAAGTCTTTTTGAGAATGAAAACTCACTATTTCACCATCAATGACCGATGAATCGAGTTGATCCATCTATCACAATGGAATAAAAGTAGAAGTATCGTATAAGGATACAACTTCCAAAGATGGTTAGTGGGTTGAGCAATAGCATCTAACTCTGGGATTAGGAATAAAATAATGCCTATTTAAATCTAATTCAAAAGTATGTGAACATCATTATATTCATACCAAAATAATATTTTGGGAGAGAGAACTGGACTTAGCATGTACTTTAAAAGTTAAGTGTTGATTTGTATAGCTCAACCATTATAAAAAGGCACCCACAGGCTATATGAGTCCAACTTTTCCCTGGCTTAAAGGGCCTTAGTGTTTATAGCCGCTTGAGCTAGAAGATGTACATAAGCACCATAGGGAACTCGAACTCCTAGCTTATCAAGGTTACTGAAGAACCTATTCGTGTAATATAATATAGGGGACTCAAACCTCATAATCATATAATAAAAGGAACTCAAACCACCCACTCATTTAGTACTCTATGTCAGTAACCGCGGTTTCCAGTATTCAATATTCGTATCGTCATACCAACTACAATTGCAAGGTAATATCAACCTGCTATCATAATACCATCAACATGGGAAAATGACCCTCTTTGTTCATTAAATCAAACCTCCATGTTTCAATTACCTCTTTATATCATGTGATTGTTCTAAAAATAGTTCAATGCAGTTTTTCTCATACCCAAAACTACTTTCAAAAAATTAGGTAGGGATTGTTCATTGTTAATGTTCACAAAATTTTGGGAAATCACAATCCCATTGATCATTCACCATAACTATGGATCAAATTGATTTCAAAATGACCATTGAAACACAAACTATACATATGTAAATCTGAAGAATCACATAAACAATAATCATTCAAAACCCTCAACCCACGTTCCAAAACTACCATTAAAACCACACGGATAACTATTTAAAATACATACTTTTATAATGCAATAGTTGGTGAAGAGTCGCATACCTAAAATATCGAGTGTTACGGACAGAATTCGTCCTTCAGATCTCTAACTGATGAACTTCTTAGAAATCCTAAGTATCTTGCTTGAGTGAATTTAGTAAGAATATTGTGTGGTTTTATTATGTTATGAATGAGAAATTACCCCTTTTTATTCTTTATAGATGTGGGGTTTTAATTGGTTAAGAGGGAATTGACTAAATTAACCTCATAATGACACATTAGGATACGCCACCATGAGTCATATCCAAGATAGTGTCATTAAACACACATATTATTAACCCTATGACTTACATCATACAACTCTTTAAGGGTCCTTATGACTCGTAGGGTCCTAGTCGTCACCAGGATAGCAACACTTAAAACATACACTAGTTTGACTATGGATTGCATGTCACCATTTGTAATGAGACTATAAAACTCATTGAAAGGCACTCACACTCAGAGAATAATAGTTATCCACATACAATAGTCAGGCTACGATTTGGCTCATGCAACTTATTAAGACTCGCTCGACTCGTAAGAGGAGTCATTGCCTGGACAATAAGGATAAAATTTCTAAATTTTTTAAGGACCCAGAATTTAGGGTGTTAAACCCAATTTATCCTAGGTCACAGAAAGAATTTATGTCTTCTCGGGTTACTTACACTTTACTTGGGGATGCTATGATAAGCACATTAATCGATCAAACTATGCATGAAAAATTCATCAATAATTTAAAATAAAACTATCATTTATCTAATATTTAAGACAAATTTGAATCAAAACTATGCTCCAAAAAAAATCATATAGGGCCCTAAGGAAGTTCACATTAATCTTTACAAGAACATAAGGTGTTCCACTTTTCTTGGCATTTTAACAAATATGTGGTTTGCATGAAAGGTAAAATCTTGAAAAATAGAATAACAACACATGTGAACAAGCTCAATGCACCAATTTTATCACCAAACACACCTTTTGTAATCATACTAACCCAATTAAATCACCCACCACTCAATTCAACAAAAAAACTACAAGTGGATATTTTATCAAACAAAGAGTGTGCACTAGTGTATGGAAGAAAGAGTTTTGCAATTGAGCATGTAAAACAAGGCACACATTCAAAAAAAAAACTTTATTCTAACAATCATATTCTACTGAATTATGCTCCAATTGAATAAGTCTAAACCCAAAAGAAACCATTGAATGTGATCACTATTCATACTTTAAAAAAATTTAAATAAGGATAATAACTTATGAGCTTATTTAACAAAGGAAATGATAAAAGGAAAGTTAAATATAATTATTTAGGGTTTCATTCTCGAGATAAGAACCTTAGAGTTTGAATTGAGGTTTAAAACAAGTGATACACGAGTTGTTTGCTTTAAACTCTTGGTCCATGACTTAGTTTTGTGCCTTCGAACTTAATTTCTCGCTTTACAATTTTTTAATGTTACCTGCAACTACCAAAAACAAGATGAAAATTAAATCAGAATAGTAGAAAAAATCAAGAAAATTCCTAGGGTTGCCTTGCTAGAAAAACCTTAGTTAAAGTCGCAGAACGATATCTTTTGACTATCATTTATATCTCCACTTAGAGGATTTGAATCGTCAGCCCAACTTTCAGTTAATATATCTTCAAGGTACTTTGAACAAAGAAGATAAGGGGACAATGATATATATTATATATCTCCATATTGAATACTTAAACCTTTTACCCATCTTCACATCAAACTTCTGAATAGGCTCATTGGGTATATGTGAGAATATTTAAACATTGGATTTTTAACTTATTGTCCTTCAAGTGAGGGATATTATTTTGACCTTTTTGAATGAAAAAATAAAAAATATATGGATTATGTGCCTCATATCTAAATTTCATTCTTTGCTCGGGTGGTTCGACTTTCATCACATCCACCAAACATAATGTCAAAAAGTGGTTGGAATAAGGTTATCTTCCTAATTTTAGGGTCGCATTCTTCTTGATATTTTCACCCCAAAATGAACAAGAGGCTTCACAAAGGATTTGATTAGATTTTTATTTAAACTCTAGTACCATTTCCTCAATTTTTGCATCCTTCATTATTTTTGGTTCGGTTGGTAGGCTAATCACCAAAAACTCTTTAACAATAATCTCACCAACAACCACTTTGCTTCATACCTTTTATTTATCAACCTCATTTTGAAGATTGGGCATATTTATGGTACTTGAAAAATCAACATTATAACCCATTTCTTTTTTATTTTAACTTTTCTTTCCAAATGGCACAATGGATTGATGCAAGTCCTCTCCTATTGTAGTCCCCCGATCCAAGATTGTTAGAAGCATTGCTTCAATGCTTTTGTATCTGGCACATTGTTCTTTCTTTGTCACATCAAGAGACCTATCAAACTTATAAAAAGAGCCAGCCTTTTCGTTTGCATAACTAGAGGAGGGGGCATTTGGACAATCACTCTAATGTCTATCTTTACCAACATATAAAGAACAATCCTACCATCAATAGGATTGAGATAGTGTACACAACTCTTTTTGGGAAGCATATTTATAATTTTCCCAAAAGTAGGGTCCACTACGATAAGGACATGGATCATTAAGGTATAATTCATAGCCACCAAACTCAGTTTCATTCCATGATGCCACGGTGAAAAATAGACAAAAAAAAAATCTACCTAACACAAAAAACAAAAGAAAATCACAAACACATATTCACATATTTGAATTAAAACAAGTAAGGTAAAATTCCAAACTTACTCAATATGCCAAATTATTCCCAAACAACGGTGCCCTTTTTTACTACACTCAACTTACATATCAAATTAAGTACAAAGAGGTCGTTGTGAATATAATTATCCAAATTTGAGTCAGGGTTGAATACACAAGGAGCAATGTGAATAGTGAAAGAGTAAGTTCAAAAAAAAATTTACTTGCCAAATTAAAATATGTGATACATTATTTTAGGGGTTTTAATGTTTTCAAAGACATAAAAAATTTATGACTTCTAGAAGACTAATTCGAGGATAACAATAATTAGAGTATAATAAATTAGGAACGGTTCTTGGGGTCATGCAATTCTATGTGCAAACTCATGCATTAGTAATTGAGAATTTATCCAAATTTAGCTATAGTCATGTGTAAGCTATATTTAGATGTATTAGTGTCAATCTTTCAATAAAACACTAAATTTACACCTTACAAGTGTGGCAAAACAACCAATCGAATACCTTAATTAGCACACTTATTTATAAGATGGTACTACCAAATGAGTTAACTCAAACAACACCCTTATTTCATAGAAGATGCCATCCCATAAGCTAAGTTAAGTTATTGTTTGTAAATAGCCCTCACCTAATGCCCCTCTTTCAAGGATGGTATGGCATCCTAATCAATTGGGGTTTTCACCCATAATTTCTAATTCAAGCATTGAGCGTAAGCAAAATCCATAACAAATAGCTAATTAGAAGGATAAATCACCAACACCCATACACTAATTGCAACCTATTAAAGAATAACCAAAAAAGAAAGAATTAGCTACTAATAAAGATAAAAAGTAATGATATATAAACATTTCCACCAAATTGATCCATGAAAGATATTGAGAATGCAAATCCAAACTTTAAATTTCAATAAATCTTCAATAGAACTTACTAATCATTCATTTAGGAATTACTCTAATGTCTTCTAAGCACAAGAATAGGTACAAAATTGTCCCAAGCTCCAACAGATAAGATAAAAATTTAAGATGAAAGATAAGAGAAGGTGAAAATGAGCTAAAAACCCCTATTTAAGCGCCAATTCCACATTTTCCAAATATTACAAAAATGTCACCTTGCTATTGGTCTCTATAAGCAAATTATAATTTCCCCCCAAATATTTTTCCGCCTTATCGCGATCTCCATATATTTATAATAATCAGGATAACATGATTGTTGTGGTCACCTTCTGATGGTATAGGTCTGACATGGCTCTGAATCGCGATCGCAATACTTAGGTCATGATCGCGGCCCTTGAGGGTCGATTCTTGGGCTTGATTTCAAATATTTAGCTCTTATTGCTCACATTTCTTCTATTTTCAACTTTCACCTACACAAATGAGCACTAGCTAAGAGATTAACATCAAATCAATGAAAAAGCATGATAATTTAAGAAGTCGTCAAATTGATGACTTATCACACACCAATAAAGTTTTAGACATCAATATACAAAAATAGAAAATAGAAAAATACCTAAAGATACATGTATCATGTTTAACTTAAGAAGGATCTATATAGACTCTCAGCCAAGAAATTGCAAAAGTTCAAATTTAAGCCAAAATCACCTAAGAGTCAGAAAAAAAAGCGTAGGTGTCTCATAGAAGCCATTTTTGTTTTTTAAACGGATGTTACAAGGGGCTCTCACCTCCTGTGGCGGTCAGGGGTTGAGCCAAACACCCCCAAGCCTTATCATAAATAAATTTAAAAAAGTACAAAATAGGGTACATAGACCTTACCTCTGATCTTATAGTGGTTTAAAGTCAACTAGCCTGCTAAGGTCGGTCGACTCTTCACCAATACAAGAAATGAAACCTAGATTTAAGCTACTAGAAGTGAGGACTCCTCTCAGTACAATATAATCTAGGAAAGAATAAATAAGGGAGACTCTCCACTTATAAAGTAAAGGAAAAAACTCATACAAAATGATCATAAAACGTCCTATCATAATGAAGCCAAGATGAAGAAGGAAAGACCGATGGTGATTCTAGCAAAGAAGCACTACAAATGAGTTACCAACTCTTTCAGTACAAATTCGCAAAACTTTACGGTGACTCCTTGATTATCTTTATCTTTGTTCTTCTAAAATTGATCATACAAAGTTTATCAAGCATGAAATTTCCTTTTTTTTTTCTGGTACCTCATAGAAATTGTAGTATTAAGAAGTATCATAATTATGGCTAATTTTAGATAGAAAATTAGCTACAAAATTCGCTTCTCAGTAAGTATGCCTGCATGTAACCTCCTCCAGCTGTCCCATGATTCGTCAAGACAAGTTTGAAGTTTCCTAGGAAATATAGCATATTTCTTGATCCACTTAACAATGAGTTCTAAATCAACCTCTAAAATAACCTACGTATAACTATTTTCTAAACACCAATTGAGACCAATAGTAGCTGGTTCTATTTTGGCTTCATTGTTAGTTCCGAACCCAAGAGGGTTGGCATATGAAAAAATGAGATCTCTCTGATAATATCTCACTACACCTTTGGCTTGAATCCCATCGGGGTTGTCAACTGCACTACCATTTGTATTCAACTTTACTACAGAATTATTAGGCTTGACCCAATGAAACACTTGCACCATAGTCATCTGGTAGTACCCCTCTAAAAATATGACCATGTCTTTCCAGTTTTAAGGCCAAGAGATGTAGGGAGAATTGGCGATTAAAAGAATGGAAATATTCTTGAATATCAAAAATTTCACTCTAACCAAGTTTGATGTCTTACCTCCATATTTCACCGTTTATATATTCTTCCATAAGTTCTAGCAAATAAATATTAGGATAGCATGAAGAACTTGATTATGAGCTTTATTTTTATGTCCAAGGATCCGCCATCTTTTTATCAGATTTCTAAGAGGCATTGTGGTGTGATTAACCCCCAAGGAGTTAGAGAAAAATTTCCAGATATTTCTTGCAAAATGACCACTAACCATTATATGCTCAGCTGCATCAGGTCATGGATTATAACAACAATGGCAATCTGATGACTCATGTCTAAAAGAAGTTAACTTCTCATCAGTAGGTAATTTTCCTCTTAGTGCTCTCCATAAAAGAAAAGAACACTTAAAAGGAACATACTTATACCAAGTATACCTATTTGTCATCGCCTTATTTATCAGAGGTCTTATAAGGCTCCTGGATGAGGAAACAGTGAACTTACCAATAGTAGTAGATGCCCAAATAGGCTGGTCAGCAACCCCTTCGTGAAAATTAAATTGTGTTTCCATGATCTGATGAACTATAACCAGAGGTAGCAACTGATTGAGCCTTTCAATATTCCATTCACCTTGCACCCATAGATGATTGACTTTGATGTAATTATATCTAATTGACTCCCCTATGTAGTAATAAAGAGGACCAACACCTAGCCAATCATCCCACCAAAACTTTTAAGTACCATATTTCAATCTCCAATGAATGTGATTTTCAGCAATTTATTTTTGTGCATCATGTGTTTCCAAAATAGAGAGTTACTAGTATGCCAATTCTTTATAACAGGATGAGCTCTTATACAATACTTATCTCTAAGAAAGTCACCCCACAACGTATCTTTAGATCTAAAAATACTCCACTGCTTAAATTGATGAGCAACACAAACATCATTGAGTTATCTAGTACCAATACCCCCTTCTTCAGTAGGATAACTATGATTTCTCCATGAGGACCAATGATATTCCATCTTATTATCAGACCACCCCCAAATGAAATCAGCAAACAAGCTCAAAATTTATTTAAGAGTGGTACTAGTAGGGACTACTATCGATAGAATGTGAATAGAAAGTGACTGAAGCACATACTTAATAAGAGTTGGTTTATCCCTATTGATGAGAATTTTAGGATGCTAACCACTATTCCTTGCCGCTGCTTTAGAAACCAAACCAGAGTAATAAATGATTATTTGTCTGCCTGTGTAGAAGGGGCAACCCAGGTAAGTAATTGGACTTGTCTTCTGCTTGAAACTAGTTTCTTGCTTGATTCTATGGATGGTACTTCAAAATGCACTTGAGTGCAGCATGAAATGAATTTTGTCTTTGTTAATAAGGTGACTTAAAACCTAATCATAATCAATAATTACCTGCATAAGAAGTCTCAAACTAGCTATTTTCCCGAATGTGAAGATTATTAAATCATATGTAAAACTTATAATGGTGTAAATTTCTGCTCCATAGTAAAACCATGATACAACTGATGATGGTGTAAATTGTTCAGCATTCTAAAAAGAACTTTCTCTCCCAAGATAAATAAAGCTGGGGAGAGGAGGCCGCCTTACTTTAAGCCTCTAGAATAGTGGAAAAATCCATGTTATGATCCATTGACTATCACTGAATCTCAATTTTTGGAAATGGTTCTTCAAATCACATCAATAATTCTCTCACCAAAACCTATTATTCTGAGCACCAAGCAAATAAAGGACAAAGAAACTCTGTTGTAAGCCTATACCATGTCTAGTTTAATTGCAACATTACTATTTTCATTAGGCTTCTTAATATCGTGTAACATCTCTTATGCAAGCATAATACTTTCTGAGTTGTTTCTGCTCTAAACAAAACAAGATTTCTTGGGAGAAATTAAGGTGGGCAAAATGGGGGTTAGTCTAAGACTAATTAGCTTGGAAATAATCTTGTTAGTGAAGTTACTCAACCTTATGGGTCTAAACTCGGATAATTTATTAGTATGATCTACTTTGGGAGTAAGACCAAACAAGCATGAGAAAACTAGTTAGTCATAATGTTATCACAAAAGAAATACTGGAGCACTTGTAACAAGTCATGCTTAATAACATGCAAGCAAGTTTAAAGAGTTTTGACATTCATACCATCAAAACCTACTGTAGAATGAGGGCTCATAGAGAATACCACTGTCATAAGCTCTTCTAAGGTAGGCTCTTGTTTGAGCATGTTATTCTGATCATCAGTCACTAACCTAGGGATATAGTTGAGGAATTCTTTTAGAACAATCTCTTCTTTTCCAGTAAATATCCCTTGAAAATAGTCACATGCTGCTATAGCTATATCACTGTCACCTTGTACCCATTCACCTTCATTATTCTTTACTTTATGTATGAATAACTTATTCCTTCTTCTTCCAGTTAAAGCATGGAATTATCTAAAATTATCATCACCATTCTTGAACCATTAAAGTTGAGCTTTTTACTTTAGAATGGACTCTTCAAGTAGCAAAAATCTTATGTATTCAGCATTCAAATGATCCAAATTGATCCTATTCTTTTAAGTACTATTAAAAATCAGCTCAGCTTATGCATTTTTGACCTTCTCGTCATACACCCTGACTTTAGCATAAATGTCACAAAATTCATTCTTTGGACATTGACAAAGAGTGTTGGCCAGCCTTTTAATTTTCTGATGGAAAGGCCACATAGGATCTCCTTCACAGGGCTTGTTCTAACAATTTTCTGCAGTTTTCAAGAAAGTCTTGTACTCCATCCAGCAATTTAAAAATTTAAAGTGCTTAAAGTGATTTTCCTATCAATCTTGCATTTCCAATATAATGGGACAATGATCTGAATCCACAGAAGAGAGAAGAGTATTGGTAGTGAGGGGCATCTTCTCTAGTGAATCATTTGTGACTAAATCTCTATCCAATCTCTTCCAAATTCTGAAATTTACACCTCTCGAATTAGACTAGGTGAACTTCTATCCCCTAAAACCAATGTCTGAGAGACCACAAGTTCCAATAACCCATATAAAATCACAAAATCTTCTCATATTATAGGTAACACCCCTCAATTTTTCATCTAAAATAGTGATTATATTGAAATCACCTAGAGAAACTAAGGCTTCTTAAGAGAATAAAAATACAGTATTCTATCCCTGAGAGGCCTTCTCAAACTGTGTTGGCATTTTGCATATACAAAAGTCATTATGTAGGTTTCACTCAACCCCACATGAGTGATAACACAAGTGATTTTTTGCTCATTAGATTCTACAATATCACAGTTAATATCACGAGTCCAAAACATCCATATTTTTCCATTAGCATTGCAGCTACCTTGTCCATTTTTAATTAAATTCTAAAATTGTGGGGCTGAGAATTACTAGAAAAAGGTTAAAGAATGGTAATAAGAGAGAGATGATGGATATTAATAAGAGATTTCAGTCTTTTCATTGCCTCTTGAGTATTAATATCCCTGGTAATCCAAATATGTTTGCTAATCATAATAGACCTTACGCATGAGACCTAGTGAGAATCCCTCTCTCACTGTTAGCAGACTTACATGTAGAAGTACTTCTGGAGAATTTACCTTGGTGTTTCTGTCCTCTTTGGGATTATCCCTGCTTTTCTGTGACTTGCTAAATTTCCCCATGAATACCTGTATCCACAATAGGACCAAAAGTTTTGATGAAGTGTTTATTGTTCTGTTCTACCTCCTCATCTTCACCAATAGCTTCATTATCGTAATCAACCTCATCTTCTAAATTAATAACCCTATACTCATCCTGCATATCAGTAGGAAAATCAGGAACAACATTGAAAGTACACATTTTTTTTACAATTTTCACCACTTGCAATAACTAATCATGTGTATCCTTAGATAAAGCATCACTATTTATTGAAAAACTTTAAAAATTTTAAAATTTCTCCTATATGTTAGAAAGGATACGAGGTTTAAGAGGTTCCCCCTAAGAAAAGAATCGAAAAGAAAAATTGAGTGGTGGGTAAAGTGTGCTTCAATTGAATGGATAAAACAACAAAAATGAAAGTACGAAAATATAAAATATCTTTGTAATTTTTAATTTAGTCAAACACTTGTGAATAAATAAAAAATACACATCCTATAGTGCACTTCACTCAAAATAAATTAAAATATTCCCACCCAACACATAAAATTATACTTTATCCCCAAAGTATAAATCAATTAAAAAATGATTAAAAATATTTCTTGAGGCCTCTAGTCCTAGCTAGTATCACATCAATTCCTTAGATTTCCACCATAGGAGATGGAGGATGACATGCTTATGATTTCATCATGCTCCTTAGCTTAGATCTTAGGTAATCAGATTTCCCCTAATTTGTAAAACAAATAAAAAACAAAAAAAAATGTGATACTACTTAAATATATTAAATCTATTACAACAGGGGTTGTCTTTAAGCAATGCCTGATTTAATGTCCCAACATGACTTACATCACAATTATTATCTATGGTCTCTCGTTCTCTTTTTTCTTTTTGACCTTAACTTTCTTCTCATCTTTACTCTACCAAAAATACCATCAAAATTTTTCATCTTACTACTTTTCTAACCCCTTGTAGGATCACCTGGAAACTTTTCAAGCTCAGGCATAACTATCAATTCAAGAAACTCTATGAGAGAGTTTGAAAAGGTAATTATAAGTTTGCACTGCTTCATCCGACTCTTATTTACTTCTGTAGTTGTGATCATTCATAAATCTCTGTAGTGTGAGAATAAGTTTACACTTTGACAACTACCTTTTAGTTATTTAGTATATTACTGAGTAAGGTCTCTCTAACATCTATTAAAGCTCCACTAGTAGACAAGAGTAGACATCCCAATATGATTGACACCCTATCATCTACCTCATTGTTAGGAGAAATAAAGGTAAGCAAGAATTATGAACGTACCAAACTCCTTGGGAGACCATCAAAATTCTTCGCCCATTTATAGGACAACTGTGTAGCCCTTGTAAAACACCTTGGCATTTGACCTATAGAAAAATTCCTAAGTTTTGTTTTTGGATAACACACGATTTGAGCATACTTGTTTTATGCTAAGATACGTTTTAGGGTCCCTCTCTCATATGGTAGTTAGTGTATATTACTTTTGGTTATGTTTAAGGTACGACTAGGCATCTTACTAGTTGTATGATAGGGTATGATGTGTTTACTATTAAGTCGTATGATGCCTTTGGTTTGGTCTAGATGATTCTGACCAATGTACTATCCTAAGGGTACTTTTAGTATGTTAGGATACGAGTTAGTCCTTTTATGTCATATGTTGTTAAGTATGAAGGTCCAAAGTGATGCCTCGAGTACAAGATAAGGGTATCACTCTTACCCTAGGGTATTGTTTAGGGGGCATAGTCGTACCCTCAAGTAAGATTTAAGCTTTTAAGATGAGGGTATTCTAGAAATTTCCCAGTAGAAAACCTGTAAGTTACAACATCTTAAAACATATTGTGTCCTCTCATAACACATTATTAAAAGATCAAATAGTCCAAAAAGAACTCTCTAAACTCTCTCTTGAAGATTGGGGCTAGGGTTTTTTGAAGGTATTGATCTAGAGGCTCAAGGGTCAAGTTTCTTCCTTGAATCCTCTTGAATAAGGAATGCAACTCTTCCATCATTCTTAGTCCATAATTATCATACGTTTTAAAGTGTGATTATTAATATTAAGGGGCTGTTTTAAAAGACCAAATTGACGGTTTTGTTGTATATGGTTGAGTATTGTTTACTCTTGGTTTAACTTGTATTTATACATGTTTTTATGATGGTTTAAACATATGGGTTGTTGTTAATCATGTTTTAACAAATGGGTCATGGGTTATCCTAAACTTGATAGTTTTTATCTTGATTTTGGTCTTGACTAAAGTATGCGCTAAAAGTATTGGTGAAAATGCCAAAGAGAATAAACTAGTCACATAATAATGGCATTTAGAACTAAGGTTTTGCCTAATGAATAAGAATGGTTGGTAAATGGTTTTTCAAAGGCTTTGTTGGGTATGTAATGACCTAAAAGGTAACCTTGGTAGTTTAATTTATTGAATGGGTTTGAGTCCCTAAATACTAACATGATTTATGTCTTTGTTAGACAATGGGTCCGTATCCTAAATTTTGAATTGAATAAGTTTCTTTGATAGAAAAAGGTTTTAATTACAAAAGTTAAATAAATAAATGGTTCATTGAAAATGGTAATGACATCTGGTATACTTGCATGTAGTGTTGGTACAATGATACCAACGAAGTGCCTTGTGTAAGTAATTGTCTTAATGGTCGTGTATGTAAAATGGTGATGTTAAATTAGGATTTAAAGAAAGATGTGTAGCCAATTCAAGAAAGTGGAGTTCGAAGAACTAAAACTACAATCAACGCTAGCCAGTGTAGATGTCTTATGATCAGGTTTTTTAAGTCTCATGAATCAATATATAAAAGGGAGGTTTGAGCCCCCTTACTATATGTATTGGTGCTAAGTCCCTCATATAGGAATATAATGTTATGGATAATCTCTATTTTGTACGACTACATATACTGGGGACCTTAAAGCCAGGGGATAGATGGGCCTATAGAGCCCGTAAGTGCCTTGTTCTATAACAATCATGCTACACAGCCCAGGTTAATGTTTTCAAAGTTCATGGTAATCTTGCTTCTTATCCTGGCATTGTTAATATTTATATATGTATACGTATTTATTGCATTTATTAATTGGTTTTGAATTTTTGGTGCTATTTTATACTTATCATTGAGTTACATGCTAGCACTCCCACCGCTAACCTTCTTCAATGTTGTATCCCTATACAATGCAGGTTTTTGTTATACTAAACATTCTGCTCAGTGATTAGACTCGAGAATACCTTGTGTTGACTTGAAGTGGTAAGCTTCCATACTTTAGAAGGATTCATTTCTTGTTTTTGGTTTCTTATATTTTAATTAGCTTAGTCTTTGACATCAATTTTGGCTATGGTCCAGGGCATGTCTCGATCATATCTTATTTTTTTTTATTTTGGTAAGAGGCTTTATAGAACTACTATGGGTTAGCATGAGCGATGTGGGTAGTGGTGTCATCCTTTACATTGGTATTCGTATTGGGGATCATACCGTATAACTATTTTTTATTTATGATTATTCTATTTTGTTATGGTAGATATGGACTAAGTTATTATTTCTGTTTCAGCTATTGTTGTTGGTTTGGCATTATATGGTTAGACTTTTTTTGGTTGGCAATGGTCTTTGCCCAATCTTAAAGTCTTCATGTGGTTAATCATTCTATATTGTTATATGTTTGGGATTCATCCTAGGTATGTTATATATTGGTTAGTTGGATTGGGTAGCGGGGCAATCTCTGATCCTTGTTGTGCTTGAGATTCCCATTATGAGAAGGTTCTGGTTTGGGTTATGTAAGTTGGTATCAGAGACTAGGTTCATGTTAAATTAGGAGTTTACAAATCCATGTTGACTAGACTCTCTTTTAATGGTGTGTAGCGTGCCACACTCACATGGGAGAGGCTACAAATAATATAGGAATTTTTTACTTTCTTGTTGTTCTCTTTTAGGCAATAGGGTCTAAGGTCTTTGATTCTACTGATTTCTTTTTTCTTGTATTTTAGATCATGCCTCGATAATCTAAATCTCAAAGAAACTCCTATATCCCAACAAAGGATAATGTTGATGGGACACGCTCTACTAAGGGGATCCATACTTGGTCTAGGGGATCAGTTCTTGATTATCCTGGAGTTCCACCGAACCACTCGAGTCTTCCATGGGATGATGTGATAAATGTTGAGTATAATCGGTTGATCCATAAATTTCTTAGTTAGTAGCTTCTCACGCTGAGTGTGGGTTATCTGCTACTTCATATTTTGAGGCCACAAGGGTTAGCTAGTTCATAAGGTTGAATTATTTTACTTTAGTATGTTTTAAGGTATAGGAGGATCCTCAGGGTTTTCCAGATGAGATGAAAAATATTTCCCTAGCTATGCATTACATGAATAAGGAAGAGGTGAATTACTGCTTACCAGCTAAAGAATATGGTGTACCAATGGTACGTGGGGTGAGATAGGGAAATGGGTGATGATGTATTTCTAGACTACTTTTGTCTCAGGATTTGAGGAAAGCAAAAGAGGTGAAGTTCGTTAATCTTAAATAGAAGAGGAGTTCTGTAAAGGAGTATACCTTGAAATTTCACTAGTTATCTCGTTATGCTGTAAATATGATGTTTGATATGAGGGCATAAATTTATAAGTTTGCTCTGGGTTGTCTTGTGAGTTTATCCTTAAAGTAAGGCTTAAGGACATGGATATCTCTAAGTTGGTTGTGCATATGTAGTAGGTAGAGGAAGAGAAAAAATAGTTTAAGTTTTACGAGAGATGAGGGAAAAAATTTAGGACTTCGAAGCAAAGTGGTAGAAATGGTGGTAAGTGCCAAGGATGAAATAGGGGAGTTCTAGTTCTTTTGCCATGGCTAGTGCTCCTTACCCAATGCGATTGGGAGATAATTATTCATATCGTGATGGTGGGTTCCAGGTATAAAGTGCCCAAACTCAAGCTAGTGAGGCATAGTCATCTCCATCCCACCCTTTTTGTAAATTTTATGGTCAGTGGAATTGTGGGTTCTGTGAGTAAGGTAAGAAGAGATGTTTCTATTATGTTCAGATTGATCATATGTTGTGTTACTAGTATGTTAGGATGGATTCTAGTGCTAACAAGCTTCCTGTTGGTCTTTCTTTCCCTCATGCTCCAAAGTGTGCTACTTCTCTATCTATTTTTGATTCTGGTATCGGCACTAGCTAGAATCAGTTATATTCTCTTGTGTGTCACTAGGATTTTAAGACATCTTCCGATATCATTAGTAGTATGTTTAAACTTTTCTCCAATTATGTGTATTATTTACTTTAACCAGGGTTTACTCTTTCTTATGTGACCCTATTTGCAGTTGTGCGTTTTGGTTTTGGTCCTGAGTATGTTTTGAACACATTATTTATTTATACCCCGATTGGTGACTCTACAATTGATAAAAGAGTCTATAGGGGGTGTGTGGTATTTACTGGTAGTAAGGAGACGTTGGTAGATTAAGTTTGATATGGTTGACTTTGATATTATAATAGGGATGGATTTGTTGAATTCATGTTTTTCTTATTTAGATTATCGTACCTGTAGGGTCTTGTTTAAATTCCTTAATGAGCCAGTCTTTGTATTTGAATGTGGTTGTTTAGTGCCTTTGGAGAGGTTCATACCATATCATAGAGCCTGGAAGTTGATTTCCAAGGGTTGTTTGTGTCATTTAGTATGAGTTAAAGATTTTAACTTAGAAGGTACTTCTATAAAATTGGTTCCTATGGTAAATGAGTTTCTCAAGGTATTCCCAGATGATCTTTGTGTTGTTCCTCCCGATAGGGAAATTAATTTCAGGATTGATCTTGTTTCAGATAGTCGTACTGTCTTTATCCCTCCTTATAGAATTCTCTAGTTGAGTTGAATGATCTGAAGAAGAAATTGAAGGCTCTCTTAGATAAATGTTTTAGCCATCCTAGTGTGTCTCCTTGGAGTTCTTTTGTGTTGTTCGTTCTTAAGAAAGATAGTTTCTTTTGGATTTTTATTGATTACCAACAACTGGATAAGGTGACTATAAAGAATAAGTATCTTATTCAAAGGATCGATTACTTATTTGATCATCTTCAAGGTGCAAAGTGTTTCTCTAAGATTGATCTTAGTTTAGGTTATCATTTGCTTAAGATTAGGGAAGTAGATATCCCTAAGACTGCCTTTAGGACCTGGTATGGTCACTATGTGTTCGTAGTTATGTATTTTGGGTTGACCAATGCACCGACAATATTCATTGATTTGATAAATAGGGTTTTTTTGTCAATTTATGGATTCACTTATCATTGTCTTCATTTATGACATCTTGGTCTACTTAAAAAATAAGTCTGTTTTATGTTGTGGACCTTGAAGGATCAATATTTGTATGCCAAGTTTTCTAAGTATGAGTTTTTGTTGAAGGCTGTTACTTTACTTAGTCATGTTATCTCTAGTCAAAGGATCAAGGTTGATTCGTAAAAGGTTACAATACTTAAGAAGTTGACTAAACCAGAGATTCCAATCGATATTCAGAGCTTCTTGGGATTTCCTGGTCACTATAGGAGATTTGTGGAGTGTTTTTTTTACTATAGATTCCTTATTGAACAAGTTGACCAAAAAGAAGGTCAAGTTCTTATAGTCAGATGCATGTGAAGGTAGTTTTGAGAAGTTGAAGGATAAGTTGACTTAAACTACAGTTTTTACCGTGCCCATGGGTAATGATAGAATCATAATATATTATAATGCTTCTCTTATTGGACTTAGTTATGTGCTAATGTAGCATGGTAGGGTGGTGGCCTATGCTTCTAGGAAATTAAAAGTTCATGAGAAGAACTACCCTACTCAAGACTTGGAGTTGTTAGCAGTGGTAATTACTCTGGAGATTTAGCATTATTATCTCTATAGGATTCATGTTGATATCTTTTCTGATCAAAAAATCCTATAATATGTGTTTACTTAAAAAGAGTTAAGTTTCAGGCAAAGGAGATGGGTAGATCTGCTGAAAGACTATGATATAAGTCTTTACTACCATGCAGGTAAGGCTAACGTAGTTACTGATGCTTTTAGCAGGTTATCCAAGGGGAGTACAACTTATGTGGATGAGGATAAGTGGAATTTAGTGAAGGATATTAATCATTTGGTTAGTCTTAGAGTTCGTCTCAGGAACTCTTAAGTTAGTGGTGTGTTTGTACATTAGGTGTCATATTCATCTCTTGTCATTGAAATAAAGGAAAAATAAGTGTTGGATCATTACTTGAAAAAGAGTAAGAGTAATATGGGCCAGGAAAAGGTTGTTGATTTTTTGATTTGTGAAGATAATATATTGAGATACTAAGGTCCCGATGTTGATGTATCGAGGGAGAGAATTTTAGCACAATCTTGTGGATTTCGTTATGCTATTCATCCCAATTATAAGAAGATGTATAAAGATGTTAAGGAATTCTATTGGTGGAATAATATTAAATGAGATGTAGCTAACTAAGTGGCTAGGTGTATGGTGTGTCATCATGTAAAAGTTAAGCACATCAAACTTGAGGGCTTATATGAAGAGATTAAGTTTACCAAATAGAAGTGTAAGGTAATTATTATGGATTTCACTACTGGTCTTCCTCAGCCTCAGAATCAATGTAATTCTACTTGTCTCATTATAGTTAGAATGACAAAGTTTGTTCACTTCTTGCCGATAATGACTAGTTATTCAGTGAAGGAGTATGTTAAATTATATTTTGTGGAGATTATAAATTTTCATGGTACTCCATTCTCATCTTATTTATTAAAGTTATTTCAAAAATATTTGGGAAATAAGGTGTGCCGTAGTACTGCTTTCCACCTGCAGTCGGATGGACAAGCGTAAAATACCATTCAGACATCAAAAGTTATGCTCCATGCTTGCTTGGCTGACTATGTTGGTAATTTTTTGACCATTTGTCTTTGATAGAGATTGTGTGTAACAATAGTTATCATTCTAGAACTGGTATGGCTCCTTCTAAGGCATTGTATGGTAGGAGATGTCATTCTCTTATTGGGTGGTATGAAGTTGGTGAAGGTAAGCTGTTTGGTCCTGATTTGGTTAACCAAGACTTTGAAAAGGTGAATGTTATTCATGATGGTTAAAAGCCACAAAACGTTGCAAAGAATCCTCTACGAATATAAGGCATATAGAGTTCGAGTTCAATGTTGGCGATTAGGTATTCTTCAATGCATCTCCTATGAAGGTAGTAATGAGGTTTTGTAAAAAAGGGAAGTTAAGTTCTTGGTATATTGGTCCACACTTGATTTTAAAAATGGTTGGTAACATTTCTTACGAGTTAGAGTTGCATCTAAGTTTAAGCTTCATTCATTCGGTTTTCAATGTTTCCATATTGAGAACGTGTGTGGGTCATCATTGATCGGTTCTTCCTTTAGAAGGGTTGGGAATCTCAGATTCCTTATCTTATGGGATAGTTCTGATTGAGATCTTGGATCGTCAAGGTTGTTGGTTGCGACAAAAGGATATGGCTTTGGTAATGGTATTTTGGAGTAACCATAAGGTTGAATAAGCTCTTGGGAGGTGGAGGAAGATCTGCATTTATTGCTTGCTCCGAATATTCGTTTGGAAGGTATATGTTCTTCATCACATCCTTATTTTCCAACTTAGCTAAATAAAAGGTTGATTTCCTTGAATCCTTGTTTTCTAACTCGGTTAAAGGTTTGTTTCAGGTGTAATTATTTGTTAACTCATGCTTGTTCTTACCTTACCCGTCATTTAATGATGAATGATCCAAGTAGTGGAGAATTGAAACACCTTAGCTTTTGACCATTAGAAAAATTCCTGAGTTTTAGTTTCTTGGCAACATATGATTTGACCATACTTTTCATATGCAAAGATACGATATAAAGTCCTCATCTCATATGGTAATAAGTGTTGTTTGGTTGTGTTTTGTCCAAGGTACGACTTGGCATCTTACTAGTTGTATAACAGGGTGTGAGGTGTGTGTGGTTAAGTCATATTATGCCCTAAGTTTGGCCTAGATGATTCTGACCAAGGTATGATACTAAGGTACTTTTTATATTATAGGATACGAGTTAGTCTGTTATGTTCGAGTGTTGATTAGTATGGAAATTAAGGTGATGTCTAGGGTACGAGATAAAGGTACCACTCAAACCCTAGGGTACAATTTAGGGGGTATGTTCGTACCCTCATGCTAGTAAGTTTTCAACTTTTAAGATAAGGGTATTCTGGACATTTCCCATACTACAACGGTTAAGTCCCTATGTCTTAAAACATGCTGATACCTCTCATAACACACTATTGAAAGATCAAATACTCTAAAATACTCTCCAAACTCCCTCTTGAAGATTATGGCTAGGGTGCTTCAATGTTGTTCATCTAGAGGCTCAAGGGTCAAGTTTCTTCCATAACTCTTCTTGAATAAGGTATGTGACCATTTCTCTCATTGTTAGTTCATAAATATCATGTATTTTAATGTGTGATTATGATGCTTAAGTGGTGGTTTTAAAAACCAAAATTGAGGGTTTTCTGGTATGTAGTTGAGTATTGTTTACTCTTTGTTTAAGTTTGGTTTATACATGCATTTGATGAAGGTTTGCATATGTGGGTTGTTGGTAATCATGGTTTAACAAATTTGTCATGGGCTACCCTAAACATGATGGTTTTTGCCTTGATTTTGGTCTTGACAAAAGTATGCCCTAAAAGTGTGTGTGAAAATGCCTTAGAGAATAAACTAGTCACATGATAATGGTGTTTTGAACTAAGGCTTAGCCTAAATAATAAGAATGGTGGTAAATGGAGCCATAGAGACCTTGTTGGAAATGTAATGATCTAAATGGTAAACTTATTGCTTTAATTAGTTGAACGGGTTTGATTCCCTAAATGCTAACCTAATTTATGTCTTTGTTAGACAATGGGTTCGAGTCCTTGAATTATGAATTGCATAAATGTCTTTGAAAAAAAAGAGCTTGATTCGCAATGTCAAATGAATAAATGGTTCATTGATAATGGTAATGGCATGTGGTATACTTCCAAGTAGTGTTGGTAGGATGAATCAACGAAGTGAATTATTTAAGTAATTGGCTTAATGGTTGTGTATGTGAAATGGTGGTTTTAAATTTGGCTTTAAAGTGGGATGTGTAGATGGGCCGCGAAAGTATAGTATGAAGTACTAACACTAGAAAAACTATGCTAGCCGATATAGGTGTCTTATAACTGGGTGGTTTCAGTCCCACAAATGAACATATAAAATGGAGGTTTGCGTCCCTTTTACTATATTTATTGGTCCTAAGTCACCTTGATTATGTCGGGACGTTTGAGTCCCCTATATTGAATATATGGTTATGGATATTCTCTTGTTCGTGCATCTACATGCACTAGGGCACTTTCGGCTATGGAAGAGCTTGGCCCACATAGCCCGTGGGTACGTTGTTCTATAACGGTTATGCTACACAACACAGGTTAATATTTTCAAAGTTCATGCTAATCTTGCTCCCTATCCTAGAATGATATAAATATGTATAAATATATATGTATCTCTTGTATTAGTTATACGCATTGAAGAATTGGTTTTGGACTGTTGGTACTAATTAATCCTTATCCTTGAGTTACATTCTAGCACTCCAACTGCTAACTATCTTCAATGCTATATCCCCCCGCAATTTAGGTGTTGGTCATACTACACCTTCTACACAGTGATTGGACTTGAGAACAACTTTTGTTGACATGAAGTGGTTAGCTTCCATACTTTGGAAGGATCGATTTCTTAATTCTAGTTTCTTATGTTTACATTGGTTTAGTCTTTCACATTAGTCTTGGCTATGGTCGGGGGCATGTCCCGACCAGATATTGTTTTGATTTCAGATATAGGCTTTATGGAACTACTATAGGTTTGTATTGACGGTGTAGGTAGTGGTGTCAACCTTGGCATTGGTAGTTGTATTGGGATGATACCGTGTGACTGTATTTAATTTGTGATTGTTCTATTTTGTTATGGTAGATATGGATTTGGTTATTATTTTTGTTTTGGTTATAGTTGTTGGTTTATCTTTGGATGGTTGAACTTTTTTGGGTTGGTCATGGTCTTGGACCTATCATAAAGTTTTCATATGGTTAATCATTCTACCTTGTTATATGTTCAGGATTCATAAAACCCACGGTAAACGTAGATTGGTTGGATTGGGTAGCGGAGAGATCTCCAATCCTTATTGGGTTAAGATGCCCATTACAACAGGGCCTTGGTGTGAATTATGTCACCTTGTCTTCCCTAAACCTAATGTTTCACACACAAAAATAGGCATCAGATTGACGCTTTCCCATAAATCACTCATATCATAAACAATATCACTTTTAATAGTTATATGGGGAGGGTGAAACTCCCAAGGTCCTTTATTTTTTTATGCATCTTACTCATAACCATAGAAGTGAACTCTTCTATATATGTTATAGTTTAAATATCACTAAGCGTCATTTTGTTCGTCACCACCTTTTTCAGGTACTTAGCTTATTCAGGCATTTCCAGCAAAATTTCTAACCAAGTAAAGTTAATGTGAAGAACTCTAAATGTGTCAAAGAACTTGTTAAAACAAGTATCCTCTTTAGGTTTCTTATGATTTTGAGGGAATGATGGTGGTGGTCTATATTGATATTGCTCAATGGACTTTTCATTCAGGCACTCAAACTTCTTTTTGTTAGCTTCTTTGGACTCAAATTGATTTTTAGTCTATCTAGATATTATCAAATCTGCTTGTACCTTGTGATTATTCTTTAGAGTTGTATCAATAAAATTTATACCTTTCCTCAATGTGATCACCATA
This sequence comes from Capsicum chinense, assembly GCA_026120095.1. Classification (NCBI taxonomy): domain Eukaryota; kingdom Viridiplantae; phylum Streptophyta; class Magnoliopsida; order Solanales; family Solanaceae; genus Capsicum; species Capsicum chinense. The sequence goes on along the minus strand of JAPEIP010000006.1, from coordinate 74,448,742 downwards.
ACTTGATTAAATTTTGATTTGTATCAATAGGTAAACCCCCTTGAGGTCTTGGGTTCTGCCAAAGCTAACTTGACCATCACATTTTAAAATTATTTTAAGCTAATTACTAATGTCTGATCTCTGTATCCATTGTTCTTGGTTGTCCAGAATAATTTTCAAAGTGTTTTTTTATTGCAAGCCTTAGCATTGTCCTAAATATCGTGTTACTACTGAAACTTCTGAGGTTGAACCTTATTATTGCCCTTAGAGTAGTTGGGCTGACTCTGCTAGTTATAATTATAGGCAGTAGCATAATTTTGATTCTCCTTTTGTGCATTTCCTATAAATTTACTGACTCTAAATTTTCTCTACACAAGTCTGCAGAGTGTTCACTGCTACTATAAATTTCACATTAAGCCTAGACTTGCTGAACTAGATTAACTAGGCTTGAGGTTTACCCACACTCAACTTTTTAAGTGAGTAATTATTGGTTTTTGAAAATAGGATAATTGTGCCGCCATTGTTGTGATACTATTTACTTCAATCATATTTGTAGGCTTCTTTACTATACTTTTGGAGATAAAACCCTACCACACTATATTACCTTGTGCGATACGATTAAATAGAGTATACAACTAAGTAGAGTAAACATTCTCAACAAAAGTATGATCTAGTACTTCACAGGTTTGTTGGTGACGCGGAAATCTATGAGAAGAGACTTGAATGTCTTCCATGCACGATACAAATTTTCATATGGCTTTTTCTTGAAACTCAAGATCTCACTCTTCAACATTGCAGTTTTCATAGATGGCAAGTATCAAATGAGGAAATTCTTTACCAAGCCATACCATGTTGTGATTGAATTTGAAGGTTCTACCTTCAACCATTTTTTTCTGCTCCCAAGAGTAAGAACGGGAAAAGAGTGAGCCTCGCATAGTATATGGTGAATTCTATGGGAATGAATGTGTCGTTAATCTTTAGAAATTTCTAAAGATAAGCTTATGGATCCTCTTGTGGAAGGCTTATGAACTTCTCACTTGTGTGCACTAATTGCACCATGTTTTGTCTACCTTCTATGTAAGGACTGCAGATACTAGGCAATGCATTAGTTTTGTGTAGGACTGCCACATCGTGCACTATCCAGGTTGTTCATCACCCATGACTGCATGAATGGTCTTAACTTGTTGAACTTGTGGTATTTGATAGATAATTGTTGCTTCTCTCATCAATTAGTTCAAGTATTACTTAAGTTTGGAGTGTTGTTTTGCTTATGATTCAAACCTTTACCTTCAAATTTAGTAGCTAAGACCAAGTTGTTAACACTTATAATAACAAAATTGTAAGACTACAAATTAGAATGTTGCAAATATTTCTATTTTTTCATGTCCTGGACAACAACATCAAAAGCTAGTTAACATCAAGCTTCACACTCAAGTGTACATGGAGGTGCAAGTAATAAAGTCGATCTTTCCAACTGAATATTAACCCCACTGGGACTTGGCATTTAAAAAGAAATCCAATTCAACTATTTCTAATAATGCTAAATGAGCATGATTTGTAACCAAAAAGATTTTAAGTTTTATTATGCTAAAAGTGACAATGAACGAATAATGGAAATTAGAAGTGGTGTAAACAATAACTTGGAGAGTTCTAGGGACAACACACGTTGAACAAGAATTCAAAGTTATACAATGATGATGGTCAATTTAGCTATTTTGGTTGCTGATTCAAGGGGTTAGTATAAGAATTATGGTTTTCCAAGTCTTTAATCGCTTATTTAAATTAGCATCAAAACTACATTGTTATGAGGGGATATGGGAATTATTTCAAATGTATTTGTATTTCATCCTGTATTTGATCCAAATGGAGAAAATTAGGTATATTACTACCCTAATTGTGAATCTTATCATTAATTCATCTAAAATACAAAAATCCATTCATTATATTCCACATGCTAATCTAATATTACTCCATCCAGGCTTACAAAAGAAATATGGAAATATTCAAAAGATCAAAATGTATTAAGTAAATATAAGAACATAAGAACAACCAAATATGATATTTAACATTAACCAACCTGAGTGTAAGCTAAGAAAATATATTTGTAGCTGCAACCTAGAAAAAGGGTGTTTATCCACTCATGGTCATACAAATAAAGACTATTGATTAATCCATAAGTAAACCTAAAAGAAAACATTAAGTTAAAAGAAGAAGAAAAATTTATATATCCATTTAGGTCATCCATAATCTTCCATATATCAAATATAAGCATTAACCCCTTTGACCTCAACTCAAAATAATGAGAACCCGAATTTTAGACTTTGGGAAAGGGGTTGCATTGCATGGCCTATAGCACTATATTTAAAAAGTGTGATTCTACAAGAAGACTCAATACATGGTATTTTGACTTAGTTTTAAATCCGAAGCATAAAACTGCAATATGAGTACAGTTATTTTTGTGATAATCTATAGATTACTATTTTTGATAGTGTGACACCGTGCACCTACTTTACAGAAGGGGAAATCATAAATTTAGTGGACTTTATCGGACTTTCTTCGATGTCCAGGTAGGCTAGGCTTAACTTTTTCTTATATTGGGCTTAATTATAATATTTACATGATATTATTCTAGTTTTGAGAAGGATATTAGGTGTTGGATGCATAGTTAGTGTCATTCAAATTATTAGTTGACAAAAGGACTTTTATTAGGAATAATTGACTGAACTACTCATCCTTTAGGACGAATTACTATCTTAGGAATTAATGAGGCTTATTTACCATCTTGTAATGAAATGTGATACCTTAGCCTAGTATGGGGTAGAACTTGCCTTAGAACAAATTATCGAGCTTAGATGTAGGCCCCTACGACCTTCCTTAGGCCATGATTACTATTAGTTCCCTTGTAGACTCAATAGTGCTTGCCCATTATTTTAGTTATATTCATAATTCCAAGGAGGTTTTGATATATGATAGTTTATTCTAGAATTCTTTTTTGGGGATGATATAACTGGTTTAAGTCGGGTTATTTATGATATTAAGACCAGTTTAAATCTAGAAGAATTACCAATACTACTTCCAAATCAAGTCTGAGAATGATGATATTAGTTTTAACTCAATCCCAACATTGAGAGGCTATTGATGAGGATTATCAAATCGGTCTGAGTGTAGTTTTTACCATTAAGAAAGACCTACGATTATGGTTTTTAGATATGGATTGTTGGTGTAATTACTGTTATTATTTCTTTTTGATTACATCTATTGGGATTGGGTGTCCTATATTTCATTATTTACTTTTATTGTGTCTTCTGGTCTTATTAGGGCCCAATTATGTAGGGGTAGCTATGTTTTCCTTATTATTATTATTCTGGTCATTTACATTCATTAATTGGAGCATTATTCTAGGTTTGCTCTCTTCCCCTTGACTTAGCTTTCTTACTATATATTTTATGGATTTAGCTTAGTTGGTCGATGATGCCTACTAAGTACCCAAGACTTTAGTACTCATACTACACTTTTGTACCTTTTTGGTGTAGATTTGAGTATAACTGCTGCCTTTGATGCAGTAATTATATTTGTTAGAGTACAAAGATAGAGTAAGCTCTTGGAGATGGACTTTACCTTTTCTCTATCTTCTATTATTGGATACTCTTTAGATTAGAGGCTCTTGTACCGACCTTACTAGGTTATGGGATGGCATTTATCCTCTTTTATTTCTCTTTCATTATGTTATTTTTATTATTATTTGTTTGTTTTAATTCATTTTCTTGCACATTTCTTGTATTTAATCTATTTTTACCGATGGGCCTATTACTTATAGTTTCTACTATGGTTTAGCTTACTAAATTGTGGGGTAAAGTTGGTGCCATTATATCTCAAGAAATTGGTTTGTTACAATAGCATGGATAAATAATTATACCGTAACCCAAAGGGGTATGGCACATGGCCCCCTCTCATGCTATGGTGGGTGCAGTTAATGGCTACCTCCATAAGGAGAGATCTCGTCCAATCTTTATTCTCTTCTTCTCGTCTACTTCTTCCTTGCTTTCCTATATTATGTGGCTTATGTGTAGGATTAATTTAGTTCAAATATCTTCTCCAATGTCCTTCTAAAACCATTCATATCAACAATTGGTCCTTACAACACAATAACGCTCATCAAAGTACAATAGAACAAGCATAGCTTACGCTAGCCTAACTAGTTTACTTATCTAAATTATATTTGATCATTTTGACTCTTCACTTGTTTCCAATGGAACATAAATGATCTAAACATGAAAATTAGAACAAAAAAAATACACAAATAAAACTTTATACTTTGCTAAGCACACCAAGGTATCCTCAAACCTAAACTAAACGCACGTAGATAATGACACTTAGGTGTATAATTACGCTTAACATCACATCACATAGGTCTCCCACATATGATAACAATTTGATTAATCATCTAACAAAAGATTTTTGACTTCTAATTCTCTTGATTTGAACATGAAATTTTCCCCTCTTTCTTCATTTATGATCTTATACAGATGATTGAAATTTCCTTTCCTATGATTTTATAAAAGATGTATATGATCTTTTTTTTGGTGTTTATACCTCCATAGGAGCTCCCAGCATTTTTTCTCCCTTGGTGACCTTGAATTTGGATGTGAGGGTTGCTTACAATTCAAGCATCTCCTATTTTACCCTCACCATGCACTTGTAATATTATTAACTTCAATTTTTTTTCACTTTTTTTCTTATTCTTAACACTTTAAACTTTATCTTCACACTTTCCTTTATGTTTAAGAATTTACCATATTTTCATACATTTTTAGGAAGAAATAATTTCTTTATTGGTTTCAACTTTTTCAAAACTTTTGCCTAATACAATGAACTAATCCTATTAGCTACACGTTGTTGGCACCCGATACCATTGCTAGCACGAGAAAACCCATGCATGATGGGGGACATGGGACTTTATATATCATATATGAAAAACATAAGTAAAACATGTCTGGCGTTTTGTAGGAAAATATACTTCACCCATGAATAATAAAACGTAAATCTTACTACTACACTATCTATGAAACATCTAAATAGGAGATAATAATGTCTGCCGAGATAAGGCTCTAGCATACCTTAAATAAATCAAAATCGTACAAATGAATCAAGAAAAGAACCTAGTAAGTATGGAGGTTTCACCAATAGCTAAAAGGCAAGAAGTTAGTGTGTATCAGGTCACGAGCATGTGCACCTAAATATACATTTAAAATAATGTAGCACCGAGTGGGTAACTTCATCTTATGTTTTATATGTAAAATAGCAAGAGAAATCGTAGCATACATATATGTATATAGTAGGTTCAAACAATATTGATAATCAAGAAATGAATGAAATGTATGTTTGAATCATAATTATTTTATAGTTGGGATTTTAATATTTTTAAGTTATCTATAGGAAAATGGTGCACCAAAATAGAGCACCATATGAGCACATGGACCCTGATCTTTGTCATATTAGCTTATCCATCCTATACCTTTCTAGGAATAAGGCATATATGAAGATTTGCTAGCAAGTATCCACAATAAGACCTTTTTGAATAGATGAAGGTATAAACCGAATTAACGAAATAATCCCTAACCTATATAAGCAAATATAGTTTTAAACATTTTTCATTTTTCACATATGCTATCTATGCTAGTCATCTAACTCTATTAAGGTTGTATGGTTACTCTCTTTAGTATCATTTGACTCATGATCATAAGTTAGCTGCTTTAGGTTCATGTCCATGGGTTAGCCACATTAGGCGTATATTATTTAATTACCATTTTAGACTCATAATTATAAATTATATTATTCATTAGCATCATAGAATATTTATGGAAGATAAAATCATAGTTCATTATGTCATGGTTCATAAACAAAAGATCTTCAAAAATTGTATGGAGAATAATATTTTTGGAATGTTCATATTATTTTAGCATAGCTTATGGTTAAGGAGTTTGCAAAATCATATCTAAAGAATATTCATTAGAATACATCTCATAATTTAATAAGTCATAAGTAAGGATATTTCTTACCATAATCAATAAAAGAAGAAAATTCAGAAAGACTTCACTATTTGGGGTTCATAAAGATCATGGACTTGTGATTTTTTTATTACATTGAAAAATCATCAAACATTATGCATAAGACAAAGATCCCATAACGTTGATTAATAAATTTGAATTTTTAAGCTAGATCCATAAAGATAAATAGGGTAGGTTATTCATGAAGGGTATATGTCATGACCCAAGACTATCCTCATGAGTGAGAAGATGCTAACACATTTGAGTCTTTTAACTAAGAATAATTAGAAAGTCTTAAGCAAATTTTGTCATTTTTGAATATTTTATGTTTCATTTTGCAATAGTAGCTGATATGATAGACAACAAATAAGAATGAAAAAAAGAAGTTGAAATCTGAAGAAAAATGTGGCTGACGACAAGTATGATAAGTCGCCAGACCCGTGATAAGCTACCAACTTTATCGTCAGCAGTAAATAGAGAATTGGCCTAAGTTAAAAATTCTAGTGACATTTTGTGATAGGTCGTCAAGGAGCTGATAAGTCATAAAGATTGTCGTCAACCTAAGGCAGCATTGGAGAATTGATGAAGAGCCTTGATGACATTTTTTGATAGGTCATCAAGGAGCTGATAAGTCATCAAGATTATCATCAGCCGTAAGCAGGAAGAGTCAAAACTAAAGATGGTGTTTACGACATTTGTGATTAGTGGTCAGCCTCTTGATGGGCTATCACAAATGTCGTCACTTAATCCAAGGGATTTCTGAAATTTTATTATTTTGTTTCCTTATTTAGGTTAAACTATTTAAAGCCTTATCTAGGGTTTTCTTGGAGAGGCCCATACATTGACTTTTGACAATACTTTGATATTTTCTCTCTCTAATTTCTTGGCTTGAAAAAACAAATACTTTGAAGAGATTATTATCATTATTTTAGGATTCCATTTGAGATCTAATCTGCGATTCACTAGTTATTATTCTTATTGTGGTAGGTTTAACTTTCAAAGAATGAATACAACTCGTTATTTAGATTTTAGATTTATGAGTAGCTAAATTCCATTAATCTGAATAATGGGATCTAGGGTTAGGGTTTGACAAAGTGATGAGTGATCTAGATTCGAAAGGTCATTAAACTTCTTGATAATTCTGAGGTTTTAATTAATGTCTGTTGGTTGCAAACAATAGATTAAACCCATTTTTTACTTTCTTGAGAAAGAAATCAAATATAGTGGGAAGTGAATTATCAACAGGGACTTGAAAATACTATGTTTAATAATCAGCGCTGCAAAAAGTTTGGTTAACCTAAGGTAAAATATGGGTTGTGAATGTAAATACTCTAAGTCAGAGAGGATTAGGTAATTAAATGCTTAAGTAGGTCAAGAGACATTTAGGCATAACTTCGATAAAGATAACTTGTTTTCCTATCTACTGTGAGAATCTTGAACTACTATTAGCATCTGTGAAGTACCAAAACCCCTAGTAAACATAATTCTGGGGTTTCATAAATTCTTGATTGCGAACACTTAAGTTAAAGTATCCAACAATTTATTGGCTAATCTCGAAAATCCCCATTTTATCTTTTCGTATCATCTGTTTGAATTCAACTTATAGCTATAGTCTCAAATTAGTTTAATCACCACTCACATTGTTCCCTGTGAATTCGACCCCGACTCCAATATTTGGGTAAATATATTAACGAGGACCGCCTTGTACTAAATTGAAGTGTAAGTTGAGCGTTATCAAAAATGGCCCGTTGCCAAGGAATAATTTGGCGTAGTGAGCTGGTTTGCAATTTTAGCCTACTTGCTTAAATTAAAATTTGTAAATATTTGTTTTTAGTTTTCTTTTATTTTTTGTGTTAGGTAGATTTTTATTTTAGTTTACTTATTACTATGGAATCATGCAATTAACATTCGCTTGGAGGTTGGAAATCTTATCTGGATAATCCATGTCCATATTGTGATCTACCTCACTTTTAGTAAGATTGTAGTTATGCTCTCCAGAGAGAGATGTGTTCTCCATCTCCATCCTACCGGGAGTATAGTTGTTCTTTATGTGCTGGTCAAGATGGACATTGGAGTGATTTCCCAAATACCCCCTCCCTCCATTATGCTAACCAAAATTTTAGTTCTTCTTATGATTTTGATAGGTCTTTTAGTCCAAAAAAAAAGAATGAAACACTGAATAGAGTGGCATTGAAGCTATGCTTTAACTAATTTTGGATTGTATGGACACAATAAATTATATCATATATGATATATGTCAAGACATTTGGGCATTTAACAAGAAAAAAGAAAGGATAGGGGAGATGCATATCGAGGTCAATCATCAAAAAGACTCATCTACATTATGTTTAGATGATATCTTATATGTGGAATCATTTACACTAATCGAAGAGTGAGAAGATATGGAGAAGGAATCCTATAGTGATGTTGAGCTTGATGTTGAGCAACCCTTGGTGAATTCCCAACCAACCGAACCATTCATGAACGAAGATGCCAAAGATAAGGAAATGGTACTAGAGTCAAAACAAGAAATCAAGCACAATTCTTGGTAAGATTATAGTCCATTTCGGGATAAATATACTATTATGGATGCTACTCCCAAATTGAGAGTTAGTACTTATTCGAACCACTTTTCAACATTATGCTTGGTGGATGTGATGAAAGTCAAATCACCCAAGAAAATAATGAATTTTGAAATGAGGAAGAAAATTCTTACATTTTGGAGTTTATAATTCCAAAAGGGTATACTACAACCCCAATCTTGATGGCCAAGAATCTTAAAGATCGATGTCCATTTAGTGGCTTTTTAAGATCCTTATATTGCCCAATGACCCCACAAAGTTTGATGCACAATTGGGCAAGCGGTTCAAGTCTTCAAAGTGGCACGACAGAACATTCCATATGATGTCCTCATATTTGCCCAACGGACCTAAAAGATGTGAATATCCAAAGATGGGCCAACAATTCAAATCGGCAAAGTGGAGGGATAAAGGATGACTAAATGTTGTCGAACCGCGACACTAAATTAGGAACTTCTTGGGAGACAACCTAATGTATTTTTTTGTTTGTATTCATATTATGTGATTCACATCAGATCTTAGCACCCATGGAGCCTCAGGTATATTTCAAACTCTCTCATTTTGGTTTAATGCATTGGGGATATTACATGATTTTAAGTTGAGGGTGGACTACTTGAGGGTGTTGATGTCCTCTTGGGGTTTTTGTTGCCATGCCTCTTTTTCTCAGAGTCTTGTTCCTAGTAGAGCCGGCATGTTTAGGTATTTGGTGTTTGTTTTGTGATGTGTTGTGGTTAACTAAATGAAAAATAAGTATCTAGGACAATTGACATATTTTTTTTTATTTTTCTTGGAATGATCAATACATGTCCAATTGTCTATCAGGTAACTGTGTGATGAGCATCTATATGTGACTATTGTGAATCTTTTTATGTTATTAGTATTAGGGATATGATAATCATTTCTAATAATTGCATGAATTGAATAGGTAGTAGCTTGTGATGTACCTTTGTGTCATGTGTGTGTGAGATGATACCAAGTTCCCGTTGTATGTTAAATCCAGAACATTCACATTTGGTCTTGCCTTGGTTGTAAGATAGCAGTTCGGAAAGAATCATAGGCCATTGTTCATTTTAGTCCACTTTTAGCCTAAATGACCTTCCATGTGTGAATAATATCCTTTAATCCTGATTTTGAGCCTGAATGCCTATTTTTTTATTATACCTATCACCTTCCCATTTGTATCATAATGAACCTGTTTTGGCCCTGATCCTCCTTGGATATTATGCACTTTCACTTAGAAAAATATCCTAAGTTGAGGGTGGCTATCATAGGGGAACGTGATGTAAAGTAAGTATTAAGAAGGGTAATGAACAAATATATATATATATATACATATATATATATATGCAAGGCTGGGTGTGGTAGAAAAAGAATAAGAAAAAAAAAGTTGTGCAAAAGAGAAAATGATTGATTAAATCACCACACCTATCCTGAATTTGCTTAATCAAGAAAGGGAGAAATAAGGTAAAGGTTCATAAGTGAAACCCCCCCAAAAAACAATAGTGTTGTGCCAAGGAGGCTTAGTTATTTTAAATATCCTCGCGTATCATACCAGCCCTAAGCCTATATTACAAACTGAAGAAAAGTCCTATAGTCATCCAAAACCGTCTGAAAGTTTTGGTAAAGAAAACACGGGCAAGCTTATGGTATTTGGCATACATTGACTAGGACTTCTTACTGTGAGCAATTGTCTCTTGACCGTCCCTGCATTTATATGCTTGATTTCACATATGAGTGAGGAGGGACTTCTTTGTTGTAAGGGGACATCGGTGGCATTGCTAGTTGCCTACTTGTTTGGGTATTGTAATTTGTATATAGGAATGGTCATTGTTGCTAAGTTGATGCCATATCTTTATTCCTTTTTGTCACCTTGTTGATCTTGATTGATATGAACAGGTGGGTTTAAGTGATTGAAAATGGAGAGGGTAATGTGTTTTGAACTAAAATTGATGATCAACTGTCATAGGTATCTTATGTGTCTCTTAGTTAAGCATCGTAATATTGTGTTTTAGTTGCATAAGTACAAGCTATTGTTTTAAGTTGAAGGTGTTGTTGTGTGAGAAGATGCTAACATATTTAAGGCTTTTAACTAAAAATAATTGCAAAGTCTTAAGCAACTTTTATCATTTTTTATTATTATATGTTTGATTTTGCAGTAGAAGCTGATATGATAGAGAACCATCAAGAATGGAATCAAAGAAGTTGAAATCTGAAGAAAAGTGTGGCTGACAACATTTGTGATAACTCGTCAGCCCGTGATAAGCTATCAACTTCATCATCAGTAGTAGACAGAGAATTGGCCTAAGTTGAAAGCTGTGATGACATTTTGTGATAGGTTGTTAAGGAGCTGATAACTCGTCAAGACTGTCGTCAGCCTAAGGTAACACAGGAGAACTAAAGCAAAGCCTTGACAACAATTTGTGACCAATCATACGATAT
>JAPEIP010000006.1:74412030-74433547 GCA_026120095.1 Capsicum chinense | reverse complement strand
CATCAAGAATGGAATCAAAGAAGTTGAAATCTGAAGAAAAGTGTGGCTGACAACATTTGTGATAACTCGTCAGCCCGTGATAAGCTATCAACTTCATCGTTAGTAGTAGACAGAGAATTGGCCTAAGTTGAAAGCTGTGATGACATTTTGTGATAGGTTGTTAAGGAGCTGATAACTCGTCAAGACTGTCCTCAGCCTAAGGTAACACAGGAGAACTAAAGTAAAGCCTTGACAACAATTTGTGATAGGACATCAAGGAGCGGATAAGTCATCATGATTTTCGTCAGCCATAATCAAGAACAGGCAAAACTGAAGAAGGAGTTGACGACATTTGTGATAAGTCGTCAGCCTCCTGATAGGCTTTCACAAATGTCATCACTTAATCTGAGGGATTTATGAACTTATATTATTTTGTTTGCTTATTTAGGGCGAACTATTTAAAGCCTTGTTTCGGGTTTTCTTGGAGGGGCCCATACATTGAGTTTTTACAATACTTTGATATTTTCTCTCTCTAATTTCTTGGCTTAAAAAATAAAATACTTTGAAGAGATTATTATCTTTATTTTGGGATTTTCTTTGTGATCTAATATGCGATTCACTAGTTATTATTTTTCTTCTGGTATGTTTAACTTTCAAAGCATGAATACAACTCGTTGTTTCGATTTTAGCATTATGAGTGGCTAAGTTCCATTAACCTGAATTGTGGGATCTAGGGTTAGGGTTTGATAAAGTGCTAAGTGATCAAGATTCAAAAGGTGGTAGGAGTTCTTTATAATTCTAAGGTCTTAATTAACGTCTATTGGTTGCAAACAATAGATAGAACCCACTTTGATTTGCTAAAGAAAGAAATCATATATAGCGGGAAGTGAATTATCAATAGGGACTTGCAAATACTCTATTTAATAATCAGCGTTGTAACAAGGATGGTCAACTTAAGGTAAAAGCTGGGTTGTGAATATAAATTCTCTGAGTTCGAGAGAATCAGGTAATTATATGCTTAAGTAGGTCGAGAGACATTTAGGCATAACTTCGATAAAGATAACTTGTTGTCCTATCTACTGTGAGAATCTTAAACTACTATTAGCATCTGTCAAGTACCAAAACCCCTAGTTAACATAATTCTGGTTTTTCCTAAACTCTTGATTACAAATACTTAAGTTAAAGTGACCAACAATTTATTGGCTAATCTCCAAAACCCCCCATTTTATCTTTTCATATCATCTGTTTGAATTTAACTTGTTGCTATAGTCTCAAATTAATTTAATCGCCACTCACATCGCTCCCTGTGGATTCGAACCTAACTCAAAATGTTGGGTAAATATATTGACGAGGATCGCCTTGCACTAAATTGAAGTATACGTTGAGTGTTATCATATTCGTAGTCGTAGCACAGTACTTAAAGTCATAAGTGATCCTGAGATTACTCATGGCCTAACATGACTACAAGAATTCTTAAATAACTAAAAATTACTGATCTAAAAATAATAAATCTGATTAATGAATCGGGAAGATAATCCCTAAGTGACAATATCTGAACAACCCATAAAGCTTGAAAACATAATCTATCTGACTGTCTGAAAGCCTCTAAATAAGATGAATTGCAGGGACAAGGCCCCAACTAAGTAAAATGTCTAAAAATTGAAAAATAATAATAAATAAAATACAGATAATGGTCGTCAAATGATGAGGACTCAGCAACATACTGTAGTTGATATGGTAGCATTTCACATATTTCTTGGATTAGACGTTGGCCATTCGAACGCATATTATAAGAAAATATAATGCAAAGAGAAGTATGCGGTTAGTAATTTGAATGTACTAAGCATGTGAGATATGCAACATAGTATAAGCTAAAAATGATGAAAAAGATAAGAGGAGTTGAACATGAACTAGAATTGTAGACTAATCGAATAACCCAACAATAATCATGATACTCAAATAGATAAATATAAAGTCATATGACGTGTGAGAATAAATTGTTGTATCTACCATTAAACGACATACCCCATCAAAGCTAAATTGGGCCCAATTACTAGCCTTAGTTGGATAGGTGTTTAGATACTATTAACCAATATACCCAATCAGATCTAAATAGGGCCCAATTGGTAACCCTAGTTCGAAGGGTATTTAGTACCTTATCAAGGGTACGAACATCGGTTGATGTGGATCGATTAATTTGATGTCCAAAGTACTATAATGTAAACCTATGATGGCAACATATTTCTATCACTTGGATTATCTTAACTTATGTCCTCTCAATTCTAAGTACTACTCTTTACAGAAAGTAAATTGACATTGTGAAATGCTCAATAATATTAATATATTGAAACTGAAAAGCAGATGATTTATGTGAAAGTGCCATAAATCATGAAGACTTAAATAATGATTATTCAACTAACAACATGTTATCCTAGGTCATTGCGTGTTCATAACCCATCATATTTCAAGAATACAACTATTGTGACAATTTTATAATCTAAGTGAATTCAAAGAATTTTAATAACTCAAATCTAAAAAATGGATTTTATAATATAATAGGGTTTATGATCATACACACTTAATGTCATGAAAATTCATAATAAAACGTTGATTACAACTTAATAATACCAAGGGGCTACAGTATTAAGGAATTTAACAATATTTATGAACCCTAACCTTTAAAAAATAAAATGAACTGAAGAATTGGGTTAATGTTGGGATTCAATGGGAGAAATTAAACCCATTAAATAAATCCCATATATTTGGAGATAATAACTCTAAATAAATCATTAAAATTTGAAAATTGAAGAAGATGAAGCCTAGCTCTAGCTTCGGGGAAGAAATTGCCTCCTTTCTCTATGTTGAAAGTAAGTGTCATACATTTTTCTGAGTTATTAGGGATTAGGGTAATATTAAACATATTAATGCTCCTTTAAATACCTTAAACGGCGTATTTTCATGTTAAAATAGTGGGAAAAGAATAATGGGCCCTTTTAAATTCGTAACTGAAAAGCTGTTGGAAGAGACGTATAATACCTTCCCATGATCGTGGGTCCAACCTATGTTTTTTGGTGGTGTTCTTTGTTTGAATATGGATGTGATATATATGAGCATTAAAATACTAGACTTTTTATGATCGTGGAACCTATCTATGATTATACCTTGGTTCTTAGGTTGAAGGTTCCAACCAGGTCAACGTTATGAGTCAAGATCGTACCTAAGATTGGGGTTTCTAACCATGGTTGTAGTTACCTATCATGGTTGTAAGATATTCTTGTCAACTCTATGGTTTTTAGGAATTTTCAATCAGATGATATGATTGTACGATCATACAATGTGACCACGTTCGTTGTTTAGCTCATCACAGCTCACTAACAGATAGTGCTTTACTAAAATGACAATAACCCTTTACTTTGATATTGGATTAAGGAGAAACTAGATGTGTTGGAAATAGAATTCCCTCAACCGACTGATTTATCCAAAGAAACTTTACCATAGGGACCTCCTTATTTCTCAACTTACAAACCTGACAGTCAAGGATCTTGACAAGAACCTCTTCATAAGATGGACCATCTTCCACACCCGCACTCTTTAAGTGCACAATTGATGTGGGATCAATAATGCATTTCTTTAATAAGTAAAAATGGAAGACTAGAAACACTGATGCTAAGTATGTAGGAAGATCTAACTCTTGGGCTACATTACCAAATAACTTATAATCTTATAAGTATGAATATAACGAGGATTGTGATTTCCATTCTTACAAAATATCTTCACCCTTTTCGTGTGTCAAACTTTTAAGTAGACAAAATCACCAATAGAAAACTAAAATTACCTTAATCTTACATTTATATAGGACTTCTGATGACTCAAAGTTTTTTCAACCTTTGTCTAATCAACTAAACTTTCTACATATCCTTATTAACTAAATTTTGCCATATCAATTTAGTTTCACAAAATTCAAAACAACCAATAAAGCATCTACACATCCTACTACAACACCCTGGAGATATAGTTGTAATTATATGAAAACTCAATCAAAGGAAAATGTAACACCCCGATTTTCTAAAATAGAATGCTATACGCTGCTCATTACCTCGAAGGACCACAAGCTAACCCATGACTGATATCTATGCCTATATACTGCATTATTTGTCATAAAATACAGAAACTTGAACATGAAAGGCAATAAGGTTGGAACTGAATAACATCTAATAATAAAATGTCTAAAAAAGGCAGAACAATACCAAACCAAGTCATAAATACTAAGAATAATGAGATCTGAATATCTAATCTAACATCTAGTCTGAAAGCCTCTAACTGAACTGAATAAGGAGTTGAAGGAACATATCTCCAACTAACTCTATCTACCAACTAAATATTACACGTAGCAATAATCATATCATCCTCGAATGATAAGGACTCACTACAAACTCTGAACACTAGAATGGTACTGCTGATCTGGAGCTCGTGCCTCTGAACCTATTGTGTAACATAAGATAAAGCATCATAGCGTAAATGTGTCAGTACATCTGAATATACTGAGTATATGAGTGAGGTAGGATAAATCCAAAGGGTTATACGCGTGAACAATGCTAACTAATATGAACGTGAGAATACATATATGCATAAATAACTATAACTGAACTCGTGATGATACTGACTACTGAGTTTGAATGATGACGACATGAATTTACTGTTAGTGAGTTACTACATAGATTATTGTCTATTTCTAATAGTTCAAATTATGAAAAACTGGTTTGAATGACTGTGTCTAATAGTCTTGAAACTGAATACTGGTAACGTTAGATATGACGACTGATATAGTTGATATAAATGTAATGAGTGTACTAATCGATATAACCACTACTGAGCAACTGTATCTGACAGTCTAAGTTCTGATGGAACTATCTGAGTTACGTTCTACTTGGAGTAACTAAATTTGAGATTAGTTCCATCTAGCGGGTGATCATAAGTATACTAACAATAAGGATGATTTGACTTAATCTGAGATCAGTCTTATCTAGCGGGTGATTTTTAAATCTAATTATTCTGATACTTATTAATAATAGTTGAGATCAATCCTAGATAATGGTTGAACTTGAAGTCTATTTACAATAATAAGCATTGACTGTATCTAACAGTAATGAATCTGTACTACTAAGCTAAGTTGACTGTGTCTGAAAGCCCTGATTCTTTAACTAAAACTGTGGGATGTGTTCATCTAACCGACATTCCCCAAGCTAAGTTGACTGAGGTCCAATCTCTGCCCTGACTGGAAGGGTATCAGTACCCTACCACTAGTAAAGACATCTATTATGGAGTCAGTCCTAATCTAGTGGGTGACTCCTGGATCAGTCCTATACATATAAATATGCTAACGGGTGACCCCTGAGTATGTCATTCCTATCTGACGGGTGACATCTCTTACCTACTCTGGCTACGCAGTTCTAGAACTTAGGGATTACATAAAAGGATCTTAGTCCTAATCTAGTAGGTGAGTCCCCATTCCTAGGCTCACTCGGTGCTGAATCCTACTCCTATTTGAAAGACAATGAACTGAATAACTTCGCAGAACTAAATAACTTAACTGAACTGATTTGCTAAGCTGATACTGATTAACTGAATTGATACTAGTGGTATTGTTTAGTGGAGCTAAAATTGAGTTTACTGGATTTCGATGACAGATGAAATATAATGAGTTTTGAGGACTGATTAAGTGTACTAAAGTTACTAAGATTTACTATGATTACTGAGGTTATTGAGCACTGAGATTACTGAGAATACTGAACTACTGAGATTACTGAATTTTTCTGAGTCATATGACTGACTGATTTCTATAGATCATGGCTTGACTTAGAGTATCATGAAAACATGACATGGCTCTAGGCACACAGCTATATTTTTTTGGTACAAGTAATCTTAGGACTCGATGGAAGGAAACTGACACACATGACTTACTTGATCATAGGATGGAATTTCATACCACATGTATATACTTGCATAGCTTTCAATATCATGCTTATTATGTATTATAACAACAATTCATAATATCATAACTTGGGAAATTTCATGAAGTACATAGGTATTCTATATCTTGTACATGCGTGGATTTTGTAAATAAACATATCATAATTCCATAAGACTAGTTCATGAGTAATCCAACAGTGTTCACAAGACACATTATCAACATGAATGACATTGAATCATAGAGGCCTATCATTAATCCTTCCGTTAGTCACAATTTAGCTATAATGCATGATTTTTAGTCTCTTAGGTATTTTATCGAACACCTTACATGCACAACTTAGGCATAGCTGTAAATCATACAATTACTCATCCTAAATAATCAAACTTACATGATTTCAACTCATATGATGTCCTAGATTCATAATAACACATAAAGATTCTATAACACATAAAGATTCTATCTTGGCATCATTCAACATTTAAACATGATCAACAATCCATTCATAACATAAAAACCATAATATATAGTTTTAGAAAAGGGTTCTTGAACTTCATAGATGAAAGGAGTCCATGAATGAACATATGCATACCCTAAAAGGAAACCTTGATGATTTGATGGAGAGTTCTTGTATTAGGAAACTTAATTCTTGATTATCTTGGAAAAAGTCTTGAATCTTGCTTTTAAGAAGTGAGTTTGATGAAAACCCTAATCTTGTGGTTAAGAGCATAAGGGAGGGTTTTTGAGATGCTTAACTGAAGAAAAATAGGAAAAATAATGCCTCTTCAGGGATATAAGTCAAGGAAGGTGAATAAAATGACCAAAATACCCTTGCAAAAACAATGTTGAACTGCTGGAAAAATATACTTGACGCCATCTGTGACAGGCCATAAGGTCTGTGATAGGCCGTCATGAATGGTCATCCCAAAAGGGGTCCAAATTCTTGATTTTTTGCCCAGGGCTCATGAATTCCTCAAATATGTCATCATAATGTGAAGACGTCATAAAAAAGGTCGCCAGAAATGTGATAGCCTGTCAGAAATGTCGTCACCATTTTCCAGCTTGACATGCTGGAATAAAATGGGGATAACTCTGTTCTCTGATATTGGATTTTGGCGAAATTGGTATCTTTGGAAATATAATTGAATTATATAACTTTTGATATGTCATGAGCTCAAAAATTTCAAGTATAATGAGAGATATGTTCATTTGAAGTTGACTATAACAATATCCTTCTCAAGAATACAATCGGTAAGGAATATTTTGATTCGTCTGATTGCTGGGTGTTATTTAATGCCTTAATACACATCTAACTTACTTATAAAACTATAAAAAAAACCCTGATGTACTATGCATGATCTTGGTAAATGGCTCTAATATTGGTTTGGAATTTTCAAGGTATTACAATGACCATCCCAACTACCTTTGAAATCAATCATACATATTCTCATCATATCTTTTAAGGTTTGAATAGTCCTCTCTGCCTGACCATGTATCTGTAAGTGTGAAGCTATAGTAAGATTAAATTGTGTACCAAATCCCTTCTGAAACATCTTCCAAAATTGAGCACTTCTATTAAAAATGATAGTCAAAGGGACTCTATACAATTTTACCATCAAACAAACTTCATGAAATTTCACTAACACTTTAAGGTAGAGTCTATCATAGTCCTCTGTTGAATCTGAAGTGTTAAATGGCAGAAACTGAATTGAGTTAGCTATTCATTCCAAGATAGACCAAAAATAATTATCTTATCGATGAGTATGAGTAAAACCTATAATAAAGTCCATATTTACCAATTCCCACTTCCATTAAGGAATACTGATGTCTTGAAGCATACCACCAGATCTTTAGTGCTCAATTTTAACCTGCTAGAAATTTGGACTCTTAGCCATAAATTTCATGATATTTTTTTAATATCGTTATACTAATAAAATTCCCATATATCATGGTGGATCTTAGTGGATCAAGGATGAATATAGTATTAAAAATCATGAGCTTCTACTAGTGTATGTTGTCTTAAGTTATCTACATTAACAAAACATAATCACCCCTGATTGTGAAGAACATAATTTCCCCCTCGGGAGAAAACATTAACATTTTGACTCTTAGATCGTTTATTTCAACATAAGAAAAATAGGATCACTATATTTCTTTTCTTTCAACTTGGCTAACAAACAGGATTCTGAACTATTGTGAACCGAAATAATACCTTTGGCAAAATCAACCAACTAAACTCCCAATCTAGCCTCTTATGAACCTCACAAACCAACTCTTTCTTTGCATTCTCTATATGAGCAACATTTTCCATAGATAATATAGTAAGAGCATCAACCACCACATTGGCTTTACCAAAATAGGACAAGACACTTATATCATAATTCTTAAATAACTCAAGTCATATCCTATAACAAAGATTTAGATCTTTCTAACTTAACACATACGGAAGAATCTTTTGATCAGTGAAACTATCAATATGAACCCCATAGAGGTAATGCCTCTAAATCATTAAGTAAAAAACAAGTGCTGCCAACCCAAGATCATGATTCTGGTATTTCTTCTCAAAAGGCTTGAGCTATTTAGAGGCATATGCTATAACCTCGTCTTGATACATCAACGCACAACCAAGTACAACACTGGAAGCATCCTATTAAACCACAAAACTATCCAAGCCCTTGTCCAATGTTAAAATAGGAGCGGTGGTCAGTCGAGTCTTGAATTTCTAAAAACTCTTCTCACAAGCACCAATCCACTAAAATTTGATTTTGTTTTTAGTCCTCTAGGACATGGGAAAATCAATGAAGGAAAATCCTTCAGCGAACCATCTATAGTAAGTTGCTAAACCTAAGAAACTCTTGATATTAGATAGAGAGATGGGTGTCAATCAGTTCCTTACCACTTCGGTCTTTTGATGATCAACCTGAATGACTTCACTGGAAATAATATGAATAAGAAGTGTTACTGATTTCAACCATTATTCATTGTTGCTAAACTTGGCGAATAACTACCGATCTTTTAGAGTCTGCAAAATAATTCTCAAATAATCTGCATATTCATCCTGAATTAGAGAATAAATGAGGATGTAATTAAAAATAAAAATGAAGAACATATCCATGTACTATTTAATACCTTTTTATCTAGTCCATAAAAGTTATAAGAGCATTCACGTGACACCTTATATTTTTGGGCTAAACTTTAAACCGTTGTTCCTATATGTGTAAACTCTAATACCATGATTTAAATTTGGATACATGTCTCAGGATCTTTATCCTAGTGTGTGTAGTTCTTATGAGTTGAAAAATATTCATATGAGTAACTTATAACTAAGTGAGCTAACAACCATTGATTCAGCCAAATTTTGGAGTTTAATTCCACAAGGGTTGACTTTAAATGTTTATAACTTTAATGTACATGGAAACCTATAGGTCAGAAAGTTAAAAAATCAAAATATAGGTGTGGGATTTGAATTTGGTTGAAACAACCTCAGATTAAAAATACGACTTCTCCATAACGTCCAAAAAATCAATTTTAGTATAGGGGACTCTTGGTTCAGGTCCTAAGGCTTTCAAACTTATTCTGGGTTATTGAGCAGATTTTATAAAAAATGTAACTATAAGTGTGGGCCCCATTTTTTTCTAAAACAATCTCATATTAAAGTTTTGATAATTCCAATGAATTTGAAATGTGATTTACACATAAATTTCACTATTTTATCATGTATTTTAGGTTTTGAATGAGTTCCGAGGGACAAAAATAAGTTTTTGACTTTGCTGGTGGCCTAGACTGCGACTGCGGCATACCCAAAGTTGGTATGGGTATTTAAAGTACCCTTTAGGCTGCATTTTCACCATTTTGACTCATTTTTGAGAGTTTAAAACCTTAAATGGGTATGACAACTCAAAATTAAGTCTTATAGGTCTCTAGGGTTTTAAAATCTCAAAGAAAACAACTCAAAATCAAGTCTTATAGGTGTCTAGGGAGTTGGTAAACATCTTTAATCATGATTATCATCCAATCTAATATAAGATTTCATCACTTAATTGGTGAATTTCTTAGTTCTTGACCCAAAATTCTAATTTATCTTAGGGATTGATTTACCTCTAAATTTAGTTTGCTTGTACTCATTAATTGAGAGTTATGATTCTTTAGTGATATATGAACATTGGGTTGACCTCAAAAATGCAATTTTCATATGTGGGACCCACTTAGGGCTTTTGGTGTCATTTTTGGACCCAAAGCACAATATTCCAATATGGGTACCGTTAGACTCTTATTGATGAGTAGATTATATTTATGATTGTGTGATGGCATTTTGAGGGTTGTGAAGTGAAGACGAGCATATAGTGCTTGAAGTATGATTATGCGGTTTGGCCTTGAGGTAGGCTCCTATACACTTTCCTTCATAGATGATATATGATATGTATTGTGTGTGGATATGAATGTTACGATTTATTATGAGTTAGATATCTTAGCCTTGATTATTGATGTTTTTGTTAATTAGATGAGGGTCGTGGACCCGTAAGATGGTATGTTTATAACCTAGTGGACTCCTATTGCATTCTCCCTAGTTTATATTGAGTTATAGCATGGATTTGATACATTGCTATATTATGGATGTGGTTTTAGTATTGGAAGCATGTATAGTATATTTGATCTTATTAGGCTAGTGTGGTGTTCTTGGAATCATACTTTAGATCGAATTAACTTAAGTGCCTTTATTTCTAGTTGAAGTTCCTATCTTAGGTTTTTATGTGGCTTACTTGTCATCTAGAAGTTTAATTAGATATCTTAGCAAAGTTTGGGGAATAGTGTACATTATTAAGAAAATTGAGGTTTAGAAGTGGGATTGTCCGGCCCACTTAGGCTTAGACTTGAGTTAGACATTACGGAGTTAGTTGCACATGTTAGACATAGTTGAGACTAATAAACCTTAGTATAAGGTTACTTTGTGACTCGATATATTGTAATGATGTTCCTCGAATTGTGACTTATGAGTTATAGCTACGTTGTTTCTTATAGAAATGATTTGATAAAATCGGCCTATAGAGATGTTATTTCCTCTTAGACTGGATACTTGGCCCATAGAGATGTTATTTTCTCTAAGACTTGATACTTGGACCATAGAGATATTATTTCCTCTTAGACTTGATACTTGTCCCATAGAGATTCCATTTCCTCTTAGACTTGATATTTGGCCCATAGAGATGTTGTTTCTCCTTAGACATGATGTTTGGTCCTTAGTGATGATTTTCCTTTTACATGCAATGTTGGGCCTATAGAGATGCTACCTGCTTTTACATATGATAGTTGGCCAAGAGAGGTGATATTCGTCAACATCATGATGAATGACCTTTATATAAAAAATGACTTATAGTCATGTTGTGTTTATTAATATTATGCCTCCTATGTGAGAGATAATTATAGGCTTATTAATATTGTACCTCCTATATGCGAGATGCCTTCTAGATGTGAGATTATTAGAGATATGCTATGACTTATAAATATTATTATAGAGATGAGTTTCAGATATGTATATGGGCCAAAGTCCATGATGATGATATTATGATTATTCTGGACATATTATTGGGCCAAGGACTGATAAATGATAACAATTGGACATTTGAGTAGTGTCCATCCTTGTTGAGGATGTTATTATAGTTCATGAATAGATATATGTATGTGCGTATTCACATCTCTGTAGTATGGGATGGAGGAAGGTGTGGTATGATGCTAATGATTTTACTGATTAAATACTAGAGATGGCATGCATATATTCTATGCATTCATGATTATTATATTTGTTATTGATATGATTCTAGCTGAAATTTGATCTTATGACGGTTCTTTCTAATTATGGTATAAGCTAGGTTGTAACTAGTTATCTATTAGGTGACTGCAGTACTTGATGCTTAGAATTCTGAATACGTTATTTAATGAGCCTTGCTTAGTAGTATTATAACTAATCACTAGGTTTGGTATATGGTTATAAAGATGGGTTTATCGATGGTAGTGATATGTGGCTAATGATAACAAGTTATAATGCTGATTAGTTGTTAAGAGAAGATAACATGGTTAACATTGCTAGGTGATAAGGGAAGCTAATGATTATGATGTCTAGTTACTAATATTGATTAGCTAATAACGAGGACTAGTTAACAATGAGGATTAGTTGGTAAATCATTATTAGATATTGATTAGTGTTAGTTAATAAAAGATGTGTATTTAATAAATAATAAATAGAGAATAGATGTAGATTATGGTCTAATAGTGAACCTTAATTAGACGTTAGGATTGGCTAATTATTAATTAATAGTTAGTTACAATTTTATGATTAAAGATTATGTGAAGAATCAGTTAGATTGATAACTAGATATCATGCGATGACTAGTAATCTAGAGGTATAATAATGAGTCTTGGCTAGTTAATAATGTGTAGATAGAATATAATGGTAGGATAGTTATCTTTGAAATGTTACGATTATTATTGCGAGTATATTGGATAGAGTTTGTGCACCTATTATATACCTATATTTATACATTGATGATAAGGGTGATATATTAATGCCCGAAAAGGCTAGAGAATACTTTGACAATATATTGATGCCCGACAAGGATGAGGAATATTTTGATGATATATTGCTGCGCGGCAAAGTCGGAGGACACTTTGATAATATATTGATGCATGACAAAGCTGAAGTATACTTTGATGATATATTGGTGCCCAACAAGGCCGTAGGTTACTGTGATGATATATTGATACCTGAAAAGGCCAGAAAATACGATGATTATATATTGATACCCTTAGAGGCTAGAGGATACTATAATGGCATATTGATACCTGAAAAGGATGGAGGTTGATCACGATAATGATGACACTTATGATGATATTGTTGATATTGATTGTATACCTTTCTTCTATTCCTACAAGTGCATTACCTATCACCAGTATGTACCTATATCTATCAGCCGGTATGGGGCAGTTGCATAGATATGGGAGAAGAAAATGCCTTGTGTTTTTGTATGTTTATTGAACCTTTAGAGTCTGGAAAAGGATGTACGCATAGGCTCAGTTAGGTCTTTGGTTGTACAGAGTAGTCGATTATACACACTGATATTAATGTTATTATTACCATTATTATAATCATTATTATGGTTTGCTTATACAGATTGGTCATTGACCTAGTATCGGTATTCGAGGTATGTCTTCAACCTCTTTTATCTTATGAATGTACTATTATGCACGACTATATCATGTCTAGTCATGTTGATTGGGATCATTGAGTTTGATAGTATTAAATCCTGTTAGTAAGTTTATGATGTCTTTAAATGAGGATATAATGATCTAGGGTATGCTTTGAGATGACCTCATGCATATATGTTTATGCATTTGTATATATATATATCTACCTATATGAAGCTATGACACTATCGTATATCTCTTTCTTCATTGTTCTTATTATACATGTGTTTCTTTTCTTTGTATATTGTTATATATCTTTCTTTTGCCCTTCATTCATTTATTAGACTGGGATATACGGTATACCATTGACGTATATTTAATGTATCTGGAATTGGATAGTTTACCCTTGATGCTTCCTTAGTCTTATTATGTTAGACTCTTCGACATATAAAAGATAGTTTTCCCTTATTATTCACATTGAATTGTTATATGATTTCTGAATTCTTGGGTGTAGTTTACATTCTATTTATATATTGTATATATCTGCTTTACCTTTGGAGCTCAATTGACAGTTGCCTACTGAGTAATTTAGTACTCATACTACACTTTTGCAACCTGCAGTTCATAGTACGGGTTTTTTCATTGATGTGTTTATCATGTGGAGCAGCCATGGTTCAGAGACTTATAGTGAGCTCCTAACGTTTAGAGTATTACTTATCTCTCTCTTAAGTATTACACTAGTCTCTATTTTGTAATTAGAGCTTAGTTTTATTATTGTATTTCCTTTGACATTTCATTTTGATATTCTTGATATATAGAAGCTCTGGTATTGGTATCAGCGGGTTTTGGGGATTCACTTATGTAATGGCTTTTATCTTATTTATCCCTTATTATTTTTCTTATATTATTAATTAGTCTATTACTAGCCGTTTCGGACTATGGGTTGGCTTGAATACTGGTGTGTTATGGTGGGAGACATTATGACTTAATAAATTGGGTCTTGACATATCTAAGATCTTTGATGAAGAATAATCCTAGAAGCTTGATGAAGAGATCAAATATTTGGCTACCTATTCAGGGGGTTCCCACCCGGTCTATTAAAGGCAAGGCGGGATCCAAAGTTTTAAAGAGCGATATAGGGACCGTAACCATGATTGGAGGGATAAGGATCGTAAGTATAATCCTTATGTACACCCTTATTATCGAAAAAAAAGGTCTAGATTCGAACTCCGTTGACCCAGACAAATACCAAACAGAATATGTAGTAGAAAGAATTTTAATGAAAGTGTAGGGAATGGAAAAATTGGTTCTATGTTGCTCTATTTCAATTACACAATTGGAGACTCAAATCGGGAAAATCTCCATTCAAATTAATGCTAGGACAAAGGAAGGACATCCTAGTGACACCATTGTAAACCCGAAAAATGAGGCCCAAGTGTTTTCTATTTTCACTAAGAATGGTAAAACCCTTGGTGATCTTGTGGTACATGTCAAAAAGGATCCGAATGATTCAAAAGTAGATACTTTGAAATCTAATAAATGGAAAGAAAAAGAGCTAGTGTTAAATGAAGAAGTTGATAGTGAAGAGGGTGATCCAAAGTTAATTGAAAATGATGAAGTGAATAGTAATCCAATGCTTACCACGATGGTTCTCCCTCTATTCCCACAAGGTCTCAAAAAGAATGAGGATAATGCTAAATACAGAACATTCATGGCTAAGCTTAGCAACCTCTCCATTAATATCCCACTGCTTGCGACTATCCAATATATCCCGGGGTATGCTAAGTTTATGAAAAAATTAATGTCTAAGAATATGCTTGTTGATAGTGATACAATTGAAGTTAATCATGGGTGTAGCACTACCATGGCTAGTGTGATAGCAGAAAAGAAGGAAGATCCGGGAGAATTTACAATTCCCTGCACCATCGGGGCACATAAGTTTGAAAAATCTTTATATGACCTTGGTGTAAGTATAAATCTCATGCCCTTCACAATATATAAGAGGCTTATATTGGGCACTCTTACTCCAATGCCAATGAGTCTTTTTATTGCAGACCGTTCTATCAAGAAACCGGCTGGTGTTGTTTTCAATGTTTTGGTGAAAGTGGATAGATTAATCCTTTCGGAAGAATTTATGGTGCTAGATTGTGAAATGGATCAAGAGGTACCTATCATTCTTTGTTGACCTTTTTTTTCCTATTAGAGCCTTTGTTGATTTGGAGCATGGGGATAACGTTTACAGTTCATGATGGTGAAATGTCTTTCTGGGTGTGCAAAACAACGAAACAACCCGTGGAACTCCAAATGGTATTAGTTATAGATCTTGAAGTTGAGAAATTTAATGACGTGTCCTTTGAGAACCTAACTTGAGAATGAAGGAAGACGTCGTTCCATGATGATAAGTAAGGCGCTACGAGGGAGTAAACCCATAAATTCCATAAAAGTGGCTCTTATCCTTTGTTTTTAATTTTGTAGTGTAGATTTCAATTTTGTCAATTGAATAATCCATGCATTTATAGCACTAAAGACTGTGTTGAATGAGTTTTAAAAGGGAAAGTGTTGAATCATTGCTCAGTGAACTGAACAAGGTAAAATATATCAAAATTAGAAATAAGTTGAATAGGGAAAATATAGGTGCAAAACTGCCCTAAGTTTCCATTATCATGGTACCTTGATCTTGATCATGATCAACCATGTGTCCACAATCGTGGACCCCTGATAGAAATCACGGTCTAGGCAATTTAAAAAACCATCTGAATGCCCCATTTCTCTCACACTCCCTTATCAAATTTTCTCTCAAATTGCACCTACTCTTAGACATACTTTGGGCATTCAAAAGCACCAGTGAATATTCTTACATCATCCCATCTTATAAATCTCTCAAATTCATAATTTAATTGTTGAAATTAGGCCATAAAATGCATGGTATAGGAAAGGCCTAAATTTGTGTTTTTCATTGTTAAATATTTGTTGCAATAAAATTATATGGTGGTTAGATGCTGGAATATGGTGTGCACATAAGTGGGGAAGGTTTGAGTACCCAAATTGTGTGCGAAATAGAGAAAATTTAAGGCAACACACCAACTGCTCGATCAATTTCCCAATCAGTATTCACTAGTGGTTTCTACATTCGGAAGGCATAATCAAGTACGTAGTAGTCATTTTCAATGATATTAGTGTAAATTCTTCTTATAGAACATTTTTTTCCTTAAAATTTGAATATTTTTGACATTGGATATTTTGGATTGAAATCAGTCTCAAATAACACAATCACGGTCATTCGGACTGCCATCGCGGCTCCATTGCTCTTGAACATAGTAACTTCGGTTGATTTTCATTCTAGGTCAAAAATTTTGCACTTCAATTTTTTGTCCAAACACTACTAATTAGCAATACTATAAGCTTTGGTGAACAACATAGTTTAGTTTGTGCATGTATATGTCAATGATTAATGTGGTTGCATTTTCCTCTTACTTTTCAGGATCATATCATGTAAGAATATGACAAAGTCTGATTCACGGCACCCAAGTGCCACACTCTTTATTGTGGGGATATTCCAAGGAAAAAGCTGCTCCCGAAAAGTGAAATATGCTTAGAGAAAGTGCCAGAAAAGATTCCGGCATTTTATAATAGGCTTGTGGCCATAGGGTGATGGTGCTTCGACCTGGATCCTTTCAAGGCAAGCGAGCAATGGGTTTTTGAGTTCTACGCTAACCTTCCCGTAATATCTTTTTTAGACTCAGCGAACTTGATTATCCAGATTTGGGAGACAGAGTTGGAATATGGGGTGGATAAAATAAATGTTATGTACGAGCTCTTGAACGCAAATATGGGTGAGTTCAAAGAGAAAAAGGTGCAAGTCGGGAAGCTGATTGACAGAAAGACTATGTCCCAAAAAGAAAGTCTCTTGGCCAGTGACCAAGAAAAATATATCCATAAATGAATTCACTGCCGAGGGTCATATTTGCTTTAACATCATATGTAGTCGGGTATCCCCTTTCATCCACATGGAACCAGTTATAGATTTACGGGTTTGGATGGTTGCTTGCATTCTAGATGGAATTCCTTTGAATATTGCTTTGCTCATGGTTTCTAACATGTAATTCTTCAAGAACCAAGGTGGCATGCATCTTTCATTTCCCTTCTTAATTACTTAGCTTTGCTGGAGAGCCAAGGTTGAGGAGTACCCTGGAGATACTTAGGTGTTCCCTAGAACCCTTATCTATCCTATGAAAATTCAGGGTGAGGGTGCACTGGAAAAAAGCAAGAAAAAGAAGATAGAATTGGGAAAGTCCACATGTTAGGAGATTCAGTCATGTAGTCCATCCACCATAGACCTCTTGACGAGAATGGTATCGACATTGCACCTATTAGGGAGCTCATGTTAGGTTTTTCCCAGGGGAAAAGAGAGCCCTCCATCACCCACCAATCGTATGTGTCTTGATCTAATTATGAAAAGTATCATGAGGACCGGAAGAAGCATTGATCTATCCTTGCTAATCTTGAGAGAGGGTATTCATCCTTGGCTCCATCACATCGAGATCTCTGGGTTTCACTTGAGAAAATAGTAAAAAGGGAGAAGAGAGATAAATTAATTAGCAAAATGAGGATTGGGGTTAAGTGCATGTGAAAGATCCTAAAACCCCATGATAAACTTCCTTTCGAGTGGAGATTGGTGATGAGGCCCTAATTAAGTTGTCCGATCCTGAGGATGATAATAATGCTGAGACCGAGTATGGTAGAAGATCTTGATGCAATTCCAGGAAACACCCATATATCTCTTTGTGCTTCATTGTCTATGCAGTGAAGACACTACTAGCTTTTTAGTTGGAAGCACCTACCTCCGCATTCATTTGATTTGGGACTGTATTATTGATACTCGTGGATGGTTCTATATTCTTTTGGATGATTTTTATTTTTATTTGGATTCTAATGTTCGGGTACTCTGATGCTTCACAAATGCAAGGGAAGTCTAAGTACCTATGACATTTTATATTTGGGATCACATATATACCCATGGGAAAGTCTGAGTAGCCATATAGGTATGCCCATATGAAAGCCAAAATGTGAGACACTAGCTTGGGTTGGTGCCACAATTAACAAATTGTTTGTGGTTCAAATACAAAGCGAACCCCCCATCCATCAAAAAATTTCCAAAATATAGAGGGCATGGACGTGAGAGACTTTGTAACAATTCTTTTTTTTCTTTTTGTGACTCCAAATTTGTTACTCGTGAAAATTGGTAGATAATAACATTTTTTCTCTAGCAGGAGGGGAAAATGATACTCCTTAGCAAAATATTTTGCATGGATTGTGATTTTATTTGTCCAAATCTCATGTGTACTTGTACCATCTAGAACTTGCCCCATTTGTCTCTCAAGTCTTATTTTTACTGTACTTGTTTGGTGAGATGATCCTAGGCCACCTTTGTGACATTGGAAGTCAAATTTAGCCTAAAAACCCTATCATTGCATAGATGTTATCCCTAGTCACCCACATTGAGTTTTTAGCCCTTTCTTTGGAAAACACATTGCAAGCCGTGAACCTTTCAATTTTTATCTCTCTTTTGAGCCCTACCCTTTTTGACCTTAAAAAAAAAACTTGAGGGTAAAATCCTAAGTTAGGGGTAGTAAAGATTGGTAGAGGTAACTTTGGGCCATGGATTTTAAAGTGAGTGCCAAGAGCTTAAGCATTGAGAACAAATAAATAAGAAAAAAGAGGATGAAACAAAGGAAAAAAAATCATGAAGTGTGCAAGAAAAAAAATGAAAAGAAAATGGGTGAACCAAGGAAATAAAAGTAGGAACATGCGTAAAGAGTGAAAACAAAAAGTGGCCCATGATCAAAAGTTTGATAGAATAATGTGATACAAATGTTCAAGGAGGGTATAGCCATGTTTTTCCTAAATTATATCCTACCCTTCCCCAAACCTACATTATAAGTTGAAAAGCCCTTCGAGATCTCCAAAAAAGTTTATTCATTGTAGTAATGATTGAAAAATAGAGGCAAGCCTATGGCATGGTACTTGTTATCATGAGAGTCCTTGAGAGAGAGAGAGTTTTGCACTTAAATCCCTTATTGCATATTTGATAACATTGTGTGTGAAATTTTCCTTCTTGTATGGAGGCATGTAAACAAGTTGATGTGGGTGATGTTCTCATTTACCAAAAAAAGAGGCAAAAGGAGTATAATGTAGTTAAGTTCGAAGGTGAGTCACTTCTAGAGGATTCGTGATTGTTGCATGGTTGCTCTTTGAAGTCTTTTGCATCCTTCTAAATTGCATTTTATGTTGAGGGGTCTCTTGTAAATATAAATGCTCATGTTTGAATAGATATTTGTGGTATGAATCAAGTTGAGGTCATTGTATCATTGGGTCATAAAATGTTGGCATAAATGTGTAATGTCTAATGGTAATAAGTATTGTTTCTTGAGGATAAACAATGTTTTATGTGGGGGGTATTGATGAGAGGTAAACATACCACTCATTTGCAATCAACATTTGTGCACACGATTATGGGTTGAATGTATAAATGAGATGTACTTGTGATTAAATGCAATAAATCCTCATTTAGCAAGCATACAGGTTATGAGATGGAAAGTCGTGGATGCAAGTTAAAAAAGATCGAAAAGAATAAAAAAAGTGCAGCTGGTGTACCTGAAGTAGGAAGCAGCCTTAGTTACCATGATCGCAATCTATGGGCCACGATATTGCAAGTCAAGCCAGGTCAGAGTATTACGATTGCAGTGATTATTCCGCGGTCACATTTGTAGTGATTGCGGACAAGCTTCAGTGATCGTTGCAACGCAGGAATGTTCCCGGGTGCAGATTTATAATTTCACTCACCCGAACCCAATTTCCTTTATAAGCTGAAACTCTTTGTCTTTTGGGTATTCTACAATCTTACAAAATTTTTGAATTTGAAGTTAAAACCCTAATTTCGGAAAGAATTGTATTTTCATTTGGAGACTTTGAATTTAGTAGTTTGAAGAATGGATGCTTTGAACAGTCCCTATGGTATATTTTTTCTCTCTTTTCTTCATGAGTAGCTAAACTTTCATTGTCTTGGGATTATGATGAACTAAGGTACAATTATGTTTGGTTTTTGATGTATTTGCATATATGCCTGTTTGTTGATGATAGGTTTTACTATTTCTTGGTTAAATTAGTTTGAATTTGTGGGTGAAATCCCCAAATACCCAAAATAGGTTTCTGGGTAAAAACCCCAAATCCTTGAAAGCTCAAATCATCCTTGAAAGAGGAGTTTGGGTGAAATTTTGGAACCTATATCATACTTGAAGGAGTGATGTGGGTGACAAGGCAATAGTAGACAATTAATGGGTGTAGTTTGCTGGTTTTCACTATCTTAGACATAAGGGTGATTAGGAAGTCTTCTATATCTTTGGTATCTTCCTAGAAAAAGGGATGCCCAACTGAGGTAATAGGTGAATGTAATTAACACACTAGTTAGGTACCTAAAAAGGACAACGAGTAAAATTCGTGAGGTTTTGTTGACAAACTAGCCGCATGGATCTTAGACCTAGTTGGCCATATTGTTAATAGCTAGCATGTAGACTAAATTTTCATGCATCCATGCATAACTTGTCCTTAGGTAGACATAATCCAAAGATTCTCCTCATATAGAATTTAAATCACAATTTTTGTGCAATTTGTTGACTTGAGTTGCTATTGACAAACACTTTCCAAAAACCATACTCCCCTCCCAATTTTTATTAGTAGCATTTAACACCCATAGGACTAGAATTATAATTTCGCTCCTCGTGGATTCGACTTCAACATAAGTTGAGCTATTGACAACGACTGTCCTTTACTAATTTTGATGGTATAGGTGAGCGTTATCACATGGTATCTCTCATCTAACAAGAACAACTAGAGTATTCTCATGCTATTCATGAGATAACAAGTCCAACTAACCAAGGTTCTAGTCCATAAGTCAAGTATCACACTTTATAGATTCAATAGCCTAAGTGGTTCAACTAATCCAAAACATTACCACCTACCTTTCCAACACCAAAAACCCTTCCCAATCTAAACAAGATATCAATGGCATACTATAATAAAGATAAATCTGACAATAAGTGAGCCTAGCCTACCTCAAAAACAAATATATCGCACTAACTGACAACTTAGCCTACCTCAAATCCAAATATATCGCACTAACTGACAACTTTTTCTTTCTCTTTCCGTAAAGCTTCTTCATGGATCCAAGCAATCAAAACACAATCTATGCATTATTATGAGAATATCAATACCCATATTGTACCATTGTGCTTCGGGTCTAAAAAGATACCAAAAACCCCCTTGTGGGTCCCACATACAAAAAATGAGTTTCTGAGACCAACCCATTTTTCAAAAACCATTAGAAATTTATAT
>JAPEIP010000006.1:74386593-74411930 GCA_026120095.1 Capsicum chinense | reverse complement strand
TTGAAAGAGGAGTTTGGGTGAAATTTTGGAACCTATATCATACTTGAAGGAGTGATGTGGGTGACAAGGCAATAGTAGACAATTAATGGGTGTAGTTTGCTGGTTTTCACTATCTTAGACATAAGGGTGATTAGGAAGTCTTCTATATCTTTGGTATCTTCCTAGAAAAAGGGATGCCCAACTGAGGTAATAGGTGAATGTAATTAACACACTAGTTAGGTACCTAAAAAGGACAACGAGTAAAATTCGTGAGGTTTTGTTGACAAACTAGCCGCATGGATCTTAGACCTAGTTGGCCATATTGTTAATAGCTAGCATGTAGACTAAATTTTCATGCATCCATGCATAACTTGTCCTTAGGTAGACATAATCCAAAGATTCTCCTCATATAGAATTTAAATCACAATTTTTGTGCAATTTGTTGACTTGAGTTGCTATTGACAAACACTTTCCAAAAACCATACTCCCCTCCCAATTTTTATTAGTAGCATTTAACACCCATAGGACTAGAATTATAATTTCGCTCCTCGTGGATTCGACTTCAACATAAGTTGAGCTATTGACAACGACTGTCCTTTACTAATTTTGATGGTATAGGTGAGCGTTATCACATGGTATCTCTCATCTAACAAGAACAACTAGAGTATTCTCATGCTATTCATGAGATAACAAGTCCAACTAACCAAGGTTCTAGTCCATAAGTCAAGTATCACACTTTATAGATTCAATAGCCTAAGTGGTTCAACTAATCCAAAACATTACCACCTACCTTTCCAACACCAAAAACCCTTCCCAATCTAAACAAGATATCAATGGCATACTATAATAAAGATAAATCTGACAATAAGTGAGCCTAGCCTACCTCAAAAACAAATATATCGCACTAACTGACAACTTAGCCTACCTCAAATCCAAATATATCGCACTAACTGACAACTTTTTCTTTCTCTTTCCGTAAAGCTTCTTCATGGATCCAAGCAATCAAAACACAATCTATGCATTATTATGAGAATATCAATACCCATATTGTACCATTGTGCTTCGGGTCTAAAAAGATACCAAAAACCCCCTTGTGGGTCCCACATACAAAAAATGAGTTTCTGAGACCAACCCATTTTTCAAAAACCATTAGAAATTTATATACCCACAAAAACATTGGTGCAACCCAAGAAAATTTGGGGTATTGTCAAGCCCTTAATCCATTTAGGGTTTTGGGTTAAATAATCAAGAATTCGACACTAAAATGAAGGATTCATACCTTAGATTCATTGATAATCTTGAATATACATGTTATTCAAGCTTCTAATCAACACCCCAAGAATTTATTTGAGGACTACACACTCTATTATGTTTTATGGGACTCAAAGTAAAAGAAAAATGACCAATTCTCGATAAAAGGGCATTTAAATACCCCTTTCTAGGTCCTCGGTTCACATGATTGAGAGCACGCGGGTCACACTTGCGGTATCGTGATCGTAATGCACCCTTCACAATTGTGGTACCTTCTGCCGCACCAGATGAAAGCTTAAAATTGGAATAAATTCCAAGTTTTGGTCAATGCCTCAGCATGCCTCTGGAATCCAATATGAGCAAATGGAATATGTAACCACATTAATTTCAACATTACGAATGCATTTGCAAAGTGAGATTATCCATCCAAGGTTGTTTCACCATATGTAAGCCCCACACTTGAATTTCCAATTTATCAACACTCCGACCAATTGGTTGAAAAGAGTTTGAGTGCTGTGGGACCCAAACAAATGGTCTACCTAACTTAAAATTGATATTCCAGAGTAGTCACAACAGTCAAAATTTGCATCCAATGTCGTTTCATTGAGGTTTTTTCTTGGTGGCCATTTTGAACCAGAGTAGACTTATACATAGGTAAATGATTCTAAAACCCAAACGAACTTCCCGATAACCGATCTATAAGTTCCATCAAGTCATAAATGAGTTGAGGCAGCTATGGTAAAGCTCTAACAGCAAAAATAAGAAAATTCACAAGAAATGACCTGAAGGGTCAATACAACATCCACTACTAAGGAACTTTCATTCCCATAAGTTAAAGATGAAGAAAATACCTAAAACTTTAAATAGGTGAGGACATTGGGTCCGTATCTCGCTCTAGATATCCCAGTGGCCTCCTTCACTGGGTGGTGCCTCTACTTAACCTTAACTACAGGAATCTCTCTAGTACATAACTATCTCATATCACTAGCCAAAATAAGTATAGGCTCATCCACAAAGGTCAACTGCTTATCCAACTAGACTAAGTCATACCTAAGCACATAAGATGGATGAGGGATATACTTCTGTGACATAGAGACGTGGAAAATAGGTTGACAATCAGCACAATATGGAGGCAATGAAAACTCATAGGCCACCTCACCAACTATGCAGAGAATCTCAACTTGGTGACCCTGTGTTCCTCAAGTACTTGAATAGTCCACTCAAACTGACCATCGTTCTACGGATGAAAATCGATACTCAAATCCACTCTAGTACCCAACTCCTCCTGGAATGCTCTCTAAAATCATGAAGTAAATACAGAACCACAGTCTAATATAATAAAATAGGCACCCTATATAGAAGAATTATCTCCCAAACATAAATATAAGCTAATATTTTAGCACTGAAGGTCATCTAAATATGAATGAAATATGGTGACTTTGTCAAACAATCCACAATAACCCAAATACCATCAAGACTACAGTAAGTATGAGGTAAACCTCATATGAAATCAATAGTAATCTATTCCCATTTCCCCTCGAGAATGGAAAACCTCTGAGTTTATCCTCCAGGACACGGATGCTCGGCCTTAACCTGCTGACAATATAGGCAATAAGCAACAAAGTGTCCCACATTTCTCTTTATACTATCCCACTAATAATGTTTCCTCAAATCACTATTCAACTTAGACGTACTAGAATGAATAGAATATCTAGAGCTGTAAGAGTTAGGAAGAATCGACGAAATTAAATCATCAAGGAGAAGAAAACAAATACAACCCTGAAATCTTAAGATACCCTCAGAATCAATTGTGTGTCTCTTAGACTCTCCACTCGCCACCTTTTCATGAAGGAAACAAAACTATCTATCCTCATACTAATGATCACAAATTTGGTCAAATAGAGATGATGTTGCCTCAACATATGCCAAAATTATTGCAGGATCCAAAAAATCAAGGTGAACTATCAAATTGACTAAGGATTGAATATTTTGTGCCATAGGCCTATGAGAAACTGATGTGCATGTCAAGCTACCTATACTCACTACCTTACGGCTCAAGGAATCAGCTACCATATTTGCTTTACCCGAATAATACAAGATTAAAACATCATAGTCCTTTAACAACTCCATCCATCAAAGTTTTCGAGCATTAAACTCTCGCTAGGTCAGATGTTGTAGGCTGCAAAGATAGGTGAAAATCTCACAATGCACCCTATACAAATAATGTCTCCAAATATGGACAGAAAAAACTATCGCCGCCAACTCTAAATTATGAGTTGGATAGTTGCACTTACACACTTTAAGTTGTCTAGAAGCATAAGCAAAGAGATAACCCTACTACATCAAAACACAACAAAGACCAATACCTAAAGTATCACAAAATATGGTAAATCTATCACCCTCAACAGAAAGAGCAAACACTGGACCTGAAGTAAGATAATCAGTGAGCTTTCCAAAGCTCAACTCGCACTCCTTGGACCATCAAAAAGGAACTTTCTTCTGATTCAATCTAGTCATAGGGTCTAAAATAGTAGCGAAGCTCTAAATCAAAGCTCCTATAATAACTAGCCAAACAAATAAAACTGTGAACCTTAGTCAGAGACATAGGCCTACCCCTATCATTAATCGCAACAATCTTAGACTGGTGTTCCATGATATCGGCCTTAGATACAACATGTCCAAGGAATGACACTTACTCAAGCAAAAACTCACTGTTAGAGAACTGGGTAAATAGAACATGATCTTGCAAGGTCTAGAGCATAATCCTCAAGTGTTGTGAATGCTCTTCACTACTCCTTGAATACAAAAGAATGTCATCAATGAACACAATAATGAAGGAGTCTAGATAGGGCCTTAACACACGATTCATCAATTCTATGAACATCGCTGGTACATTAGTTAGCCAAAAATCTATCACCAAAAATGTATGATGACTATAACGGGTCTTGAAAGCTATATTCAGAATATTTTTGGCCTAAATCCTCGGCTAATGATAATTGGATCTTAAATAAATCTTATAAAAATTGGCTACACCCTATAGTTTGTTGAACAAATCATCAATACAAATCATAGGATAACGATTCTTCATAGTCACCTTATTAAGCTGCCTATAATACATACAAATACTCATAGGGCTATTTTTTCATTACAAAATATATAGGAACTCCCTACGGGGATAAACTCAGCCTAATGAAACCCCTACCATAAAGATTATAAATCTAAGAATTCAGCTTCTTAAGCTCGATAGAGACCATACGATAAGGTGCCATAGAAATAGGTTGGGTGCTAGGATGAAGGTTAATAGCACACTCAATCTCACCATCAATGGGAATACTAGGCAGGTCGATAGAAAATACATCAGAA
This sequence comes from Capsicum chinense, assembly GCA_026120095.1. Lineage (NCBI taxonomy): Eukaryota > Viridiplantae > Streptophyta > Magnoliopsida > Solanales > Solanaceae > Capsicum > Capsicum chinense. The sequence continues at coordinate 74,407,337 of JAPEIP010000006.1, read as the reverse complement.
AACTTGCAAACAATAGGAACCAAGTGAAGTGACGGACTCTCTAAATGAATAGCACATATTTAAGTGAGATAAGACTCATATCTTCTCGATATAAGTCTAATAGCACAGACATAAGAAATAATACCCATCAACTTATGGATAACTTCTCTCTACAATATGAGTGCGGATATGTCGGGCACATCTAAGGTAATAATATTAGAAAAACAATCCATGACTGTATGATAGTAAGCTAATTAATCCATGCCTAGATTTGTATTAAAATCTAACATATCTAGAATAATAAGATCAGTATAAGTATCAACATCACTAATTGTCATAACACATGATCTCAATACTTGATCGACAATAAAAGAATCACCCATGGGAGTTGACACGTGTAATAGCGTGGATAATAAATCATTAGACAAGTCCAACCATAGTGCATAATAAGCAAATATATAAGAATAAGTGGATCCCAGATCAAATAAAGCAAACACCAAAATCTTAACTGCAACTACAACATCTAATGTCTTATCCTCGGGTCTAGTGGGTAATGCATATAACTGACCAAGCCCACCACTGACCGACCTCCTATCCTACTTGCTCTAGTACCACCTCGAGCACCTTGATAACCACCTTTGCTATCTCGCAAACCACCTCTACCTAAGGGATAAACTGTCCTAATATGGTAGCACCCTGATATGAAAAAACTATTGCCCCACAACTAGAGCACTCTCACAAAAAATAACCATGAAGACCAAAAGGAAAACAAGAGTAATAAGCCGACCAAAACCCGTAGATCTGGCTAAATCAGAGAAACCACCACGTCTAGTACGACATGTAAATTGACCTCTCAAAGACTAATCACCGCCCTTACTAAAGTGACCACTAGTACTAAACTGGCCTTCATCAGTAGTCTGAAGTGCTGCATGATTGGTCGACTAGTCTAACTCTGAGGCTAGCAAGATGGATACAGAGGATACCCAATATAAGAACTATAATCTCTGAATTGGGGACTACTATAGATCCCACCAAATATTTCTTGGTACTAGCGCATCTTATCACAACCCTCATGATGCATGTCCTCCATCACTCTAGCATAAGATGAAACCTCAACAAAGGTGTCACCTATAGTAACTAGACTCTAAGTAACCATCTAAATAGGGAGTCTCGATCCTCTCACTAATCAATCAACTCTCTCATACTAAGTATCTAAAATCAAAGTCGCATGCCTGGCCAACTCGTAGAAATAGGCCTCATACTCGTAGACTGTCATAGGACCCTGCTCATATTTGGTAAACTAATCCATTAGGTGATCTCTAAGGCTACGTAGAATATACTTCTCTAATAATATCTCAGAAAGCTGAGTCCATAACAAGGAAGAAGATCCAGCTATCCTAGAACTCATAAAACCTCTCTAGTAGTGTCGAGTAGACAAATCCAACTAAAATATGGTGTAATCCACACCACATGTCTCAACAAGGTCAAATCCATGAAGCCTATCCTCACAAGAAATAGGAAACTCAAATGGATCATCTCTAGGAGCACCACAAAACCTAGGCAGAACAAACCTCAAAAATCTACCCAGTATCTTTTACTCCTTAGGTTACATAACAGGAAAGGTTACAACTGGCTGAGTAACTATTAGTTGAACAACTATTGGCATAGGAGGAACCTCAACTTTAACAGCTGCAGCTGTAGGTTGTACTACTGCCCTATTACTATATGTACCATTAAAAGGTGCACCGCCAATAATACCCAACAGCTAAATCAACGCATCTCTGAGTATTGAAAAGAAAATATAATCTAGTGGAGCCTCGACAGGTCCCCATCTCACCATTGGCTATGGCAGGAGAAACTCTAACTCAGGTGCAGGGATGGGGTTTGGGGGAGGCAGCCCATCTTGGTCCCTAATTGAGATACATCACGAGGCTAACCATGAAAAAAAGTAGGATTCCCGGGATCAGTCTCAGAATCCCCATTACATATAGAGGTTGCAAGTATCCTAGGCATCCACTAAAGTGTAAATTCAAGAAAATATTTTATAAATCAACTCAGACTATTAGAAAGATATAAGTGAAAGAAGTGAAGGACTCCTAAGAATATCCCATAGACTTTCGAAACATCAACATTTTATTCCATAAGACACTATTAGACACTTTCTCTTGTACCAACAATATTGATGGAACCTAGTCTCGGATACCAATTTATTATGAACCGATACACAAGTCATGATGGCACCTACTAAAACCCACCTACAGGTAATGTAGCACTATAACTCAGAACTAAGCAAATGGCTTACTTTGATAGAAATGCCTAACTGAACCCAAATATACGAACATAATTATAATCAATAGTGTTCCACTTAAGGAATATGATCAAAATATAGATACCAATCCCACAACCTTGTAATATCATTACAAAATTATCTAAGTATGATAGAAGGAAATACAATCCATAAGTATAAAATAGTTAGTACATCCATCTTGAATATTTACTAATAAACAAGTATAGAAGGAAATAGGCAATTTAAAACTCCTAAAGCTCACCCTATCTTCAGAAAATCAAAAATGTATGATCTCAATTCAACAGCGGAAAATAGTACTTAGGTCTGCACCAAAAAGGTACAAAAGTGTAGTATGGGTACCAATACAATGGGCACTCATTTGGCATCATCGACCGACTTAGCTAAATTATGATAAAAAGGTTATATAAAGCAAGATAATATCTCTAAGTCAAGGTACATAATCAAACCTGAATCATCTTTATTATCACTGTATAAAATAAATGATCAAACTAAAATGATAATATGAAATATCATATCAATACACTACAATACAATCATATATAAGGAGTAAATAATTTGAAAGCATAAAGCAACACTTATACGATTACAACCGCATAAGTACCAAGTTGGCACAGAAATATCCATTAGAGCATAAAGTAAAGGAAATCACTATGTTGTCCCATATCACTAGGGAGTACACCCCAAAGAATATAAGGTAAAGAAACTAGCATATCATCCCATACCACCAAAGAGTACATCAAAGGATAAAATCATCAATGTATATAGATATATAACAAACATCTCCTTTTCCATAGATTTCCATAATCCCATCAATAAATATTTGCCCACATACATAATCATTACCCAATCCTATAATTGAATATCATATATCAAACTACTAATACCTATAATCATATCACTATATAGATATCTATCTCATCAATATACTCTACCTACTTGTTATTAGCTAATCAACGATTATAAAAAACAACCCATTCACTAGTCATCAATGACCTCTAATTATTAGCCTAACTAATTCTTTACATAATCCTTATTCATAGGATTGCATCAAACCCTTATTCATTAAATAGCAAATATTCAACATCTAGTCTAGATTCATTAATAGGCCATGGATGCAATTTAACAAATGCTTAATTCTAATCATCACAATTGCACTAGTCACCAACTAGAAAATGCCACTAATCACCATTTGAACACTTATTTTTATATCAACTAATGTCTTTTATTATCTAGAATTATTAATCTTAAAATCTCCATTTAACAACTAATTATCATCATAACCTATTAATCAATATCACTAACCATCACCAATCCTAACCTAGTATAACTGTGATCTATGTAACAAGGTTCATTAAATAGTATTATTATATTTCAACTAAACAAGGTTCATTAAATAGTACTCTAGACTTCTAGCCATCAAGTGATATAAAAACTTATAGCCAACCAGCTACCACATAGCTCATTATAATAGGTAATATTCCTTAATGAATCCATTTATTCAAGGGTAAATATAACCACTAAGTGAATTCTTAATTCTATACAACATTTTACTTACCAACTTGTCTTAACTAAATATTTAGCATATTCTACTTCTACTCACTATTAGTACGAAGATGATCAATGTTTCTTAAAAAGTGATGAGTATTGAAGAATTATAACCGACATTCCAAGAATAACATCATACCCTAAAAGCACATACAAATGTTATCATTTAAAGGTATAACCACATATAATCTTATATATGCTTACCATACATAATATCATTATATCCTCCAAACTTGTCGAGCATCATCGTATCATTAATATATCAACTAATCTTTATAGGCATTATCATATCATGAATATATCCTACAAACTTGTTGGGTATCATTATATCATTAACACATCATTAAGACTTGTCGGGTACTATCATATCATCAATACATCCTAAGAACCTGCCAGGTATCATCATATAATTAATAATTCTTTGTACTTGTTGGGTATCATCATGTCATCAATACATCATTCGAATATGTTAGGTATCATCATGTCATCAATACATACTCCAGTCTATCTGGGTATCATCATATCATCAATATATCTTATGTAAGACCCCATAAAGTTCTCTTAATGTTTGAGCCTTTAAAGCATGTCAAGTAAAGTATAATTCTAGCCCTAAAATATTAATAAGTGACTTTCAAAGTGATTAATATTTAAACCATATGAAATTTTCCTAATTTAGAATTTTGATCATGTGGGAAATTGAATTATCTTGCCAATGATACCTATTTTATAAAAATTTGACATCAGAAGAAAAAGTTATGGATGTCTTACAGAAAGCAGTTGAAACTGCCCAGCTACAATGGAGAGGGCAGATGGACCATCGGGCTAGCGACGGACCATTTCCCAAACCGTTGTAGAGGAGGTAGTGAGACCATATTCTATCTAAGTTCAATGGAGAAGGCCGATGGACTATCGAGCCAGTGATGGACCATTGATCCAGCCATCGTAGGCAAGATAGAAAGTCCAATTCTAGCCCTGATGCGATTGTCAGGGCATATGGACCATCGCACCCACCATCGCTTTTTTCCGTATAGTAATTTTAAGTCATTTTTAATGGGAGTTTTTAGTCTTTTTTCTCCCTTTTTAAGGCCTAGAAATATAAAAAACTAATAAGATAACTTTAGTATCTCCCAAAACATCTCCAAATATAGGGTTTATCCCTCAAGAACAAGGACAAATCTGTGCTTCAAGAAATCCAAGAATCCACCATAACTTTCATAAATTGAGTTATTAGTTGTGGTTCCCAAGACAAAAGTTCCATGAACCCTTACTCAAAGTATGAATGTGAGTCTCAAGCAAGCTTCTCCATCCACAAGTCATAATCCAAGGTATGTGGGGTTTGAACAAGGACACTCATTTTATCCTTGTGCCCAAAAGTTATTTTAATTATGAGAATATATGATTTTCAATGTTTTCTTATGGATTGAAGTATGGGTTTATATCCTATTTTGTTATTCCTTGAGATTTTAATGGTTCTAATGTGCTAGAAATTGAAGTACATAAGTATATTGAGATTTTAAGGATAAATGTTAAAAATTCTAGATTTTCTATATAATTTATGAATCTTTATGACATCTAGTATGCACTTTCATGAGTCATAACTTGAGATTTGATTATGGGTCACTAAGCCCTACTTGAGATTTGCAACATCTATGAAATTTTATTCTATAAGCACCCATGAATTGAATACTATGATATTATGGAATAATATTTGGCCTTTTGGTCATAATTGAGTTGAAATCCACATTGGCTATGATTTCAAGCAAATAGAAATATGTTTTGGTCTTTATTATAGGCCCTTGAGTGATTTTGAATTATATTTCCTTAGAGTTTCAAGTTGACTATGGAACTAGTATTTAGCACTGACTTGGGTATGATTCCAAGGTCTCATACCCCAAAACTACGTGCCACCATAGATTTAAGATTTATAGTCCAAAGGCCGAGATAGTGATCACTAAAGATGAGGTTCTACTTCTATGGTAAGGATAGAACAACTTTCCCCAGTGTGGTCAAGACATTGGACTCTATGTTGCGCACATGATTTATGTTGGTTAGAAGAAACTCCCGAGATTCAAGTGTCCCGAGTATAAATGATTTCCAGAGTTCCTAAGTTTTAAAAGATCCTAAAAGTTCTAAGTCCTTAAATTTGTAGGAAGTTTTACTCTCCACAAAATAAAAGCATGAGTTTGAAAGTATTTTTAAAGCTTTATTTAGCCTTCAAGTACTGAAAATAAGAGGAGAGTAAAAATTTGTAAAGTTAAGTATAATAACCCATGAAATTTGTGTTACATGTTTCACTATTCATGATTTAAGAGTTTTATATTCTAGACTTATTCGAGCTATGTGGGTCATTCCTATTTGTATGCATGATTTTATTAAAGAGTACTAATATTATTTTATGTAAATGAATACACCCCCATATACTCAGTACATTTCCAAAGTGTTGAACCATATATATATTTGTGTCCTACATTGTCTCATAATGTAGGTTCAGGTGCTTCATCCCAGTAGTGACAATGATCTCTGAGCATCTTATGTACATCCTTATCATTGGTTATTCCTCATATTTTGAAGACCTATAATTGCAGCTTTTCCTCATTCATAGTGTTTTGAGTTTTACTTTTCGATTATTACAAGTCAGTTAGGGTCTGTCCAAATGGCTCTTCAGTTTGAGTAGTAGAGGTTTTGTTAGACTAGACTGTCAGTTAAAGTTGTGTTGTAGATTATTAGTATTTTGCTATTCAGACATTATATGTAGTTATCATTATTTATAGTTGACACAACAAAGTATCATTATTTAGATTATTTATCCTAAAGCCAGTGTTAGAACTAATAACAGGCTCAAAGGGTTAGCTTTGGGCTACTTGTGGCCTTAAGCACCGTACGACGTCTCAGGATTAGATTTTGGGGCTTTACAAAGTTGGTATCAGAGCCTAAGGTTTGAGGAGTCCTAGGGACTGTGAGAAGCTGCGTTAAGTAGAGTCTTGGTCAGCACTGTGTAGCGTGCCACATCTATGAGCAAGAGGCTACAAGATATTTTAGGATAAAGTTATCTATTTTATTTAGAATCTATCGTGCTTATAGTTGTTTCTCTTAAATATTAATTCATGCTCTGTTATTTTGGAAAATGCCTCTCTAAAAAGCGAATGCCCAAAAAAACAATAATGATCAACCTCATCCTGTTGATCCCTTGAATCAGACTGTGTCTCATGCTGAATTTCTGGTGGACTTTCAGGAATTAGCCCAATTAGTAACCACAAATGTCCAGGCTAATAACTAGGCTACAATTTTGTATTAGTAAGGAGGTGACTTAGCTGCTGCTAGGATCAGTGATTTTATATGGATGAATCTGCCAGAGTTTTATGGGTCTAAGGCTGGTGAGAACCCTTAGTTATATCTTGATGAGGTAATGAAGATCACATAAGCCATGCATATTTTTGAGAAAGAGAGTGTAAAGCTGGCATCTTATCATCTAAAAAACATTTCCTATGACTGGGTAGTTATATGGAGAAAGAATAGAAAGAAAGATATTGCCCCTGTTAATTGGCATGTGTTCTAGGATGCATTCTTGGAAAAGTTCTTCCCTTTTGAAACGAGGGAAGTGAAAATTAAGGAGATTATGAACTTGAGATAGGGTTCCATTACTATTAAAGAATACTGCCTTAAGTTCAATCAGTTTACCAAGTATGCTCCTAATCTGATTGCTGACACCCAAACTAGTTTGAGTAAGTTTATGATAGGGTGTCTGGGTTGGTGTTAAAAGAATATAGGATTGCTATGCTAAAAAGGGATATGGACCTGTCCAGATTGATGATACATGCACAACAAATAGAGGCAGACAAAATAAAGAAGAGACATAGAATGAGGGGTAACAAGATGGCTAGATCCAAGCAACGTTAGTATTGCCAGGCTAGGTCCCATATAGGGAACCACCCATAGTTCTAGAGTCATTTATCTATGCCAGTCCCTTTATCAGCTAGTGCTCTCGCACCTAGATATATGCAGGAGCAAGGGAATAAGTCTTCTATGTCCCGATCCCAAACAATGTAATTAACAGACCTCGCTATTCTCCATGTACCAAGTGTGGTAGGGACCATCCTGTTGAGTGCTTAAAAGACCAAAGGGGATGCTTTGGTTATCAAAAGTTGGGCTACATACATAGAGAGTATCCACATGCTAGGCAAGGGAACAGAGATGGTCAACCTCAGACACAGGCTACCATTGCACCAGCTTCTGTAGCCCATCCCGCCCCTTCTTAGGGTGCTTCATCTAGCAATGCTAGTGGTCAGTGCTAGAATAGATTCTATGCTATACCATCTGACTAGGAGTAGAAGGACTCTCTCGATATTGTGACTAGTATGCTTCGTGTATTCCACTTTGATGTTTATGTGTTGTTGGACCCCGGGTAAGGTTTCTATTATATGATCCCACTTGTAGCTATGAATTTCAAAATGAGTCTCAAAAAGACTCCTTAGCCTTTCCTAGTTTCTACTCTAGTACGGGAGTCAGTTGTTGCTAAGAAAGTGTATAGAATTCATCCTATTACTGTTCTTCATAGAGTCATGCGTTCTTATTTGATAGAGTTGGACAAGGTGAATTTTAACCTTATTATTGTTATGGATTGGCTTCACTCTTGTTATGCATCTATAGACTATCGTACCCGTGTGGTAATGTTTTTGTTTCCTGATGAACAAATTTTTTAGTAGTTCGGGAGTACAGTATTTTCTAAGAGTCATTTTATCTCCTATCTCAAAGACAAAATACTAATATCCAAAGGTTGTATCTATCACCTAGTTAGAGTTAAAGACACTATGTTCGAGGCTTGAACTATTCAGTTAGTCAACATTGTTAATGAGTTTCCTGATGTTTTCCTAGAAGATCTCCTAGTCGTACCTTCCGATAGAAAGATAGAATTCAAGATTGACCTTCTTCTCAACACTCACCCTATTTCTATTCCTCCCTACTATATGGCACCTGCAGAGCTTAAGGAGTTGAAACTATAACTCAAAAATCTTATAGATAAAGGTTTCATAAGGCCCAGTGTCTCTCCTTGGGATGCACCCATTTTATTCATGCAAAAGAAAAATGGTTCTTTCCGTATGTGCATTGACTATCATTATCTTAACAAGGTCATATTTAAGAATAAGTACCCTCTACCGAGAATTGATGACCTGTTTGATCAGTTTCATGGTGCAAGTCATTTCTCCAAGATAGACCTTAGATTCGCCAATCATCAACCTAAAGTAAGAGTGTGTGATATCCCAGAGATAGCCCTCTAAACCCGTTATGGACACTTTGAGTTTTTAATTATGTTTTTTGGGCAAACCAATGCTCTAGCAGCTTTCATGGACCTCATAAATTGAGTGTTCAGATAGTATCTTTATATGTTTGTCATAATGTTCATAGATGATATCCTTGTGTACTTCCGTACAGAAAATGACCATCTGGATCATCTTAGATTCATCCTGCAAACACTTAGATATAATTAGTTATTTGCCAAATTTAGCAAGTGTGAATTTTGGCTAAGGTCAGTAGCCTTTCTAGGTCATATTTGTTCAGCCAAAGGCATTCGAGTTGATTCCCAAAAGATAAAAATTGTAAGAAATTGGCCTAGACCTATCTCTCCATTTGACATTAGGAGTTTCTTAGGACTAGCTAGCTATTACAGTTTTTTGGAAAGATTCTATTTTATTGCTTCCACCATGACTTGGTTGACCTAAAAGAAATTTAAGTTTCTTTGGTCAGATTCCTATGAGAAGAGTTTTCAAGAGTTGAAGACTCGACTCACCTCAACCCCTGTATTGACTTTACCTGATAGTACTGATGGTTTTGTGGTGTATTTTGATTCTTCTAGAGTTGGTTTTGGTTATATGTTGATGCAAAGAGGTAAGGTTATAGCCTATTCCTCTAGACAGTTGAAGCCATATGAAAAGAATTACCCAACCCATGATATTAAATATGCTGTTGTGGTCTTTGATTTGAAAATATGGACACACTATTTTTAGGGTATTTATGTTGATTTTATCATTGATCATAAATGTCTGTAGTATATGTTTACTCAGAGGGAGTTGAATCCTAGGAAGAGGAGGCAATTAGAGTTTTTAAAGAACTATGATATGAGTGTGTTGTCTCATCTTGGTAAGTCCAATGTAGTGGCACATGCCCTTACTAGGATGTCTATGTTGAGTGTGGCTCATGTGGAAAAAGGCAAAAAAGAGTTAGCTCGTGATGTATATCATATGGCTAGACTAGGTGTTAGGTTGCTCGATTCCACTGAGGGGGATATTTTAGTGCAGAGTAGTTCCGCATCCTTTTTAGTTTCGGAAGTGAAGGAGAAGCAAGACAGAGATCCTAGTTTGGTCAGACTGAAGGAGTTAGTTAAGTGCAAAAAGTTAGAGGTTTTCTCCTAAGGGGGAGATGGAGTGTTGCAATTACAAGGTAGATTGTGTGTTCCGTATGTTGAAGATCTGAGGTAGGGGATTAAGGTTAAAGTGCATGGCGCGCACTATTCTATTTATCCCAGCTCTACCAAGATGTACCGTGACTTATGGGAAATCTATTGGTGGAGTAGTATAAAGAAACATATAGCTAAGTTTGTAGAAAATTTTGCAACGTACCAAGAGGTTAAGGTAGAGAACCAAAGAACTGGTGGTGTGATGCAAGAGTTTGGTATACCCACTTAGAAGTGGGAAGAGGTGAATCTGGATTTTGTGATGGGTTTACCTCTTTCGCATCGTTGTCATGATTCTATTTTGGTGGTTGTGAACCGGTTGACTAAGTCTACACATTTTCTGCCAGTGCATACATATTATACAATTGAGGATTATGCTATATGGTATATTCGGGAGTTAGTTAGGTTACATGCAGTTCCCTTGTCTATCATTTCAGATAGGGTTACTCGGTTCATTTTACAGCTTTGGAAAGCTTTTCAGAAGGGTCGTGGTACCCAAGTTCACCTGATGTCTTTTTTTTATCTGCAGACAGATGGTAAATCTAGAGGACCATCCAAACATTTGTGGATATGTTCAGATCATCTGCTTTTGACTTCAAAGGTAGTTGGGATGAGGATTTGTAATTGATTAAGTTTTTCTATAATAAAAGTTATCATAATGGCATCAAGATGGCACCATTTAAGGCCTTGTATGGAAAGAGATGTATATCACCCATAGGTTGGTTTGAATTCGGTAAAGTGGTTAGGGCTGAAGTAGTATTTGAGACTATGGAGAAGGTAAAGTTGATTAGAGAAAGATTGAAGATAGCTCAGAGTCTTCAAAAGTCATATTCCGATGTTAGGAGAGTAGATCTTGAGTTTAAGGTCGGTGATTTGGTGTACTTAACGATTTCACCAATGAAAGGGGCGAAAAGGTTTCAAAAAAAAGGGAAGCTTAGTCCCTATTACGTTGTCCCTTATAGTGTTTTGAGCCGTGTTGGAAAAGTACCCTATGAGGTTGAGTTTCCCACAGAGTTATAAGTTATTCATCCTATTTTTCATGTTTCCATGCTTAAAAAGCATATTGGTGATTCTGTTGTAGTGGATCCTTCAGAGAGTGCCAATATTTAGAACAGTCTTTCATTTACTGAGATTCTCATTGAGATCCTAAATTTCCTAATTCATAGACTGAGGAATAAAAAAGTTCCCTTTGTCAAAGTTTTTTGGCGGAATCAGTCAGTTGAGGGCGCTTCTTAGGTAGCGGAAGTTCCCACACCTTTTCTCCGAAGGTATCATTCTTCCTTAATTTAGTTCTTTTCAAATCAAAGTCAGCTATGTATCCATTATTGTGTAAGCTTTTGCACTTCCCAAAGTATTCAAATGTTTATAAAGATATAGAGTCACTTTAGTGATTTGTTTGAGTTGTGCATCTCCTGATTTCTTTGGGTTCTTAGACTGACATTAGAGGACAAATATTTCAAATGGGGAGATATTTTAAGATCCCACAAAGTTCCCTCATAGTCAGAGCCTTTAGAGTATGTCAAGTGCAGTGTAATTTCGGCCCTAAAAGATTAAGGAGTAAGTTCCAAGGTGATTAATTTTTAAACCATATGGAATATTGCTAATTTAAATTTTTATCTTGTGGAAAATTAAATTATCTTTCCACTGATACCCATTTCATCAAAATCTAATATTGGAAGAGAAACTTATTGATGTTTTACAGAAAGTAGTCGAAACTACTCAGGTATGATGGAGAGGGCCGGCGGAACGTCGGGTTAGAGACGGACCATCGTAGAGGAGGTAGTGAGACCATATTCGGGCTAAGTGCGATGGAGAGGGCCGATGGACCATCGAGCCAGTGATAGAGCGTCGACCTAGCCATCGCAGCTAAGGTAAAAGTCCAATTCTGGCCCAGATGTGACGGTTAGGGCCTACGGACCATCGAGCCCTCGATGGACCGTCACACCCACCGTCGCCTTTTTCCTTATATTTATTTTAAGTCATTTTAAAGGGACTTTTTGGTCTTTTTCTTCCGTTTTTAACACCTAGAAATATCAAAAACGAGTCAAATAACTTCATTATCTCCCAAAACATCTCCAAAGCTAGGGTTTCTCCCTCAAGAACAAGGACAAATCCTTTCTTCAAGAACTCTAAGAACCCACCATAGCATTTAAAAATTTAATTAACAGTTGATGTTCCCAAGACGAAAGTTCTAAGAACCCTTACTCAAAGTACAAAAATACAGTCTCAAGCAAGCTTCTCCATCCACAAGTCATAATCTAAGGTATGTCGGGTTTGAACAAGGACACTCCTTTTGTCCATAAGCATAAAAGTAGTTTTAATTACGAGAATATATGATTTTCTATGTTTTCTTTTGAAATTAAAGTATGGGTTTATACCCTATGTTGTTATTCCTTGATATTTTAATAGTTCCAATGTTCTAGAAATTGAAATATATGAGTATATTGATATTTTAAGGAAAAATATTGAAAATTCCAGATTTTCCATATGATTTATGATTCTTTAAGACATCTAGTTTGTACTTTGATGAGTCTTAACTTGAGATTCGATTATGGGTCATTAAGACCTACTTGATTTTTGCAACTTTTATGAACTTTTGTGCTATAATCACCCCATAAATTAAGTACTTTGATATTATTGAGAAAGATTTGGCCTTTCGTACATAGTGGAGTTGAAATCCACATTGAGTATGATTTAAAGCAAACAGAACTATGTTTGGTCTTTTACTATAAACCCTTGAGTTATTTTGAGGTGGATTTCCTAAGAGTTCTGAGTTGAGTATGGGAGTAGTATTTAGCACCGAGTTGGGTATGATTCCAAGGACTCATACCCCAGAACTACGTGCCACCGTAGATTTGATATTTGTTGGCCCAAGGCTGAGATAGTGATTACTAAAGACGAGGTTCTACTCCGATGGGAAGGATAGAACTGCTCTCCCAATGTGGGCAAGACTTTGGATTCCTTGTAGCTCACATAGTTTATGTCGGTAAGAAGAAACTCCCAAGTTTTAAGTGTCCCAAGTCTAAAAGAGTTCCAGAGTTCCAAAGTGTTACAAGTTCCTAAAATTTCTAAGTCCTTAAATTTTTAAGAAGGTTTACTCTCCAAAAGATAAAAGCATAAGCTTGAAAGCATTGTTTAAAACTTCTTTTATCCTTTAAGTGCAGAGAATAAGAGGAGAGTACAGATTTTTAAAGCTAAGTATAATGACCCATGAGATTTGCGTTACATGTTTCACTATGCATGATTTAAGATTTTTATATTCTATACTTGTTCGAGCCATGTGGGTTATTCCTATTTGCATGCATCATTTTATTAAAGAGTATTGATATTGTTTTATGTAAATGGATAAACCCCCATATACTCAGTACATTCCCAAAGTGTTGATCCACATATATGTTTGTATGCTACATTATCGCATAATGTAGGTTCAGGTGCTCAGTCATTATAGTGACAGTGATCTTCGAGCATCGTATCTGTATCCTTACCCTTGGTTAGTCCTCATGGTTTGAGGACCTATAATTGAAAATTTTCTAGTTTAATAGTGTTTTGAGTTTTACTTTTGGATCATTGCGAGTCAGTTGGGGTCTATCTAAATGGCTCTCCAATTTGAGTAGTAGAGGCTTTGTCATACTAGACTATCAATTGAAGTTGCATTCCGGATTATTATTATTTTTCTATTCAGACATTGTATCTTGTTATCTCTATTTATAGTTGACACAACAAAGTATCATTATTTAGCTTATTTATTTTGAAGCCAGTGTTAGAAGTAATAACAGGATCAAAGGGTTATCTTAGGAATACTTGTAGCCTTAAGCACCGTGTGATATCTCGGGATGAGATTTTGGGGCATTACATCTTAGGACTTGTCGGGTATCTTCATATCATGAATACATCCCTCAGATTTGCCGAGTATCATCATTTCATCAATATGTCCTCTGGACATGATGGGTCTCATCGTAACATCAGTATATGTGTGCAATCAAATCAGTAATATTTCAAGCCGCACAAGGGATAGAATGAAAGAAAAGTAAGGAAAGACATACCCTCGTACCTCATCATTTATTAACAACACAATATATTAATAGGTGCATGAAGATGTATATTCATATGGTATGAACACTCAATGCATTATCGAGTTTAACATTAGAATTAGCATGGTCAAATACAAAACATAATTATATCTCCTAGAGCCTTATTTTATTCGCATGATTCATATTATCAGCAAACTAGAGAATTCTTAGCATAAATATTAGTTAGTCACTAGGATTGAACATAATATGAGTAATAACATAATCCAAGGCTGACATGCTAATTTTGTCAATGAATTAAGTGATACCATAGTCATTGGCTCAATCTATAAGACATTTCATTGCTATCCAAGTATTATTAATAATTAAAAACCAATCATGCACATCATTTCCAATACCAATATCGTGAATAAACCATTTACTGATATTACCCATCATATTAACAAAGGCACATCCAATGGGTTTAACAAGTATCTAGGTCACTAATGAAAAAACATAGTCCATGCTTGAGGTAGGTCAAGATCCACCTATAATACCCCAAATTCCTCTTCAAGGCTAGTTTTTATCCAAGACTAAGCCAAGCCATATAAGTCATGTCTTAGAGGTTTGTCAATCCACACTAGTTCTATGTTATAATTCTTTTTCAAGAGTTACTAATAATTTATCCAAAGCAACTTGGGCAATTTCCACAACTAAGGTCAACTTAATCTTTAATACAAGTGATAAGGTCCCTCTTGTCTAACTAGAATAACTAAAGCATTCTTATGCTAATCATGAGATAACATGTCCAACTAACCAAGGTTCTATTCTATAAGTCGATAATCATACTTTATGAGTTCAATAACCTAACTAGTTAAAATTATCCCAAACAGTACCATCTACCTTTCAACACCGAAAACCCCTCCTAATCTTATCAAGATATCACATTCATACTATAATAAAGATAAATATAACAAAAAGCACACCTAGCCAACCTCAAATCCAAATATATCTCACAATTTGACAACCTTTGCTTTCCCTTTCCGTGAAGCTTCTTGAAGGTGCCAAGCTATCAAAACTCAATCTTTGCATTAATGTGAGAATATCAATACCAATATTTCACCATTGTGCTTCGAGTCCAAATCAAAACTAAAAACTCCCAAGTAGGTCCCACATATAAAAATGAGTTTTTGAGACCAACCAATTGCTCAAATACCATTAGGGAGTTATATCCCTCAAGAATTTTGTGCAAACCAAGAATATTTGGGAAAAATTCAAGCCCTCAAGCCTTTTGCATATTTGGGTCAATTAATCAAGAATTCAACTCTAAAATGAAGGATTCATATCTTTGATTCATTGTTAATAACAAATATGGAAGTTATTCAAGCTCCCAATCAACACCTAATACAAAATTTGTGGACTACAAACTCTATAAGCACTTATGAGACTCAAAGAAATGATAAAATGTCAAATTATCTACAAAAAGGTCTTTTGAATGCCCATTATAATGTCCTCAGTTCACGTGATTGAGAGAATACAGGCTGCAATTGCAATACACCCTCATTGATTGATGCTTGTTGTATTTATGAATTTTAGTGTCACTATTCTAGTTTTGTTAGCCTTGATTTAAGGATGATTCGTATGATATATAGGTTGATAATGATATAAATTTTAATATAAGAGTTCAAGGATGTGATTACCATGTCAAAAGTGATTTCCAAACAAGTTTGTACCTAAATGAGTCATTTAGAGTTCAATCATGGAAACTAGAGTTACTAGCTTAAGCTAGGTGTGTGTGTAGTTGATCTCGGTGGATTATAATATGTTTAATGTGTTTCAAATGGTTTTAATGTGTAATAATTTTTTGGAAATATGCAAAGATCAATTTGATTGAGTGTAGAGGTGGAACAATAAGTTGAAGATTAACATAAACTAGTCTAGTGTTAGGCTGTGTTTGTGATTCGTTGACATGGATAATGTGTTGTGAATGGATCTAATTCGAAGTATATGATTATGTAGGAAGAATAATGAGCTAAATATGATGATATTTTTGTGTTGAATAATCTGGAAATTAAAGGGAAACAACACCGAAACACAAGGATGTGAAGCGTTAGTAAACACTTAGCAAAAATTTCAGAAACAACTTCTAGAGGGACCACCAAGAAAATCCCATGATGCTCTTGATGGAGATGGTCTCTGTAGGAGGGTCAGCCTTTGTAGGAGCGGTGCTCAATAGTAGGCTCGGCCTTGGATGGAGCGGTACTCTACCTAGGGCGGTGCCCCTTACAATCCACTACTCAATTCTTGTTCAATTCCAACTCCTACACGGTTTTGGCTTACCTTGTGCTATAAATATAACATTGGACACATTTTTAGATATATTTGGATGTTTTTTTGGATTAAGGGTATGATACAACTTAATCTTTTAGATTTTTATTATTTTAATTTAGTTCATTCATGTTCGTAGTTGTTAGTTACTATAATACCCAAAAAAATCCAAACCAATAATAGAGCCAAGTACCAAGATAATTCAAAGTACATCATGGTTCTTTAATAGTTTTATGAGTAGGTTATATGTATATTAAGTCTTCAAATAACTCCCAGCTATCAGAAAAATCAAAACATTCCTTACCGATTGAATTCTTCAGAAGAATATTGGTATAGTCAACTTCAGAACAGCATATCTCTCATTATACTTGGAATTTTTGAGCTCATGACCAATAAATAGATAGATAATTGAATTATATTTCAAATGATACCAGTTTCTCCTAAATTTGATATTGGAGAAAAGAGTTATTCCTAGTATACTCCAGCACGTCACGCTGGAAACAGTGTGAGGACATTCGTGGTAGCTAACCACATTTGTGATGCCCTATAACGAAGGTCGTTAGTCTTAGGTAGAAACCAGCTCCTAAGTGATGACATTTATGGTAGCTTACCATATTTGTGATGCCCTATCACGAAGGTCGTCAGCCTTAGGCAAAAAACAGCTCCTAAGTGCAACATTCATGGTAGCTTACCACACTTGTGATGCCCTATCACGAAGGTCGTCAGTCGTAGGCAGAAACCATCTCCTAAGTGATGAAATTCGTGATAGCTTATAACATTTGTGATGCCCTATCATGAAGGCCGTCAGCTATGATATTGGAGCAACTGGAAATTTATTTCATAAGGATATATTGGTCATTTCCTTCACCTTCCACGACTTATAACCCTAAAGAGGCATAATATTTCTTATTTTTTTCTTTAGTTAAGCATCTGAAAATACTTATCTTATGCTCTCAACCACAAGATTAGGGTTTCTATCAAACTCATCTCTCAAAAGCAAGATTCAAGCCTTTTTTCTGAGATAATTGAGAATTAAGTTTCCCAAATCCAAGAACTCTCCAGCAAATCATCAAGGTTTCTTTCTAAGGTATGCACAGTGTTCATCTATGGATCCAATCCATTCATAGAGCTCATGAACCATGTTTTAAATATTATTTTGTAAACTTTTTGTGGTGATATGAGTATGTACATGTTGATGATTGTTGTTTAAGTTTCAATGTGATGTCTAAAGGTGTTTGCATGGAATATATATGTTTGTTAATTGAAAACCATGAAATTTAGGCGGTTTAATATGGTGCAATTATGAAACCCACCTATGCCTTAAATAATGCATGCAAGGTGTTTGCTAAAATGCTTAGGATCCTACAAATTCATGTTTGTATGGTTCTATGATCTCTAAATGACAAGTCCATGTTAGCTATATACTTCAATATGAATTCCATCATTTTTCATGTGTTGCTACTGTGGTGGTATGAAACATGTAAGATAATGGAGACATATAATATGTACACAAAATATATCCATGCATTCCCTACGATGTTTAAGATGTTGAATAACTATATGAAATATGATAATTCCTACTTATGATATTATGAATTGTGGACTCAAATCTTGTGATCAAGTCATGTCATATGTGTCAGTTTCCTTCTATCGAGTCCTGGGGGTATTCATACCCAAAAAAATTATCTATGTGCCTAGAGCCATGTCATGTTTTCATGATAATATCAGACAAGCTATATTCTATAGAACTCAGTCAGTCATATGACTCAGGAAAACCTCAGAAATCTCATGATCTCAGTTAACTCTCAGATAATAGTACTACTCTGTCATTCAACGAAAGTCAGTTAATCTGTCCTTCTATAGTCAGTTGAATCATGCTTAGTCTCTTCAGATGGGAGTAGAAGTCAGCACCGAGTGAACCTAAGGATATGGGACTTACCTACCAATTTAGGGTGTGATTCTTAGAAGTTATCCTTGTGTTCAAGAACTATGTACCCAGCATAGGTTGAGACACCTTAGCATGTAAGATTATTGTTAATAAGGTGGCTTAACAATTTTTTTTAGGGTTCCCACCATTCTCCTTTCGAATTCCTGCCAGCTAAGGGTCACCTACAACTATCCTGAACAGTGGCGCGGTATTGACACCCCTCCAGTTAGGGTAGAGATTAGGTCCTAACTTAGCTATATGCTTTATTAGGGCATGTCGATTAAACAACTATCTCCCACCTTTACAGAATTAGTCTCAGTAAAAGAACTCATATAGGTCTTCAAATTTTTTTAGATCAGGACTGTCAGATACAGTCAGACTCAGTTATAGTACAGAACTCAGATAGTTCTATCAGATTCAAGATTGTCAGATATAGTTGCCCATGTTATTAGAATTTCTGTATCAGTCTTGTTAGCCATCAGTAAACCATGTATTAGTATACAGGACTAGCTATCATGCACCCATAATATAAGTTACTACGTATATATGTTTGTACTCTTATGTTCATGTCAGTCAGACAATTAGCATTGTTCATGAGTGTAAACCCTATTTATATTTTGCTTACCTCACTCATATACTTAGTACATTCCCTTGTACTGACGTATTTAAGTTATAGTTCTTTATTTTCATGTTACACTATAGGTTCAGATACACGAGCTCTAGGTTACCAGTAGCAGTAGCATTTCCAGTCACAGAAATTCAGGCAGTCCTCTTTGTTCGAGGACAATATGATTTGATTCATTCATTATTATTTTAGCTAGTTATTATTTTATGGAGTTTGTTGGAGATATGTTCCTTCAACTCCTTATTCAGACAGTACTTAGAGGTTTTTAGATTCAGTATTCAGACTTATGTCCAGATTTGATTCAGTTTTGAGTTATTTTAGGCATCTTTCATCTATATGGATGGTATAATTTGACAGATTCTTTATTTAGTTGATCCTTATGGCCTACATGTTCATGTTTTCTGCATTATTACGTTATATATTGCATTGTACAGGTACAAATATCAGTGATGGGTTAGCTTGTGATCCTTTGGGGTCATAAGCACTATATAGCATTCTGGTTCAGAAAAATCGGGGCGTTACAAACTTGTTATCAGAGCCTAAGGTTCAATAGAGTCCTAGGAAGTCTGAAAGCTGTATCTATTAGAGTCTTGTACATGGGTGTGTTGCGCGCCATATTAATGTACAGGAGGTTATGAGATGTTTTAGGAATAGTTCATTTTCTTCAGTATTCATCTCGTGCTAGTAAACATAATTTTAAGTCAGTCTCTTAATCCAATCTGCTCTTGTCTTATTTCAGAAAAATTTCTCCAAAGAGAAGAAATGAACCAGTTCCTCAGCCTGAATATCCTTTGGGCTAACATGTTTCTCATGCGGAGTTTATGACCACATTTATCACTCTTGCTCAGTCTGTAGCTACCCATAATGAATGACTAGCAGTTGTTCCGGCCAACCCAGTTGCTAATTCAGTAGCAGCTTGGATTCGGTACTTCACCCGAATAAACCCTCCATCCTTCTTTGGGTCTAAGCCAGTCAAGGAACCTTAGGTATTCATTGACTAGATCTAAAAGGTCATTGATATCGTGGGAGTCACTTTTTCTCAGAGTGCTGAGTTGTTTGTATACAAATTTTAGGATGTCGCTAACACTTGGTACAAGTAGTGGTTAGCAGAAAGGTTAGAGGATGCAGGTCCTGTTGAGTGGGAAGAATTTGTCATGACTTTCTTAGACATATTATTTCCCCAAGAGCTGAGAGAGGCTAAAGTTCTTGAGTTCATCAATCTCAGGAAGGGAAATATGATAGTTTGAGAGTATTCTCTTGGATTTTCTAAGCTAGCTAGATGTGCCCGTTATATGGTCGCAGACAATAAGGCTAAGATGAGCAAGTTCGTGTCAGGGGGAATGATAGTACGGTAAATGAGTGTAGCTCTGTGATGCTGAACAATGATACAACTTTAGCTAGTCTTATGACCCATGCTCAACAGATAGAGCAGCAGAAGGTTAAGACTAGGGAGAGGCAGAACAAGAGAGCAAGAGCAGGCAGTTTCAGTTTTGCTAAGGCCAAATAAGAGGGAGGAAATCCTTCATAGTTTCAAACTAAGTCAGTAATTCCAGCCTCTTCCTCTGCTAGTACCCCAG
>JAPEIP010000006.1:74325438-74386493 GCA_026120095.1 Capsicum chinense | reverse complement strand
GAACAATGATACAACTTTAGCTAGTCTTATGACCCATGCTCAACAGATAGAGCAGCAGAAGGTTAAGACTAGGGAGAGGCAGAACAAGAGAGCAAGAGCAGGCAGTTTCAGTTTTGCTAAGGCCAAATAAGAGGGAGGAAATCCTTCATAGTTTCAAACTAAGTCAGTAATTCCAGCCTCTTCCTCTGCTAGTACCCCAGTGCCAAAGTTCAGGGACGGCAATAGAGATAAAGCACCAGGCCCTAAATCTAAGGGCAATGTTACCAGTGCCCAAACAAACCCTCTTTGTCAGATTTGTGGTAAGAACCACAAGGGTATTTGCACAGCCAGTAATGATGTCTATTTTAGTTGTGGCAAACTAGGCCATGGGATTAGGTAATGTCCTCAGCCAGGCCCTTAGGGTTAGCAAAATCATTCCACAGCTCAGTACGGTCGCCCGAACCAGCAGGGTGCCACTTCCAGTGCTACTAGTGGGCAACACCCAAATAGACTCTATACTCTTCAGACCCAACAGGATCAGGAAAATTCTCCTGATGTCGTTACTGGTACATTACTGATTTTCCATGTTCATGATTATGCTTTTCTAGACCTAGGTGCATCCTTGTCTTTTGTCACTTAATACATAACTGGCGATTTCAGAATTAGTCTCGAGATTTTAGCAAAGCCTTTTTATGTCTCTATCTAAGTGAGTAAAACCATCATAGTTCGGCGGGTATACAGGAACTGCGCGGTTATGATATTTAAGAAATCCATGTCAGCAGATTTAGTTGAGTTAGAGATGAATGATTTTGATGTCATTCTTGGAATAGATTGGCTTCATTCCTTCTATGGCATAGTCTACTACAGAAATAGCATAGTACAGTTTCAGTTCCCGAATGAGCCTGTCCTAGAGTGGAAGGGTAGCACTTCAACTTTTAGGGGTCAGCTTGTTTTCTACCTTCGGGCAAGGAAAATGATTTATAAGGGGTGTGTGTATCATTTCGTGCATGTTAAGGATTCCAGTTCCGAATCTCCAAGTCTCGAATCAGTCCCAGTGGTTAATGAATATTCAGACATCTTTCCTGAAGATCTTCCAGGCATTCCTCTTGAAAGGGAAATAGACTTCGACATAGACTTTCTCCTAGATACTCAGCCTATTTCTATTTCACCATATAGAATGGCAGCAACAAAACTCAAGGAACTGAAAGATCAGTTAAAGAATCTCTTAGATAAGGGATTCATCAGGCCCAATGTATCCTCATAGGGTGCGCCAGTCTTAATCGTGCGCAAAAAAGATGGTTCTCTCAGAATTTGTATTGATTACCGTTAGCTCAACAAAGTCACGGTCAAGAACAGGTATTCACTGCCGAGAATAGATGACTTATTTGGCCAACTTCAGGGTGCCAGCTATTTCTCCAAGATAGACCTCAGATCAGGCTATCATCAACTCATAGTTTGATAATGTGACATTCCCAAGATAGTTTTTTGTACTCGGTATGGTCACTTTGAATTTCTAGTCATGTCCTTTGGTCTTACCAATGTCCCTGCATCTTTCATGGACATGATGAACCAGGTGTTCAAGTAGTACTTGAACACATTCATCATAGTTTTCATAGATAATATTATGGTCTATTCATGCACAGAGCGTGATCTTTCAGACAATCTCATAATTGTTTTTCAGACTCTTAGGGATCACCAGTTTTTCACCGAGTTAAGTGTGAATTTTGGATTAGATCAGTAGTATTCCTTGGACACATTGTTTCAGGTGATGGCATTAGAGTAGATCCTCAGAAAACCAAAATGGTAAAAAACTGTCCTTGCCCTATCTCTGTATTAGATATTAGTAGTTTCTTAGGTTTGGCTAGCTATTACCGAAGGTTTTTCAAGGGATTTTCTTCTATTACATATCGTATGTCGAGATTGACTCCGAAGAATGTCAAGTTTCAGTGGTCAGAACCATACAAGAAGAGTTTTTATGAGTTGAAGACTCGACTAACATCAGCTTCAGTTTGAGCATCTCCCGATGGTTCCTATAGATTCTTTGTATATTGTGATGCATGCAGAGTAGGTTTAGGTTGTGTCCTCATGCAGCATGGTAGAGTCATAGCCTATGCCTCCAGACAGTGAAACCCGCATGAAAAGAATTATCCTACTCATGACCTTAAGTTAGCAACAATTATCTTTGCCTTAAAGATTTGGAGGCATTATTTATACGGTGTTCATGTAGACATATTCACAGATCATAAGATCCTTCAGTATGTCTTTTCCCAAAAAGATCTCAATCTTCATCAGATAAGGTGGCTAGAGCTCTTGAAGGATTATGACATGAGTGTCCTTTATCATCCTGTCAAGGACAATGTAGTGGCCGACACACTCAGTAGACTGTCCATGGGTAGTGTTTCCGATGTTGAGGATAGTAAGAAGAAATTAGCTTAGGAGATTCATCAGCTTACCAGACTAGGTGTTCTCTTAGTCGACTCTTTAGAGGGTGGTGTATGTGTTTAGAGTAGTTTAGAGTCATCTCTAGTTTTCGAGGTGAAAGAGAAGTAAGACAGGGATCCTAGCCTTATAAAGCTAAAAGATTCAGTTTAGAGTAAGGAAGTAAAGGTTTTCTCCCAAGGGGTAGATGGTGTTCTTCATTGTTAGGGTCATCTGTGTGTTCCCTGTGTAGATGACTTGAGGTAGTGAATTCTTGCAAAAGTGCATGGTGTCTGATACTCTATTCATCCAGGGGATACTAAGATGTACCACGACTTGCAGGCGATCTATTGGTGGAGTGGGATGAAGTGGGATGTTGTAGAGTTTGTGGGTAAGTGCTCGACATGTCAGCGGGTAAAGATAGAGCATGAGAAACCTAGTGGTTCCATGCAGGAGTTCACTATTCCTACTTGGAAGTGGGAAGAAGTAAATATGGACTTCATGATGGGTTTTCCTAGAACACATCATCAGCATGATTTAGTTTGGGTCATTTTAGACAGAATGACCAAGTCAGCCATTTTCTTCTAGTTCATACCTCTTACTCAGCTAAGGATTATGCCAAACACTATATTAGGGAGTTGGTCAAATTACACGGTGTTCCACTATCTATCATCTTAGACAAAGGTACTCAGTTCACCTCTCTCTTCTAGAAAGCATTCAAAAAGGGTCTTGGTACCCAAGTTTATCTCAGTACAACATTTCATCCTCAGACAGATTATCAAGCAGAAAGGACCATTCAGACTATGAAAGATATGCTAAGGGCGTGTGCAATTGATTCAAGGGGAAGCTGGGATGAACACTTGACTTTGATTGAGTTTGTATACAACAACAACTATCACTCGAATATTCAGATGGCTCCATTCGAAGCTTTCTATGGTAGGAGATATAGGTCTTCGATCAGTTGGTTTGATGTTAGTGAGACCGTAGTCATAGGTTCTAACCTAATATTCAATGCCTTATAGCACGTTTAGTTAATAAGAGAAAGACTTTGGGCTGCTCAGAGCCAACAGAAGTCTTATGCGGATGTTCGTAGAAAGGATCTCAAATTTGAGGTTGATGACTATGTCTATCTCAAGATATCTCCCATGAAGGGAGTGAAGAGATTCGGCAAGAAGGGAAAGATCAGTCCATGATATGTCAGTCTCTTCAGGATTCTCACTCGCTTCGGCAAGGTAGCCTGTGAGCTCCAATTGCCTTCAGATCTAGCCCCAGATCATCCAATCTTCCATGTCTCTTTGATCAAGAAGTGCATAGGTTACCCAGCAGTTGTAGTCCATATTCAGAGCATTGACATTAAAAATAGGCTCTCTTATGAAGAGATTTCAGTCAAAATTCTCAACTATCAGACTTGTAGTCTGAGGAACAAGGAAGTCCCTCTAGTCAAGGTTCTTTGGCGGAATCATTCCATGGAGCAAGCTACTTGGGAAGCAGAAGCAGACATGCGAACCAAGTACCATCCTATTTTCTTCGCTAACTCAGACATAGCTTTAGGTAACCATTTTCCATAAGATTATTCAGTTAGATGTTCGAAATTCCAGTATTAAATTGGTATCAAGTAACAGTGCATAGCTTATCATGCATTCATGAGTTCATCTTATCAATCATGCATCAGATATGCATGTTCAGTTGGGCTATTTTCAGTTTAGAATTAAATTCAGTCCTAAAATCATTTTCCAGCTGAGTATGATCAGTGTATGCATTATTTTATCTTTTCTCCCCTCTCAAGCAGTCATCATTTGAGGACAAATATTTTCAGGAGGGAGATATTATAATACCCCAAAAAATCCAAACCACTATTAAAGTCATGTACCAAGATCATACAAAGTACATCATGGTTCTTTTATAGTTTTATGAGTAGTTTAGATGTATATTAAGGCTTCAAATAACTCCCACCTATCAGATGAAACAAAACATTCATTACCGATTGAATTCTTGAGAAGGATATGGGTATAGTAAACTTCAAATGAGCATATCTCTCATTATACTTGGAAATTTTCAGCTCATGACCTATCAATAGATATATAATTGAATTAGGTTTCCAATGATACTAATTTCTCATAAATCAAATATCGGAGCAAAAGTTATTTCTATTTACTCAAGCATGTCAGGATGGAAATAGTGTTACGACATTAGTGGTATCTTACCACATTTATGATGCCCTATCATGAAGGTCGTCAGCCTTAGGAAGAAACCAGATCCTAAGTGAAAACATTCATGGTAGCTTACCACATGTATTACGCCCTATCAGGAAGGTCGTCAGCTTTAGGCAGAAACCAGCTCCTAAGTGACGACATTCGTGGAAGCTTACCACACTTGTGATGCCCTATCACGAAGGTTGTCATCCTTCGGTAGAAACCAGATCCTAAGTGACGACATTTGTGATAGCTTATATAATTTGTGATACCCAATCAAGAAGGTCACAAGCTATAATCTTTCATCAACTGGAAATTTATTTTATCAGGATATTTTGGTCATTTCTTTCACATTCCATGACTTATAACCCTAAAGTGGCGTAATTATTCCTATTTTTTTCTTCAGCTAATAATCTCAAAAAAACTCTCATATGATCTCAACCAAAATATTAGGGTTTCCATCAAACTCATCTCTCAAAAGCAAGATTCAAGCCTTTTTTCAAGATAATTGAGAATTAAGTTTCCCAAATCAAAGAACTCTCCAGAAATCATCAAGGTTTCCTTTGGAAGGTATGCGTAGTGTTCATCTTTGGATCCAATCCATTCATAGAGCTCAAGAACCATTTTTTAAATATTATTTTGTATACTTTTATCGTTATATGAGTACGTACATGTTGATGATTGTTGTTTAAGTTTCAATGTGATGTCTAAAGGTGTTTTTATGGAATATATATGTTTATTACGTTAAAACCATGAAATTTAGGTGGTTTAATATGGTGAATGTATGAAAACCACCTATGCCTTAAACAATGCATGGAAGGTGTTTGATAAAATGCTTAGGATGCTATAAATTCATGTATGTATCGTTCTATGAAGTCTAAATGAAAAGTCTATGTTAGCTATATACTTCAATATGAATCCCATCTTTTTCATGTGTTGCTATTGTGGTAGTATGAAGCATGTAAGATAATGGAGATGTACAATTTGTACACGAAATATATCCATTCATTCCGTACAATGTTTAAGATATTGAATTACTATATGAAATATGATATCCCCTACTTCTGATATTGTGAATTGTCGACTCAAATCATGTGATCAAGTCTTGTCATGTGTGTCAGTTTCCTTCTATCGAGTCCTGGGGGTATTCGTACCCAAAAAAATTAGTTGTGTGCCTAGAGCCATGTCATGTTTTCATGATAATCTTAGTCAAGTTATAATCTACAGAACTCATTCAATCATGTTACTCAGGAAAACCTCAGAAATCTCATGAACTCAGTTAACTCTTAGATAATAGTACTACTCCATCAGTCAATGAAAGTCCGTTAATATTTCAATGTACAGTCAATTGAATCATGTTTCATCTTATCAGATTGGATTAGAAGTTAGCACCAAGTGAACACAAGGATGGGGACTCACCTACCAGTTTAGGGTGTGATTCTTAGCAGTCATCCTTGTGTTCCAGAACTACGTAGCCAACATAGGTTAAGATATCTTAGCTTATCATATTAGGGTTGATGAGGTGTCTTAACCTGTCAGTTTAGGGTTCCCACAGTTCTCCTTTCGAATACCTTCCAGCTAAGGGTAACCCATAACTGTCCGTACCAGTGGCATAGTATTGACACCCCTCAAGTCGGGGCAGAGATTGGACTCTAACTTAGCTATATCCGTTATTGGGGTATTTCGGTTAAACAACTACCTCCCACAATTTTAGAATCCATCTTAGTAAAGGAACTCAGATAGGTCTTCATATTTCAGTATATGAGGACTGCCAGATACAAACCGACTCAGTTACAGTACAAAATTCAGATAGTTCTATCAGATTCAGGATTGTCAGATACAGTTGCTCATGTTATTAGAATTTCAGTATCAGTCATATTAGCCATCAGTAAACCATGTATTATCATACATGACTAGCTATCATGCACCCATGATTTTATTTACTATGTATGCATATTTGTACTCTTATGTTTATGTCAGTCAGATAGTTAGCATTGTTCATGCATGTAAACCCTATTTATATTTAGGCTACC
Source organism: Capsicum chinense (assembly GCA_026120095.1). Lineage (NCBI taxonomy): Eukaryota > Viridiplantae > Streptophyta > Magnoliopsida > Solanales > Solanaceae > Capsicum > Capsicum chinense. The sequence goes on along the minus strand of JAPEIP010000006.1, from coordinate 74,379,871 downwards.
TCACTCATACAATCAGTACATTCTCTCGTACTAACACATTTGTGATATGGTTCTTTCTTTTCATGTTACACCATACGTTCAGAGACACAAGCTCTAGATCAGCAAAAGTAGTAGCATTTCCAGTCATAGAGATTCAGTGAGCCCTATTTATTTGAGTATAATATGATTTGATTTATTCATTATTATTTTAGCCAGTTATCAATTTACGGAGTTAGTTGGAGGCATGTTCCTTCAACTCCTTATTCAGACAGCACTTAGAGTCTTTTTGATTCAGTATTAAGACTTATGTCCCGATTTGATTCATTTTTCAGTTGTTTTGGGTATCTTTCACCCATATGGATGTTATGTTTTGACAGATTCTTTATTCAGTTGAACCTTATGTCCTACATATTTATGTTTTCTGCATTATTATGTTATATATTATAGTGCACAGGTACAAAATTAGTCATGGGTTAGCTTGTGATCCTTTGAGGTCATAAGCACCATGTAGCATTCTGGTTCAGAAGAATTGGGGTGTTACAATTACAACCTTGTGATTACAATTATGACTATGAGTGCCTAGAAACCTATTTCCGGGTTAAGGCCAAGAACATGAGTACTATTAATTTGAATTAAGTTTGTTTAATTATCCATATAATTATTGATGGCGTGATCATCTTTGAATTAATTATTTGATGGATTGATCACCCAAAAAGTACATCTATTGTCTACCTTTTGATCTTGGGAGAGGGAATAGGGGATATATCATGGAGATGAAAAAAGTAATTTTTGTATTCCTGTATGAAACAAGTAATTCAAATCAATGTCTAGGAGGGAGGTGTACTTACATGCCTTACTAGATTAAAATGTCGGATGATAGGTTAATGAACTTAATTGGATTATTGCATCCCTGCTCGATGATGTAGCCGTAATATCCGAATTTGGTAAAAGATAATGGTTAGGAGACCATTATCATGCAATTAACCCTACAAATTAAAAACTAAGACAATCAAGTTAAAGAATCAAGTTCAATAACATAGTACGACTGTTCAAAGTTCTTTAACTCTGGTCTTTAATCCATTGATTATTTCAAGATCTTTATTTTATGCATTTCCTACTTTTCTTTATTTACAAATTCTACACTCTATTTTTGGTTACATTTACCTCAAATTAATCTAAACTATAAACTAGAATTGAATCATTTCTAAAGCAAGTCACAATGGGATTGATACTTGGCATTCTTAAAGGCCACTTTATGACATGATAGACCACGTACACTTTTGTGTACGCTTGGGCACTTTCAAGTTTTTGATGTCGTTGTCGGGAAGTTATAATTTGGAAACTATTTATTTTAGTTTTACTTTTACATATATTTTGTGTTTTTATGCCTGGTTTTGATTTTGTTTTTTCAGAAAACAGATTTACAAAGTAGTAAGTTGGCAAGGAATTAGGGCTTGGTTGAACCAAGTTTCGAACCCGAGAAACTTTTCCATCAACGAAGGAGAGAACCAATCTTTCTCCCCAATATTCTTCAAATTCAGGATGACTAAGAGAATCCTGCCATCATGACTGATGAACAAGCATCCCGCAGGGCAGTCAGAGAAGTGGCAATCCCACTTCCCATAAATTTGAACTTCCTATTTCAGTAGCCAACAACTGGAGGAAATTTTTAGTTTAAACAGAATATTGTATAACTTCTGGTCATGCTCTTGAGAAGACTTATGATGAGTTGTACACTTTATCAAACCGCATAGTGCAAGGAAATTCAAAATGGCATTCAGACTCGAGGATTGCTACAAAATGAATTGCAGTTATATTAACAGTGAACCAATTCACTGCTATATCTACATAGATCTCTATATTTCAAAATCAAATAAGCAATTTGAAGTTGAGAGTAACACAACTTGCAGCCATAGTTTATGCAATACAACAAGCAACAAATTGGTGTGAAATTTCCAGTAATGGTGGCCATGTTGCTGCAATATGTGTATCAAATATAGAATTTGTGATGTACGTAGGAAATATTTAGAGGCCTAATTACAACAACACCTATAATATGAAGTGGCTATCTCTACATTTAAATTAGCCGTGGAATGTCCGACAGCCAGAACATTTTCAGCAACTACAAGCACAACTAAATAAGTCAACTTGAAACATGGAAGAGATGATGAAGTAGGTAAACAGACACAATTGGCAGCAGATGTAAAGGACCAACAAATGACACCAAAAAGTTTAGAGTTAAATTTAGGGCTGTTACAATAGGTACTGAATACCGGGCCTCAAGGTGGTTTGTCAGTGGATTCAGAAAATCCAAAACAAGCTATGGAATTCACCTTTAGGAGTGTTAAAAATCTTCATGGATAACTTCCGAAGGCATAAAGGAGGTAGATACAAATTTGAATCCCTCTCGAGTAAATCACAAAGAAAAAATTATGGCAAAAGTGGAGAATTAGATACCGAAACTCCCTTTCCCATAAGAGTACATCAAAATGAAGGTGGATGCTTGTTTTGAGAAGATCTTTTATACATCTAGAGAGCTTCAAATTAACTTACCTCTGTTAGATATTTTGTAGGGTGTACCCATGTACGGTAACTACTTGGGTGATGCGGTTGCTAACAAGGTAAAATTGTAGGATATAGAGGTAGTAGCACTCACTTAAAAGTATAGTTTTATGGTTACTCAATAGATGCCAAAAAAGCATAATTTCCCAGGGAAGTCTACTCTCCCCATTCAGATCTTAGCTTTGAACTACTGCAGCTTGCAAACGGGATCATTTCCCATCTAGAAGGAATTCTAGAGGACGGCCTCATAAAGGTTGGTAAATTCATTATTCCTGCTAACTTTATTATTCTTGATTTTAATTTGGACGAACAGGTACAAGTCATCTAAGGGAATCTATTCTTAGCAATGGAAAGAGTGTTGATTGATGTAAGAGAGGGTACACTGAAAATGAGGTTACAGATTGAAGAGGTAGTTTTTAAAGTTTATAAGCCTCTTTACAAACTATCCCACTATAAAAACTTGAGCATGATTTTTTTAATTAAAGAGGATGAGTGTGGGGTGGTTAATCAGCCAAGAACCTCTTTGAACTACCTCATTGAGCTGCATAAGCTAATATTACCCTAGCCTGACATAATATAAATTGATGATCCTGAGAAGGTTAAAGTTGAAAAATCAAGCACCCTTGAGAGTTAACACATAAGAGGGGTGAAAAGAATAAGAAGATAGAGACCAAGTATGAGAAAGAGAAGGGAAAAAATGACTAAGTCGTTAATTAGGTCATGTCGTGACACTAAATGAGGCGTTGCTTGAGAAGAAACCCAAGTTAGGTAGGTATGTTTATATTTTTGTTTTCAATTTTTAGTTTTTATTTCTTGTATTTTTTGTCTTTGTTGAATTGCAGGCTAATGAGAAGTTTGAGTACTAAAAATTTGAGCTAAAGAGCATGGCAAAGAATGAGTGTGGGGTCGTACGAACCTTATTTATGTGTAAAGATTCTATTAGGTAGGACTAGAGGCCTCAAGAAGTATTTTTATCTTTCACTTATAAGTTCACTTTGGGAAGAAAGATGATTTTTAAGTGTGGGGTAGGGAAATTCACAATTGTTGGCTCAATTTAATTTTTTTTGTGAAAGATACTCTTGTTTGTGCTATTTTTGATTGCATGGTGCAAGTTTTTTAAATGTATAAGCATGTTTATTATAGGAATGACTACATTTGAGACTCCTAGGCTCATGTTTTTTTATTTTTGTAATTTTTGGCTTAAATTTAAATCCATGTTATTATTTGGCTGAGAGTCTCTAATGATCCTATGGGAGTTGAGCATGTGCTATGTGCATATGACATATTTGTATATTCCTTAATGCATATGATGCCAAGAACTTGCTTGGGGTGTGTACAAAGCTAAATAAAGAGTTTGAATTTAGGAGATGATATAGGCATTTCTTTGATAGCCTTATTTTAAACATTCTATTTGACCTACCTTTGTTCTGAATCATAGTAAACCTCGTCAAAGCCTTTAACTTTTTTTTGGAAACCTCATGTGTAGTCTAATACCCTTCTTTGAGAAACCATAATTTTATCCAAAGATCCTAGGCACTTTAATGAAAAATCAATTGAGTTAGGAGTATGGATTTAAAGAAGAAAAATGTGACATTAAAGCCCCTAAAGTGATAGTTAGTAGTTTTCAAAAGAATTGTTTTGTGTTGTGGTGGGGATTTGAGTAAGTAAAAGGAAAAAAATTGTCCAAATTAAATGAGTTATGCATAAAATCCTTCCACCATAGTGTATGTGAATGAGCTTAATAAGATTGGGTGAAAAACAAAAGAATGAGGTAGACCAAATGGTGTAATTTGGTTGTTGGAGATTGGTTCTAATTGTAAAAATTAATGTGTTAAAGCACTTAGGGAAGATAGTCACTTTTATTCCAAAATAGTTCCTACCTGTCCCTTTGCCTAAATTATAACCCGAAAAGGCCTAATTAATCTTAAGTTCATTATTCATATAGTAGTGGAGTAATACACTAATGGCAACCTTATGGTTCTGTATTTGTAACTTGTGAATTCCTTTTGAGCGTGAATGTAATTTTATTATTGTACCCATTATTTTATAAAATATATTTATGTGGGTGATTATGGGCAATTCACTTGTTGTGAGGGAAACATGTTTGATGAATGCGAGTTATTTGAATGATGTCCTTGATTGAGCAATATTCATGAGTTTTCCAATAAGGTGAGTCAATTCTTGAGGCTAGGATGTTTTGGAGTAGTGTTCATGAGCGTTCAATTGTGTAAATAACATGTTTAGTAAAGAAACTTGCATTCTGTGTACTTATTATAGTACAAGATTGTGTGTCTTACATGTAGTAAAATTGTAGATTCTCCTTAGTTGATGATTTTTATAGTTATGATTTTTTTGAGGAAATACAAGGCTCTAAGTTTGGGGTGGTGTTGTGTGTATTTATGTATTCTAGTGTCACTATTCTAGTTTTTTTAGCCTTGTTTTGAGGAAGATTCTTATGCTATGTGGATTTATAATGAGATAAATGTTAATATAGGTGTTCAAGGACATGATTACCATGTTCAAAGTAAATTCCAAAAAGGTTTTCACCTATATGAATCATTTAAAATTCAATTTTGGAAACTAGCGTTACTAGCTTGAGCTAGGTGTGTGTCTAGTTGGTTTTGATGGATTCTAATGTGTTTAATGAGTTCCAAATCGTTTTAATGTATAATTATGATTGGAATAAATTTTTGGTAATGTGCAAATATCAATTTGACTATGTGTAGAGGTGGAACAATAAGTTGAAGATTAACATGAACTAGACTAGTCTTAGCTTGTGTTTTTTATTCATCGACACGGATAGTGTATTGTGATTTTCTCTAATTCATGATGTTTGATAATGTAAGAAGCTTCATGATCTGAATATGATGATATTTTGATGTTGAATCAGCTAGAAATTAAAGGGAAACAACACCACAAGACAAGATATGGAAGGAGGCACTCAACACTTAGCAAAAATTTCGAAAGCAACTTCAAGAGGAACCACGTAGATAAGCCCGCATCACCCTGGATGGATCGCAGCTCTAGAGAAGGCTAAGCCTTGGCTGGAGCAATGCTCTACAGTAGGTTTAGCCTTGGATGGAGCAGTTCTCTACCTAGGGTGGCTCCCCTTCCACTCCACTACTCAATTCTTGTTTGGTTCCAACTCCTACATGGCTTTGGCTTACCTTGTGCTATAAATACAATGTTTTACACGCTTTTTGAGAACTTTAGATGTCTTGAAGAATTACGGGACTGCTAAGACTTCAACTTTTAGGTTTTTATTATTTTAATTTAATTCATTCATATTCGTAGTTGTTGATTACAATGATGACTATGAGTGGCTAGGAACCTTTTTGTGGGGTTAAGGCCAAGAACATGAGTACTATTATTTTTAATTAAGTTCTTTTAATTTTGATTATTATTATTGGTTGTGTTTTCAGTTTTGAATTAACTGGTTGATGGATTGATCACCCAAAAAATATATCTATTGTCTACCTTTGAATATCGGGAGATGAAATATGGGACAGAACATGGAGATGAACAAATTATGGTTTTCATTCCGTTATGAAATAAGGAATTCAAATTAGTTTCTAGGATAGATATGTACTTAGTTGCCATACTTGATTCAAGCATAGGATGATAGCTTAATGAGCTTAATTGAAATATTGCATCCCCGCTCAATGATGTAGTTGTAATACCCAAATTAGGTAAAAGATTAGGGTCAAAAGACCATCATCATGAAATTAACCCTACAAATCAACAACTAAGATAAGCAAGTAACGAATGAAGTTCAATAACATAGTATGATTGTTCAAAGTTCTTTAACCCTAGTCTTTAATCCATAGATTGTTTTAAGATCTTTATTCTTCGCATTGTTTACCTTTATTCAGCTAAAAATTCAACACTCTTTTTAGGGTTACCTTTGCATCAAATTAATCTAAACAGTGAACTAGATTTGAATCTTTCTTAAAGAAAGTCCCTATTAGATCGATATTTGGCTTTCCTAAATGCCACTTTACTACTTGATAAACCGTGTACACTTGTGTATGCGCTTGGGCAATGTCATCGATCGTAGTACCTTTTCCTGCACCAGATGACAGCTAAAACTGGGAATAAATTCCATGTTTTGGACAATGACTTAGGATGAATCTAGAAACCAATATGATTAAAAAAATATGAAACAACACTTATTTCGGCATTTGAGACATGTTGGCAAAATCATATTATCCATCAGAGATCCTTTTGACCATATGTGGGCTCTATATTTGAATTTCCAATTTATCAACATTCCGACCAATAGGTCAAAATAAGTTTGGGTATAGCGTCACCTGAACCAAAGATCTACCTTACCAAAAATTAATATTCCAGAGCTGCTATGCAGTTAGAATTTGTATTCGATAACTTTTCACTGAGGTTTTCTCTTGGTGTCAATTTGGAACCAATAACGACGTCTAAATAGGGAAATAGTTCTAAAAACTTAATGCAATGCCTTGTAACCGAACTATAAGTTCCATAAAATCATAAATGATATATGATAGCTATGGGAAATCTCTAGCGAGAAAAACAAGTGGAGTCACGAGAAATGACCTAAAGGGTCATTACATCAAATTCCTCATTAAATCATCCCCAATCTTCGTTGGGTTTTATGTTTATCAGTGGCCTCTTTATATCTCATTGTGAGGTGTAATTTAGGCGACATCATAGATATAGGTGAACACATGCCCATGCAAATAGGACTTTTCAGGTCAAAATAATAAACCTGGAAGTTGCCTGTGTAGGTGATTAGTGGGCACGAATGGGTAATTTGTCCATACAGATGGAGGCGTATGTGGCTAGGCAGACTAGTTGAAGCCTCTAAATTTGTACCTTTTTATTGACCCTCTAGGATTATATTTCCTAGAATAGTTCTTTTTTCTTTTGAATACTTCTTTGTCCTAACACCCTTTCATCCTTTTTCATCTTTTCTTTGATCAAATAACACTTTTTGAGGGTTCTTCTTCTTGAAGATTTGAAGATCCTTAAGAACTCCAAAACATAAAATTTTACCAACTAACGTATCTTGACCTAGAGTTTCACGAAAATTTAGCTTTAGGTTTCCACACCAAAGTTTTCCAATTTTTAAACCCAAATGCAATTTTCTTCATGCTGTAAACCCAAACATAGTGGATATTCCAAAACCTCTTCAAATAACATAAAATCTCATATCTACCATCCTTATGGTATGGAAATCACGTTCTAGTAACCCATAACCCTTAGTTTTAATCCAAAATAGTAGATCTCAGAAACCACTTTTAAATATCTTCAAACTCAAGCTCAACAATGGGGTTTTCTTCAAAAACTACTCAAATCCAATCCTAGTTTTTAGATTTTGACTCAAATAAGACTAGAGAAAATAAATCTAGCATTAAAAGAAAACTCATAACATAAACTTATTTTAGGGGTTTTGAACAAAACCAATAATTTTAGAATTTTTATTTGTATGTTTCTAGATAAGCAACCCTGATTTAAGATTCTAAAAATTAATCTAAGCTCGGATCTGATATCAAATGATAACAAGAAAACTATGAAATGAAGAACAAGATACAAACATAAAGAAATGTGGCTAAAAGGATAACAAGCAATTTAATTACCGAAAGAAAGTAGATAGATAGATTGACACAAATTTAACAACCTCAGGGTTTATCAAACCTTTAGACCTCTGATCATATTCACTATAACTACTAGGCTCCTACATAAACCACAAGGGAATCAATCTCCTAAGTAACCAAACATTTCAAAATGATTGTTCAAAGCAAGATAATCCTATCTCTACTCTCTCAAATGTATATTTCATCATAAATTATCAAAAACTAACAAAAATGAATGAGACCTACTATTATTTCTAGCCATGGGCTATTATTACAAATATGGGCCCAAAAGTGACCCATTTTTAAAAAATTAGGCATCGACCCAATCAAATGGGGAACATGTTGGAACATATTACGGGGAAGGTTTCTCTAGATTATCAAATTAGGCACCTTCAGGTGCAGAAGGGTCACCTGCTAGCATAGGTGAGGGTGCCACCCATTCCAAAATGTCTCCAAGCTCTTTTTGACTATTCGATGACTATTCTAATGGTCGTTAATCCTTATTGAATGCATTGGGAAACATGCAAAAATCCTTAAATGGTATCAAGATGATTTGAAACATATCTATCTTCATAAATAATACTTGAAGTGCTTGTAGTTCTCGTGTTTGCCTTCTAGTAAAATATATTGAGGTGATTTTGTTTGTATCACTAAGTAAGAACCTATTGGAAAGTCAATAGTGGAACACTAAGAGTTTCAGTTCATGTTCTACGGGGGTTGAAGAAGTAGAAGGAGAGGGCACTGGAGTGGTTAAAGTTTAATCATCTCTAAGTGTAAGCGACTGCACATCAACTGTGGGGGACTGACAAACTATAAGCACTACCTAAGCTTTGGTATCAAGATGACTATGATCAAAGGATTCCTAAATTTGCATGATATCAATAGTAGTGTTAGCAAGGACCATGAGAATAGTATCAATATTCTTAGTCATTTTAGTTTTCTTGCACATCTATTAAATATGTTAAGAAAATGGATAAGATAATTTCCTTTACTGGTACTTTCAATAATTTCAAGATCCAAGTTTGTACTCGGCCTCTTTAAATAGGCACCCAATTAGAAATCTTTTTTACGGTTGATTTTGGAATCATTCAGGGTAGTAATCATCCTGATACTAACAAACCTAATACAAAATTGTCCTTCCAAATTTTTGTAATTCTTTTGAATATCAATAGTGGTCCCTAACTTAAACCACGAAGGTGTTTGTTAATATATAAAAGCACTCATCTATGGATGGTGAGTGTTGAAGTCCCATCTCATTGTGATGGAGTAGTAACTTTCTATGATGATTATCTGATTGCTTTATTGTAAAATGATATCCTTGATGGTTCTTGAAAAAATGTGACATCAACTCCATGAACATTTACCAAATCTTTCACTACTTGATGTTTTTCTACTTTCTCTTCACATGTGACGATATTTCATATGCCCTATAAAAATACTTCACTAGCATGGCATTGTAATTCAGTATCATTTGTTTAATGTTTTGAAATTTAATATACTTAAACTTAAACCAAATGTTTGGATAATGATGTCAACTAAATTACACCTCTAAACAAAGCATAAAGCGGTCATTAGTAAAATATAGAATCCAACTAGGTTAGGTCGATCCATGGTGAATAGATCATATTAGTCAAGATGTATTTTGAGGAAATTCATAAAAATTTCCATTAAATGGGGCAATATATTAATATATAATTCGATAGAAACCATTGTTAATATATCAAATTTATAATTAGTATAACAGAGGTACTGGTCTGTATTACCTAATAACTTCATATATGTGTCGATTCTTCATACTTAGCAATCATTGCTGGTGTTTGGTAAGTAGAATCGATAGGTTCTGTACATATAGAACAACTTCAGACTCATATCTAAGAAATATCCTTAAATATTTTTTCTCTTTTCCTTAACCTATGTTACAAATAACTATCTTGGATCCTAGATAACTATTTTTGATTAACATCTCAAGATATTAAGTGAAGGTTGGTATTCCCCAGTCTTAATTGTTTATTTCTTTCTCATTCGTACTTATATTTTTGTATTAAGTAAAGATAAAGAGAGTTTCCCCTTAATGCACTGTCAAGAAATAATTAAATGCAAGCATACATATATGAACACCACAATTGAAGATTACTCCATACTATAAATCCTACATTTGTAATCTTTCATGGTTCCCACAATTCTATTTGTGGTGTTTATCTACTAATCATTGCAAGAAAACAAAAACAAATATGATATGAAAACATAATCATGCATTTACTATGATGAAATAATAACTCTAAAATCCCACTTTGAATTAAAATGCTAAAATCGATGTTTGTGTAATTCCAAAGCCAAGAATATTCCTTAGAACCTTACAAAAAGGTAATAAACATAAAAAATACAATGAAATGACTAAGCGTATTGCTAGATAAAACAAAACCTATCCAAAACGTAACAAAAAGTCTTAGTCGGTCATGTCGGATGAGAAAGAGGTATAATTGTGTTTGGATACCACGACTGTCCTTTGGTGCTAATGGTTATTACTATACTTGTGATCTTTCAAGTCTTGGTTGGTAGGGTTCTCATTATGATCTCGCGGATCCTAGGCTTATTCATGTCAATTGCTCTTTTTATCCTTCCTTATATCAACTTTTACAAACTTCATGTTTGAACCTTTTTCCCACAATCTCATAGTATAGTTGTAAAATTAAAGCAAGACTAGGGAAACTCACATCTGATCTCCCTCATACTTTGATTCTGCAATATTTAATTCAGGTGTCTTTCCTATGATGAAGTTTTATGGTCTTGGAATTGAGTCACAATCATAGGAAGCTTTTATCTGAATAAGTCAAAAGACCCCTCACTTGATTCATGTAACTATAGCCCCGGTATGACCGTAGTTAGATTCCATGGTTGTGATAGAAGTCATCTAATTCCTTTATGCTTAATATTCAACACTATCCTTCTCTGAACTTGTTTAACCTAAAAAAACTCAAAAACCTATTATATCCACATAAAAATACTTTTGTACTTACAAATATTTATAGCTTTAATCATCTCAAGTGTAATTATTTAATCGCTCATCAACACCCTAAACTTAGAATGTTTATATGTCCTTAGGAAACAAAAATACTATACTATCAAGATGTTTGACTAAGAGAAAACTAAAAAAGCTACAACAATCAAATTTTCACCAAAACCTATTTTTTTTAACATACAAAAACAAAAAAATGGTTCAATTCCCAACAATAAATTTAAAAATCAAGAAATGCAGATTATAAAAATATCAATCACAATCACACAGAGGGATCAATAGATGGCATCAAATTATCAATGGAAAACCCGACATTCCAACTAATGACACTACCTGAACAACCAAGAAATATAATATACATCCTTTGCCCTAGCAACAAAGAAGTCCATATCACTCTGACGATGTAATAATTGACAATCATTGAGGCAAAATAAAATCTCTCACTCTTACAAGGAATTCAGGCTATTCATATTTTGTATGATAGACTTGCCCTTTTTTTTTTCTATGCCTTACCCTTCTGACAGTCCAATTTAGATCAATCTAGGATTTTCATTGGCTTGTAATGTTGGCTTGGGGATGGGTATGTTATATATAGATAAAGTGATTCAATCCTTCTTGTCACTACTATACATTTCACTACCCTTTTCTACTTTGTTTTATTCCTGACCTTTTTTTAATTTTTACAGTCTTTTAGACCCCAGTTTAATTTTTAAGACTTCTCTCTTCTTTTCATTTTTTCCTTCTTTTCAAATTGTTTCTTTTTTTTTTCATGTTTTTTATAGATTTTATTCTCATCATATTGAACTTGAATCCCTTTATCTTTTCAACGTACATTTTTGGAACACCCAATCTTCTATGCACCTTATGATATCCACCCTCAACATAGGCAATTTACCTAAGTTGTGTAGTTTTCAAAGAGGGACCAGAGTGAAAAAATGTTCATTGTACGAATCGGGATGTTGAATTGGTTACTTTTAAAGAAAAATGGTCAATTCATGATCAAATTGGGATTCAAATGTATTTTGTTCATTTGGTAGGATTTATTAGGCTTTAAGATGGCTATTGCAAGTACAAATCATGATCATTTCCTACCTTTCCATCATATGATAGGGAAATACTAATTGGACAAGTTTTAGATTACACAAACATGCCAACATGGTAAAACCTCACACTCACTTAGCTCAGGGTTATCTATTAATTTACTTCCTATCTGCTTCATCAAAGTTATGCTAGGTTATCACATTCATCATCATAATACCATGTAGAGATCCCAAAAATTGTTACAGTTCAAGTAAGCAGACAACACAGCGCAAAAAAATAAATTTTTAATGGAGAACCATTCAAGAAGTTCAAACAGAAGTTTGCATGCTCTTTATCTTTTGGCTATACCAAGTTTTCTCATTATTCTATATGCTACATAAAACACAAAATAACATAAAAATAGCAATAAAAATACCCAAATATGTTGGTTATAACTAAGATAAACAACTGAAGGAAAAAAATATGAAAAGAAAAATCCTAAGTTATGGTACAAACCTCCTCCCTCAACTTGTAAATCATGAAATGTCCCTATCGCATGAAAATATAAGAAATGGAAAACTACGGAAAGGTCATACCTTAGGTACACTATATACCATCATACTCTGATTTGGTAGGGTGGTAGGTGGGACCCATCCACTATTCTCATCAGTTATGGTCTCGATTATTGATGGGGCACTCTTAGATAAGTTAGCACTAGAGGTGTAGGTGCACTCATAGATGTAATAAGGAAATAATTTGTAACCCCTTCAGTTTAGATCACTACCTCAGTATCAAGTGGGATATCAACAACAACCTATGTTAAATTTGCTTTGGAGGTTTTCTAGATAACTTTATCCTTATTCTTCTTCTTTTTTATCACTCATTCTTCTCTCTATCTCTTCTTGTGAGGTTTTAAGTCGTCGTCCACCTCTTCAATCATAGAACTATCACCCCTAACTACTAGGTCTTGTGTAAAAAATAGGGACTAAAGAGTTCAAATCAGTAACTAAATCTTCCAAGAATTGAATAGAGGGAGCTGGATAAGGAGAAATAGGGTATGTCTTTTCAGTAAGTTCTTTGATCTCTCCCTTCAGCATGGCTAAATTTATGGTGATGGTAATTATATTTGGAGCCTGGACCCTCTTAATCTTATCTACGATCTAGCTCTCAAACCCAATAAATTAGGTTCGAACCATCGGTACCACTACTTTAATCTCTTCAGCTATGTAAGGCTTTACCCCCATCTCCAATATATAGATTTGAGAATCCAAAAGTAGCGGGTTTTGTATAATCTACTGAATTTGTGTTGTAAGATATATGTAAAACCATGAGGCACCACTTATGATAATCCATAGGTGTTGTGGCCTTCCAAGAGGATAATGATGTAGTACGAGCAATAGATGTGAGAATCTCACTAGCTAGGGCACCCCCTACTACTTCTTGTATCTTAATACCCCATGTTTAAGTTGTCTAGTTTTCATTAGATCTTTAATCAGAGCCATATCTTTACTCTTTATAGTCTAGATAAATCTATCCACTACATCTATAGTTGATACGTATGCATTCAACAACAACAGAGTGATAATGCATGGAAACAAAAATGTGATACCAAACTTTAAAACTCTATCTCAAATCTTCTCTACAATGGTTTAGTAAATGTCAAACTCACATTAAACCATAAATGTAGCTACCTCGTATGCATTGTTCCCAACTAATGTATTATCAATTATCGAGGGTACGATGTGGTACTTTACAACTAACCACCAAGATTTAGGTGTAAATTTTAGGGTATTCTTAAATATTATTGACCTATTGACCCATGGTGCATTCTTTCCATAATCCATAATGTAGTCTTCAAAACACTTGTGATGTATCAACTTATCTTCTATGGACAACTTGTTCTATCTTTTAAAATAATTCATCAGGAAATCATATTCTAAAGTCTCCTCACCCTATTCAAAAGTGGTCCCAAATAATGCATTAGAGATGGCCTTGACAAAAATAACAACCTTATGATCCTGGAATTGTATCATGCCCGGTCAGGGTTGTTTATTTGTACTATCTTTAGGGATTATTATTCTTAATTAATGTCCTCTTATTGGCATAGACCTTTTTCACCAATTCAGGAAAGTAATTTTTTGAGTGGCCTAGTCATCCACCCCAGCTCGTACTTCTCAAATAACCTTACTAACTCTAGGATTTTTCATACGGTTTGTTGCAAGATCTGACACTCTTCTTGTATACTCCTATAATTGTTCCCTTTATCCATCTATGAGACCCCATTTATGCTGTAATCTCAAGTGTTCATCACAATCAATTACGTTGGGTTAGTACCTCTTAGAGGAAAATTTACAATAGGTCCCTCAGAGTACTAGGATTATACTTTTCATTATCCTCTGAGGATCTCATCTTTTTATCAGCAACATCATTCTCATCCCTATCTTATTTGTGTCTTGCCCTCCTTCTTCAGGCCGGGGAAGGTTGATATAGGTAGTTGCAAGTACCAAGGTAGTATATGTTATAATTGTATCCTTACCTTTACTCTAGTAGTCAAAGTTGAGGATTGATTAGTAAAAATACTTTTGGAGAGATCAACCTTGGATGCACCTTAGTTTTCAAACTCACTCTCCTTTGGAATTGTCTTATTTTGTACCAGCTCCTTAGCCTTGTCTTGTATTTACTCAAGTGATTTTAGGTCTATAGTACCTAAACAACCAAGAGTTAGTCTCAGAAAAAAGTCAAAGCTAGGTGCAAAAATGTAAAAAGACAATCCTTCCCATGATTGTGCAATAAATGTTCAATCGTACCTTTTGATCATATATAGGGTTCTCTAAAATTACTGGTGAAAAATCAGATCAAATGAACCATTCATAGTATTATGGAATAAAAGTACAACCATACCTTCTGATAGTAGAAACAACCTTAATTTATTGAGAGTATGTCATATTAGACTATGACACACCATGATCAAACATTGATAGGATGATCGTGGGATGTGCTCGTATGATAAGTACCTTCTATTTAGACACTAGTACCCTACAATGATACAAACGAAAACTGTACTTCTACAAGACATTCATAGTTTATGTCATCGAGTTCACTAATACATAGCAGATTTAAACACCATGTTTTATGCCATTTAACAATTTTTAGATCTTTATTAACCAATATTTTTAGATATAATAAGTACTCACACTTTTTCTTTGTTATCAGTCTTTCAAAACACACACCCATCATTCACTTCATAACTTACTACTTTTCCTCTCCTATTAAATGCAAATATTTGATCATTACTTGTTCATTTAGAAAAATAGAAGCACTATGTGAATGGGATTAATAAATTTTCCTTGGATTATTGAAAAATCTAAGGGGGTAGAAGTGAATGGAAAATCAACACGCTGGGAGAACTGACTTTGCATAAATAAGAGGGAAGGAATTTTAAATTTTCACTCTTTTGATTGCATGAAGTTGAGGGATTGTGAGATTGAATGATTGAAACTCTAGACTGAGTCTTAGGTATGGTTTAAGTGTTTAAACCCTATCCAGGCCAGGTAAGATTGAGTCCTACTTATTTAAGTGGACCCAATATATGACTATCTCGTATAATCATGGTATCAAAGACCGATTATTCCTTATTATAATACCAAGATAGCTTAAGTAAACTAATCTAGGTACCTACAAACCTTAAGGACAATCATGATATCTAACCACCATAATTCGTTATAATTGTAGGTTAAATGTCCTGAATGTTGGTTTTCAGTAGTTAGATCAGATGATTTGCACCATGATCAATATATCTTGGTATGATCGTGATGAACAATCATAGGATAATCTTATACTTAATCCCGCTATACATTTGTGTATTTAATGCAGACGACTTAACCTATAATTGTCTAATCTTCCAAAGGTCATGTGTTGCTTTATGGAAACATGACACTTTCAATGCTTAAAACCCCAAATTTATGTGTGTACTTAGGTTGTTTTTGTAGATATGATACACTTTGGTATTTATTATAGGTAAAATAGGTCTACAAGAATGTTGGGATGAAAATCGAAGAAAAAGAATTGGACAACCAAATTCTAATAAAGATACGAGTTAACTCATGAGTTGTCAACACACCAAATGACTCATAAGCACAATACAAACCAAGGCCAAACTGAGAATCTATGTATGTAGAAGATACAACTGGAGTATATGAGTCATAAGTAGAAGGTACGGGTCATGACAAGGAATCATAAGCATTATAAAATCTAAAGCTACAATCCAAAGTAGAAGTCTCAAAAGTATACGAGTAGAAAGTCTAAGTACGACTCATATAGGGAGATCGTAAGTAAACTAGTGCTCAAAGCATAGAAATGCAGAAGTCCCAGGTGGATACGAGTGAAGACCATGAGTTATATGGTCATGGTACAACTTGTGAACTGATGTCATTTGAACATTAGAAAGTTGAAGCCTTGGGAGATCAGACACTGGAATGGATATGAGAGGCACAATACGAATCGTATGATGAGCATATTAGTGGATGAGTGAGTTATACCATGTGCCGACATAACTTTACCTTTCCCATTTTTATTATAATTTATGAGAATTCTTAAGATACAAAAAATACCAAAGGGTTTATCTTTTGTTAGGTTACATTCCTTAACATCTTTTTACTTTCCAATATACTCTATTAAATACTTTTGTTTTATTTTTTATTGGTTACTTGGTATATGACAGTGTATGTCAACTATTAGGAAAAGAGGCAATCCCTTACTCCCTTTTGATCCATAGCCAAAAAGAATTCTTCAAGCACCAATAAGGATGACTTAATAAGTTTGTGATGGTGTTATGGCTGGGGTTTAAGACCCTCATAATGTGCCTCCTTCTTCAGCACCAAATGATCCATAGAATGTTACTGACAAGCATACAGAACAATTATTAGCAGCAGCGGCCGAAGAATGTAAAGTGGCAAAAGAGAATGCCCGAGCTGAAGAGGTGGGATACTTTACAATGTAAGGCTAGCCAGGACAAGACAAATGCCTGGAAAGAAAGGGAGCATGCTAAGAGTCAGAGCTCCAATGATTTTTGCTTATCGCCACCTTCAACTACATGAAAAAGATGAAGATATAAAATTTTGGTATCGTTGTCGGGGATATGTTAAACCTAAAGAAATAGGAGCCATCATCTATTCTGCATTGCCCCCTAATGTTAAATTTAATTTTAACACTATTATGATCAAATTGGTCCATCTGAATGGTGGATATTTGGGATCAATAATTGATGATACAAACATGCATCCTACTAATTTCACTAGAATGGTTTGTCATATGCTATTTTAGGGGTAGATCAGTAAGCTTTGAGACTACGGATGTTCCTATTTTTATTGACTAGAGAAACATCACTATGGTTAGGGGAACTTCTAAGAGGTTCATTCACCACCTAACATGAGTTGCACAAATAGTTTCTAGATAGATTTTTCCCTCCGGCAAGGATGCTACAGTTAAAATATAAGATTTATAAACTTCGATAGTTACCTATAGAATTATTGAATGAAGCGTGGTTTAGATTCAAGAAGAATCTGAGCATGGTAAGTAATCATAGAATCAGAAGATAAAATAGATCATTGAATTTCAATTTAAGAGCAATGGTAGATACAATTTTAGAAGGTGTATTCATGCATCTTTAATGGGATGCTGCGTAGGATATGCTGGAGGATATTTTGGTGTCAAATAGAGGTTGGTATACTAGAGATACTGAGCGGAGTTTTGGTACATATGCTATTGGAAAAGATAATGTATATACAACTAGTCATGATTTGGTAGGATAAGAGGTAGCACAACTTCGGATAGATATTGGGCGCTTACAAAATTGTTTGCAATGATGAGTGTTGTGAAAATGAATGTGGTTTTTGCATAGAGATCTACTTCCAAAACTTTTAAGATTGAATCTAAAGAGAAAGCGAAGTATTTTAATCATAGGTTGGCAGATTTTTGATCCCAAGGGAAGGGGAATAAAGTTCAAAACTATTATAATGACAAATGTAGAGATAAAAATAGAGAGAGATAGTGATTGGCAGCAGAAAGATGACTATAAGGACAAGAATGGAAAATACATTCAATTGAGCAACCATGATTCAGAATCTAAAATAGATGCAATGTTGTAAAAATAGGTCAACAGGTCAGAAACTCAAGAGAGCTATCTTAAAAAGACTAAGGTAGACCTTTCGGGGATGAATCAGAAAGTTGAGTCACATGCTACCATCAGTAAGAACCTAGAAAAATAGTATGGTCAGATCTATGTTACATTAAATTAGAGTCAACCTGGCACTCTTCCCAAAAAAATGATTGCAAATCTAAATAATGATGGTCACTGCCATGCCATTACCACTCGGAGTTACAACAAAACAACTATGATCCCACCTATACCCACTATTGATGAACAAAATAACAATATTGATGTTGTTTATGAATAGAGTACTAGCAAGCAAGACACAAAAAGGTGAGAGTCAGGAGGGTATTCGGAATCCTATTTTGAGACCTCGTCCTTATTTTCCTTAAAGACTAAAAAAACAAGAAGAGCGTAAGTATCAGAATTCGTTGTCTATGTTAAAGGAACTATTAGTAAATATCCCACATGTAGAAGTATTTCAAAAAATGCCAGGATCACAAAGAAGAGATCACTTAGTTGTGAGCCAATTGACAACATTCATCATAGGAGTGTTGTAGAATCTAGATCTTTTGTCGAGAAGAAAAAGGATTTGGGTGCTTTCACTATACCTTGCATCATTGGATCTTTCAACTTTGGTCGTGATCTATGTGATTTGGGGGATAGTATCAACATCATGCCATTAGCTATATTTAAGAAATTGGGGTTGAAGGCTCCTACTACAACTACCATGAGACTAGTGGTAGTAGATAGGGTTGTGAAAAAGCCAGTTGGAATGCAATATGATGTATTGGTTAAGGTATCTTCTTTTATCTTTCCTTCGAATTTTGTGATACTAGATTGTAAAGTGGATTTACAAGTCCTAATTATATTAGGAAGACCATTATCGGTTATAGAAAGGACATTAATTAATTTAGAACTAGGACATCTGGTGATGAGACTCAATGCTAAATAGTTAACATTTAATGTAGTGAAAGCCATAAAGCAGCCTGATAAGTTTAGAGTTATATCTGTGATTGATATGTATGATAAAGATATAAACTTTTTCTATGATGTTGATTATGTTACTATTTTAGAAGATAGTGTTGATGATGTTGTTCCAATTGAAGAAAGGTTGGGTGTTGAAGCACTAACAGCAGTAATCATGAACTTTGATAGTGATGTTATTGAGGATTATGATTAGATGGTATGTGCACTCAACCTGCTCGTCTATAGGTTGAGGAGCCACCCATCTTAGAGTTCAAGGCTCTCCTTTCTCAATTGCTATAAGTATTTTTTGGAGCCAGCAACACACTGTTGGTAATCATTGTGGCTAAATTGGGTGACATAGAAATAAAAACCTTGCTATAAGTGCTACAGAGATTCAAGTGGTTCATAAGGTGGTCCAATATAGATATTGTTGGTATACCATCTTGTATTTGTAATCATAAAATTCAACTTGAGATGTATTATATTCGAAGTATAGAGCATCAGTGTTAACTCAATCCTTATATGCTGGAGGTGGTGAAGAAAGAGATAATTAAGTGGTTGGATGTTAGTGTAGTGTACTACTGATAGTAAGTGGGTTAGTCTGGTCAAATATGTTTGTAAGAAAGGAGGTGGTGAAGAAAGAAATAATTAAGTGGTTGGATGTTAGTGTAGTGTACTACTGATAGTAAGTGGGTTAGTCTGGTACAATATATTTTTAAAAAAAGTGGGATTACTGTTCTGCCTAATGAGAAGAATAAGACAGTTCTAATGAGGCCAGTCACAAGATGGAGAGTATGCATGGACTATAGAAAATTTATTACATAGACTAAGAAGGATTATTTTCCCATGCCCTTCATGGACCAGATATTAAACAGATTAGCAGGCAGAGGATGGTATTTATTTCTTGATGGGTATTTAGGTTACAACTACATAACTATTACATTTGAAGAATACCTTCACTTATCCTTATAAAATCTTTGTATTCAAACGTATGCCATTCGGGCTATGTAATGCTCTAGCCACATTTCAGAGATGTATGGTGTCAATCTTATCTGACATGGTAGAAGACGTCATTAAAGTTCTTATGGATGATATTTTAGTCGTTGGTGATTCTTTTGATGATTGCTTAGTTCACTTGGAAAAAGCTCTTAAGATTGTGTCAAGAATGCAACTTGATATTAATTAGGAAAAGTGCCATTTTATGGTTAAAGAAAGTATAGTTCTTGGAAAAAAATTTCAAAAAGGGTTATTGATGTAGATAGAGCTAAGATTGAAGTGATTGAGAAATTATCCAACAATTTCTATAAAGGGCATTCGTAGTTTTTTGGGTTATTTAGAATATCATAGGTGGTTCATCAAGGATTTATCTATGATTGCCAACCCTCTTTCAAGGATTCTTGAGTAAGAGGTGAAATTTGAGTTTACTGAAGTATGCTTGAAGGGTTTTTAGTGTCTACAAGAGAAGTTGATGACTGCTCCTATTATATCTCTAAACTTCTCCTTGCTATTTTAGATTATTTGTGACGTGAGTGATTTGGCCTTACGGGATGTACTAGGTCAACAAAAAGAAAAGATCCCTAATCCTATTTACTATGCTATCAAGGTACTAAATCCTACTCAAAAGAACTACACTGTGATGGAACAAAAGTTGTTAACAATGGTTTTTGCCTTTGAGAAAGTTTAGGACGTAATTGATTAGGACAAAGGTGATTGCGTACACTGGTCATGAAACATTGTGCTACTTAATCCTGAAAAAGGTTGCATAGCCTACACTTATTAGATGGGTGATATTACTACAAGAATTTGATTTTGAGGTCAAGGACAAAAATGATGCTAAGAATCAAGTCATGGATCATTTGTGTAGACTTAAGGAGGAAGATATGTAGAATGCTGCAGATGGGCATGAGATTGATGACAGTTTTCCAAATAAGTAGATATGAGAATCTTTCTAAGATCTAATTCCATGGTTTGAAGATTATGAAAATTATTTTGCAAGTGACTTCACCCTAGAATATCTTTCCTTTCAACAGAGAAAGAAGTTTTTTCATGAGGGAAAGAAATTTTTCGGGATGAGCGTTATTTATTAAGGATTTATGCAGATTGTTTTATTTGTAGATGCATACCTGAGGTGGAGATGATAATTATACTTAAGGCTTTTTATTCTTCACTAGTTGGGGGTCATCATAGAGGAACCCGCACAGCCCACAAAATCTTTTAATGTGGGTATTATTGGCGAATAATCTACAAAAATGCACATGATTTTTCTTCTATTTATGATCACTGTTAACGACAAGATAACATCTCTAGAGTCCATAAATTTCATATGACTCCTATCATTGAATTGAAATTGTTTTATGTATGGGGTATAGGGTACATAGGTACTTTTGTGAGTTTGTTTTGCATAAAAGATATACTTATGGTTGTGATCATGTGTCTAAATGGGTGGAAGAAGTTGCACTATCCAACAATAAAGCACGTGGTGTCATTGCATTCTTGAAAAAGCATATCTTTTCTTGATTTAGCATGCCATGTTCTATCATTAGTGACAATGGGTAACATTTTCGTAATCGTCTATTCAAAAGTCTTCTTGAGAGGTATGGAGTGAAACACAAGGTGGCGACACCTTATACTCGTAGACTACTAGACAAGTTAAGGTGTCCAATATAGAAATTAGGTTCATCTTGGTGAATACGGTAAATGCAAAAAGGATTAATTGGTCTCAAAAATTAGATTATGCATTATGGAATTACCGAACAACATTCAAGATCCCAATAAGTGCTTCACCTTATCAGCTAGTGTATGGAAAGGCTTGTCAGTTGCCTATTGAGCTTGAACATAAAGCATTGTGGGCTTTAAAGAAGTTGAATTTTGTGTGGCAAGATGCAGCGAAGTCAAGGATGAATAGTATGAATGACTTGGATGAATTCTGACTCCGGGTGTATGAAAGTTGTGCACTTTACAAGTCAAAGATGAAGTTGTATCATGAAAACAAAATTGAGAAAAAAATCTTCAAAAAAGGTGACTATGTATTACTCTAAAATTCAAGGCTTCGCTTGTTTCTAGGTAAATTAAAGTTTTGATGGCATGGTCCCTTTATTGTGCTAAGAGTGTTTCTATATGGTTCTTTGGAATTGAAGTGGTATGGTGAAGCCCCATTAAAGGTGAATTGGCAAGGACTCAAGCACTATATAGGTAACACTATGGAAATTAATGTGATTTTTGAGATGGACCTTGGAGAAGGCTAAGTGACAAAGGAAATTACATTATGCCACAACGTTAAATCAATTGCGGCATGAGAGGCAAACCACGAGGCTAGTTGGTGAAATCTGAGTGCCCAACTTTGCCATGTCGTGCCGCGATATCAAATCAGGCATTGCATGTAAGGCTACCTATGTTTTTGTTCTTATTTATTTATAGGGTAATATGCTTATTTAGTGTTCAGGTATAAAAACTACAGAAAAGACTAAGAGAAGTTCAAGTAAATAGGTGATACGGACTATTCACGAGTTCTACCTAGGTTGTACGACCCTTGAGTAAGAGTCAAAAGGACTTGGGAGAAAATTCAGTATAAGGTAAGAGTATTTGTAGTGGATTCAATTGTAAGAATAACTCGTACCTTTAAGGTACAACTCATTAAATTGAGTCGTATCCTCTCCAAAATCATAGTAAGGTTCTTGGTCTATAAAAGTTACAGAAACAACCCATAAGCCTTGGTACAAGTCTTGCACATGACTCATACCCAAGCTTAGCAGGCCGGGGTCACGGGTCAACTTGACCCAGCAAGCTTGATTTAGAAAAGGAAATATGGCAACTAATATGGGTACTCGAAATCCAAAAAGACCCCTAGACCAAAATACCTCCATATTTTATCAATTACTGAGCTCCAAAAGCATGAAAACACTTTGAATTAGTTACCAACTTGCTTGAATTCCTCACTTTTCATGAATATAAGCAAGGATTTGGGAAGAATTTCAAAAAATTAAAGCACCCTAATTTATCACTCATTCAAGTAAGTGTTCAAAGCTAAATTGCTCTATTTTTTAAGTTTAAACCATAAATGTGAGTTAGTTCTAACTTTCTTTAAGTTAAAATTAACCGTAAGCCTAGGTATAAGTAAGGTTCCAAGTCTATAAGAGTTAAAGAAACGACCCGTAATCCTATGCACAAGTTTTACAAATGGCTCATACCCAAGCTTACCAGGCCGGGGTCGCGGGTCAACCCAACCCAGCAAACTTAATGTAAAAAAGGAAATAGGGTAACTCATACAGGTACCCAAAATCTAAAACAACCCCTAAACCAAAATACCTCCATATTTTATCAATTTTTTAGCACCAAAAGCATGAAAACACTTTGAATTAGTTACCAACTTTCTCGAAGTCCATACTTTTCATGAATATAAGCAAGGATTTTGGGAAGAATTTCAAAAAATTAAAGTACCCTAATTTCTCACTCATTGAAGTAATTGTTTAAATCTAAATTGCTCTATTTTTTGAGTTTAAATCGTAAATGTGAGTTATTTCTAACTTGCTTTAAGTTGAAATTACTTGGTTGCTTCATTTTGAAACCCTAGCTCTTATGTTTAGGTTGAAAATATAAGTGGAGAAAATTGTGATTCTTTTATCTATCTATTTTGTGTATTTTAGACTGATATGGGGTATTAATGATCTATAATAGAAGGGTAGTTTCAGAATTTTGATTTTGAGTCAACTTTGAAAGTTGAACTTCTATGTTCAGTGGATACGAGACACCTTACGACTTATACCAACTGCTAACGGGGTTTAAATGGGTCTCGTACCGACTAAAAACATAGAAGTATAACTAATTTTTTGCTTTTGTATGGGTACATCATGCCTAAATGAGTCGTACCTAACCTATACGACTCACACACTCAAGTCTTACTAACCTAGGAGAAACTTAAATGTTATAAGTTGTTTCTGATGTGCTTATGACTGTTTGTAAAGAGTTGTACCTTGTCGGTACGACTGGTTGTAGGACTCATATGTAGACCAGTGAGTCATTATAATTACACTGAACATTATACGACTTGGACATACGAGTCATACCTAGAACCTACGACTGGTACCACTCACTCATACACTAGACAGAATATGCATACTAAACTTTAGCTTTTTATTTTTGTTTTCTTTTGTTTATTTCCTTACTAATCAATGTATAATTTATGGTACAATGACTCCAAAAAATACGTCTTCTTCAAAACAAGAGCCTAAAAAGGGAACCAAAAAGGCACAGTCCTCCAGTTTTGAGACTACTGAGTCACCCAGCAGTAGTGGTGACTTGTACGACTACACAAAAAAGGGCAATGAGTAAAAGTACGCAAAGGGGAAAAATGTAGCAACTATGGATAAAACACTCCCACAAGGTTCAATGAGAAAAAACTCGACTATCTCCCCTTCTCACTCACCTCCACCTTCTAAGACAGAAGATGATACTGAATCCAGTTATTAAAAGGATATTGATATAGAAGAAGTTGATGCTACACTGATCGATAGATAGGACCCTACCCTAGCAACTTACCACTACTCGGTTCCCATTATTGAATGATGGTGGTACCCCAATATGCAAGACACATTTAATGATGGCCTGATCAAATTCTATAATGGAAAGGTCAAATAGGTCTTATATCTGGAGAAGAGATTAAATATTATTGGGATGAAAGAGTTACATACGTTTGAGGAATATTTTAAGCAATATGGCATTTAGTGAATGATGAGAGCGCCTGGGAAATACAATTAAAAACAAGTGAAGGAATTCTATGCAGAGAACAAATATTAGTTAAAGAGATAATATCCACAGGGTCAATTGTCAAAATTTTGTGACCCTATCGCTTTACTAACTATTTGTGGAGTAAGGTTAGACATTTCCCTGCACACTATCTGCTGATTTTTGTATGGGACAGAATATCAGCCTAATGAACACTATGTAAATGGACTACCGTCTGGAGGAGATGCGAAGATTATGCTAAAATATATGGGGTTGGATAATAAAATAGGTCACTTTAGGTAGATTTCTAAAAATATAGTGACAATTGATGATAACATTGTGTAGTTGATAGGAAGTGCGAGAGTTGTATCAAAGAAGTTAGAAAAGAACACTTTAAATTTCATGGCCAAAGCATGGTATAAATTGGCTAGGCGCAAGTTATGTCCCACTATTGGGGACAATGTGTTAATTCTAGTCTGTGTTACACTAATTAAGGGATTTATGGCCAGATATGAGTTTGATATTAGGGAGTTCTTAGCTCGACAGATGAGGGAACGAGATATGGATGGAGAGAAGTCTCTACTCATGTACTCATGCATGATTACGTAGTTGTGTTTGGCTTCGAGAGTACAAGCTATCTAGAATATTGATTCGATGATTGAGGATACCAATATTATCGACCTTGGGATAACCCAAAAGGCAACAATTTTGATGGCTAGATAGGCAAGGAGAGCATTGGATATGATAGCTGATATGTTCTAGAAGATCGGTTAGGTTGAGACTACTGAGGTCTATTAAACCAGGTGGACAGATAGAGACTACACAGACTGACCCAACGGGTACTTCTGGTGATCCTGTTTTGATAGATTTTGTACCACCTAGGCCATGAGGTATTCCTTCTAGTTTTCTAATTATTTCACAGTACATGTGGACCAAAGTAATGATGATATTAGGCACAATGGAGGCCAAGGTCCACAACATGAAAGGGGGCATAAAGCCTTGGGTAGACCACAATTGAAGAGTTAGGACAGACGAGTATAACAATGGCTTGATGCATCTTAATCAAGGATTAATCAATTATTAGGCAGTGATACTTCTTAACTCCCTCCCATAATTGAAAAGTGAGGAGATCATTGTCACGTAACCTAATTTGAATTAGGGTCGAATCCAAAGAGTGAGCTATAGACTTCAAACCCTAAGGATTCTCTAATTACTACAAGTTTACCCAAAATGATAACAAAAAAAATATGTAAAATAAATTTGGGGGGCGTGGTTGGAACTTTATCTACAATCTTTAGCAAATGATCAAGATATGATACTTTTGTTTTAAGCAACAATGTTTGGAGAAATCTTGAGATTATGTTTACCTAAAGGTGATATATGTGGGTTGATATTTATTAAATATGGAATTTAGACATTAACAAAAGGATAGGCTAGGTCGAAGATCGGTAGGGTTAATCCTTATCAAAACTACAATAATTTCACCTGTTGGCTCTTCGGAGGACCTAACAAGTGTGCAATTTTTTGTGATTACCCAAAATTTCAATCAAGCATCCGTATTTGTAGGATGATTCTCTTGACATAATTTATACTCCCAATACACTTATTTCTAATATTGCAAAAGGTAGTAAACTATAGGCTCAATCCTCCATCATTGCCTTGTCCCCCTATAAGCGTCTTTCGAGGATGTTATAGATAACCGAATGTTCACCTTTATAACTTTTTTGAGGATGATAAAGGGTTACAAGAGTTTGGTCTTTTTAACCATCAAACCTATTCAAATATTTGGTGTTTCCGCCCATCAAATTCAAACCCATAACCTCTAGTAATGGTGGAATCCATACTCAACATCTAAAATCCATACAAATACAAAAATACCTATGCACAATTACCCTCTAGTTCAACATAATCCCAAGACTAAATTACTTAGCTACTCAGGAATAAATAAAAGAGAAATATACCATGAGGATTATCCAAAACATTCATTCTTCACAAAATCACTAAGAAATTAAGCCTTCTAGATTAGTTACAAACTTTCCCTATTAGGGTTTCTTCTTCTCAAATCAAAATTAGTTATGAGGTAATCAATGCCTAAAGAAGAAAGAGTTCTGCTTATATATGGTTTGGGATTAGTCTAAGGGCTTTTACCGTCTTCCTCTAGGCATATTCCTACTGAATCGCGATAGGGCATGACTATCTATGACCTTATCCACGCGACCATAGTTTTGTGCCAAGAACGCATTTTGTTAACTATTTTGAATGACCACAAATGCGGATTGAGGACTACGGTCGTGACAACTGACGTTGATGTACTCCAGGTCTCCTAATGCACTCTTCTTTTCTCCCTTTTATAATTTTTAGCTCCAATCCACATCTTTTGTTCCTTTAAACTCTATGCCTACAAAGAGTGGATATTAGTGCATTTTATCAGCCATATGTCTCATTTATTTATTCAATACAAGGTAATGTGCATAAATGTTTAGTGTGGATGAGTGGAATAATCACCTCTCATCAACACCCCAACCTAATCCCTTGATTGTCCTCAAGAAACACTACCTCTAAACATGAGACAATTTCATATGTATTCCTTTATTCTATCATGCAATGATCATGATGACTCAAACTTTATTGCTACAACCCAAAGCTTTTTACACATGGGAAAATAGGCTTTTAACGACTCTCCACATGATAAAATAAAATAGTGAAGAATGCAATAAACTTTGGGGGGAAACCATGTAACAACTACTAATACTCTAGAAATCACTCAGATATTGACTACATTCATGCTATACCTCCGTTTACCTCAATGTATGGAAGATGACAAAATCACCCACCTCAACTAGTTCACATTCCTCCTCATGAGAATGGAGAAATTCACACACCTAGTTACCAATCACTCTCTCAAGAAATTCTCGATGTTAACAAGTACCATGCAATAAGCGTGCCCCTATTTTCAATCACCACAATAATGTGTCACCACAATAATGACCACACTTTGTTGGGAATCACAAAATAACCTTATGATATTGTAATATAGGTTTAAGGTAGGGTAGGACATTATCTTAAGATGATAAGTCTACACCCTTCTTGAACTTCTACATCATAATTCTTTCATACATTGCTCTTTGGGCCACTTCTTATTCATTTACTAATTTGCCTACTTTCACTTTTTTCTTTATTCACATTCTTTTTGCCTCTTTTAGCATGTCTTTAAAATATTTGCATTTCATTCTTTTAATGGATTATCTCTTTGTTCGAATAAAAATTCTTACTTGCTTAAGCTTGTAGGTACCTTCTTACGAGTTCATGGCTCAAGTATACTTCTTTGTCTTTCCACCGCCCCTAACATAGTCTTTTACCCTCAATTTGTATTCTTTTGTTTAAGCAGGATGGGGTTTAAGAGGGGATGAATATAACAGTCATGGGAATCAAACAAAAATCCAAAGCCTAAAAGTGGGTGACTAGAGGTAACTCCTATGTATTGGTAGTCTATTTAGGCTAAAGTGGGCTTCCAAAATCACAATATGGCCTATGATCATTTTACCAACCAAGTAGAATTAAAATTTTAGCTTTAAAAGTCTAATGGTGCAAATTCTAGATAGTACAAGTACACACAAGATGAAGACAATAAACCTAACACACGTGGCATACAAATGTTGTCAAGAGGGTTAAATTGTTCTACCCTCTCAAGACAAATATGGAGTATTCACTATTTTTCTAAAGTTAAATTTTTGAGTCATAGAAAGAGGGAAAAATCACATCACCAAGTTGTTTACGTCCATGCCTTCTAATTTTGCAAAATTTTTGGATGAAGGGGGTTGTTTGCTTTTTTATCTTCACCACACTTAATTTGCTAATCATGACAACCATCAAAGGTATTATTTCACATTTCAAATCATAGTTCGAGGGACCGACCATATGGTAACTTAGACTTCACCAATAGATGTTAATGCAATCCCAAATTATCAATGCTAGAGATACTCAGACTTTTCTTGCATTCTATAGCCTCGGTGCCATGGGTACTCAAACTTCCCCTGCACCCAGGGTGAGAAACCTAATCACAATGGAAAATTTCATCTACTAAAGCTAAAATAAAGTAAGAAATTCAGAACAACATAACTATTCCATGAAAATGTGGGCACTATTAGAGTGCCCGAATTTTACAACCCAAATAAAAATAAAGATAGGAATTTTCCAAAACAGTAGAAAGGTATGCAAAAATATCAATAATAGATTCCCAAATTAAATGAATAAGAATAAGGAGACACCCTCAACTAAAAAGGTAGTAGTTTCCCTACTGCATGAATAATCAAGGCTAAAAGTGATCAGGGTGCTAGAAACCACATCAAGGGCTGCTATCACTGTCGAAATCTGCATCATCACCATCTTCCTTAAGATCGGACCACTCGGCTAGGGCCTCATCGCTACTGTCCATGCAAGAAGAAGAAAGTCTATCTCAGGGCCTTAGGACCTTCCATATTCCCTTTACACCATTTCATATCCTGACCAAGAATTCATCCCTTTTCTTCTCCTTTGTAACTATTTTTTCATGCGTGATTCGAAGGTCTTGATATGATTCTGCCAAAGAGCATTAGTCCTTTTCCAGCTTATTAATGGTAGTTTCTTTCTTCTTTTAGTCCTCGTTGTACTTCTCATAATTGGTACATGACACATAAGAATGCTGAGTGGTGGAAGGCTGTCTCAGTCCTTGGGGCAAACTAGATGTAAGCTCTTTGATGGTTGCAATATTTACTCCAATCTCCTCATGAGGTCCCATGGTTGTTGGCCTATGAGACTAAAGCTCACTACACATTGGGTTTTCTAAGTTGATCTTTATCTTCTTACTTTTGTTTGGTTGCCTTCACCTATAATCCTCAAAGGTTAAATAGGGGCGTTAGGGTGCACAAATATATCACTAGCATACAATTCCACCCTCGATCTATTGCAAAGCTTTATAATCAAGGAGGAGAATAATTGATACATACTGCCTTATTTCTTAAAATAATCTCTTTCATTAACCATGAGTTGACCAATATCTAGAGGGATGCCGTCAAGAATAAATGCATCCATCCCCACACATAATTTGTGGATTTCTTTATTGTGCGTATAAGGAGAAAATCGGCTATAGATGATATGCAACCATGTCTAAGCCTCAAAAGTGAAGTTGCTCAAGGAAATATTGTTCTTAGTCTTGGTCCACAATGCTTCCTTTTCGGGGAATGCTTCCTTTTCGAGGAATAGTCATTGTGCCAACCAACTCCCCAATTTACACCCTAAGTTTTTGAATTCATCATGTGAACATGATTAAGTCCATAAACATTATTGATATGTTTAAACCAACTTTTATCGACTTTTCAGGAATCTTGACACTAACATTAAGCCGGTCTGAAAAAGAGACTTCACTGATGTTTTCATAAAATTCACGAACCCATAGATCTTTTGCAATGCATGGATCTAGTACGAAGCACTTCAACCCTATGGCTTCAAGTTTTTCATGAAGTGCCTGTTGTTTCTCCGGCATATTTCCAAGCAAATTCCACTCTCTGGGAGTAGCTTTGCCTTAAAAAAATCATGGTAGTAATGAGTGTGTCACTTGGGTGACATGAATCAGATGTGATCATACTTATCCATGAGGTCATCCTGAAAGCACTAAGCACACATTATATCTTTCGATGACATTTAAATCAAGCCAGTTGTGCTATATTGATCTCTAGAGTTTATTTGACTAGGTGTTTGATGTTGCTTGACTAAAAATTTAAAGTGCAGGATTTTTGGTAGGGTAGGAAATTTTCCTCCGTTACTGCGATCGTGAGTCAGGACCGCATTCACATTTTTTAGATTTTGGTCTATGACCACGGTCGCGATACTTGAGGGTGGTTCTGTTATCAGTTGTACATGTTTAGATTTTTTCAAATTTTAGGCTACTAGCATGCTTTACAATATTGGTGCATATGAAGATCATTTGAAAAATGCTAACAAGTGGAGGGATGTGCCCTTTAGAAAAAAAATATCATTTGGGCATATTTTCAAACACTTGGTGTTTACATCTGATTTGTCTACATTTTCCAAACATACTTGGGTACACAAGATTTACACTTATTCAAGCAGCCAACATCTCCCCAATATCATGTAACACAACATGGAAAGCATAACAATTAAAACTTTAGGTGCTCTCTTAATTATGGATTCTAAGGCCTATTCTCATAAATAAAAGCGCATATTCATGACATTTCCTTTAATTTTGATGTAGGAGGGATGCAAGGATGCTATTTGAGAGTTTACAAACATAGAAAATAATCTTCCCAAATTATATAGTGCAAATTTGAAAGGGAGTTTGATAGAAATAAATGAAACTAGGGGTTAAATGATTGAAGTGGCCATGACCGTGGTCAAGGGAATGTGATCACGGACACCCGCATGACTGAGATCATACTGGGGGACCGTGATCGCACTTGGAGACCACGATTGTAATAACTAAGAGCAATTTTGCTCCCTTGTTTTCCCCTATTCAGCATTTTACTCAATTTTCTTCCCCTTTTAAAGCTATTCTAATGCACTCTATGGTGCCATAAATGCATGGGTTATTAACATCTACCCTACAAAAACATACCAAAAGGATACGTGCTACTCTCATGGCATTTGTTGTTTGCCTCCCACCTAGCTTCTAGTTATCGTCATGGCACGATGTTTTCCTTCCTTCATTTAAAGGTGAGTCTTCGAACTCTTCTTCATTTATGTGGTCATTTTCAACATCAACCACGGATACTACTTTCAACTCTGCATTTTGCTTCTTTGACATACAAATTTTGTAAGAGAATACATCCTCTTATACTCTAAATTTCATCTTCCCCAGCTGTAGTCGACAATGCCTCTCCCGATGGACAAGAAACGATGACCAAGAATGATAGGCACCTCTAGGTCCATTTAAAAATCCAATACCATAAAATCCGCTGGGAGAATGAACGTGTCCACTTTCACAAGGACGTCAAGTAATATACCAATCGACCTTTTTATAGACCGATCTGCCATCAAGTGCCGCATAGAGGTTGGCGTCGGGGTATCTAAACCAAGTTTCTTTTATATGACAAAAGGCATTAAGTTGATGCTCGTACCAAGGTCACAAAAAGCTTTTGCAAACTCATATGTCACAATTGTTCAAGGAATAGTGAATGCTCCGAGATCATTTTTCTATTACATAACCTTACTATCAATGATAGTGCTTTACCCATGAGTACCTCAATTGCATCACTTTCAACAAGTTTTTTCTTGGATATCAACTTAGTGTATCCCTGGATCTCTTGGATAGTTTCAAGCAATGAAATATTTATCTATAGGTTGCTAATCTTTGCAATGAATTTTTGTAATTTGTCATTTTTATTTTTTTTATGAAATCATTGAGGAAATGGGGGAGCCACATGGATGGTTGGTCGTGTTTCATCTTATGGCTTTTAAACTTCAAACACTTTCTTCATCATTTGTTTCTCTTTCTTGAGGTTGTACCTCCTTAGTATTAGCTTTCAAAAAATTTTTCCTTAAGTTTCCCCTAATGGGTTTATCAAGTGTTTCCCACTTCTACTGATAATTTCTTTGACTTGTGCATCATTCATTGGGTTAGCAATTGTATCACTTGGAAGTCCACCTCTAGGTCTTACATTTAATTATGTAAAGATTTGCCTGAATTGGGTCTCCAATTGTTTGATAGAAGCGGAGTGAGATACCACTCTTTGTGGTAGTTGGGAAAACTTGCCCTTCAATTTATTGACAATTTTGTCTATACCTTCAACTCTATTCAAGATCCTTGCCAACACATCCTCAGTCTTAAACTTTTTAGGGTCAACGATATTTGACTCTTTGGCTTTAGCCTGATCATTAGAAAGAACACAATGGTCATAGTAACGTTCTTGATCCCTCCTATATCTATACCTCTCATGGTCCATCCAACCTTGATTCTAACGTTACCTTTGAAAGGTGTGGGGGGGGGGGGACCCCCAAAACCCCCAGAGTAGCTAGCAAAATAATGGATTTTCTCATCCATCTTCTTTGCCTCTTAATCATCTTCATGAGTTTTTGATGGAGGAAATGGGTGAGGCACTTGGATAGTTGGTCGTGTTTCATCTTATAACTTTTAAACTTCAACCACTTTCTTCATCATTTGCCACTTTTTCTTGAGGTTGTACCTCCGTAGTCTTAGCTTTGGGAAAATTTTTTCTTAAGTTTCCCCTAATGGGTTCATCAAGTTTTTTCCCACTTCTACTAACAATATCTTTGACTTGTGCATCATTCTTTGGGTTAGCAATTGTATTACTTGGAAGTCCACCTCTAGGCATTACATTTAATTGTGTAGAGATTTTCCTAAATTGGGTCTCCAATTGCTTGATAGAGGCGGAGTGAGGTACCACTCGTTGAGATAGTTGGGAAAACTTGCCCTTCAAGTTACGAACAATTTTGTCTATACCTTCCGCTCTATTCAAGATCCTTGCCAACACATCCTCAGTCTTGAACTTTTTAGGGTCAACGATATTTGACTCTTTGGCTTTAGCCTGATCATTGGAAAGAACCTAATGGTCATAGTCACATTCCTGATCCCTCCAATCTCCATACCTCTCATGGTCCATCCAACCTGTATTCGAACCTTACCTTCGATAGGTGGGGCGGGAACCCCCAGAGTAGGTAGCAAAATAACGAATTTTGTCATCCATCTTCTTTGCCTCTTCATCATCTTCATTAGTTTTTGATGCTACTGCATTGACTGCCTTCGTGGGTATGCCCATAACATGATTTATCAAGATTTTGAGTTGGGTCATCATTTTTTCTATTTTCTCCTTCTTTTCTCCTTTCCGCTTTCTTTGTTCATTATTGACCGTGAAAGTGGTAGAAAGACTGTTGGGAGCTTCGGTTTCTTAGGTATGCCACCCTAATTTTTCTTAGACACTTCTGAAATTAATAGCAAAGCTGCATGGTGGTGCAACATCACTAGGGAATAGCCCACCTCATTTTCTACCACTATTTTGTTTAATCGATCAAGGGTGCGATAGAAGATCTCTAGAAGCATTTTCTCCAGGACTTCATAATTAGGGCATTGAGGAAGCTTACCGTTAAACCTCCCCAAAGCTTCAAATAATAGTTCTCCATTCATTTGCAAAAAATTTACAATCCCATCCCGCTTTTGAAGAATTTTTATGGTAGGAAATATCAATCAAGAAACACCTTAGTAAGCTCGTCCCAAGATGTAATTGAGTCTGGTAGAAGTCAGCAGAGCCATGAAACCGCCTCACCCATTAATGAGAATAGGAAAAGGCAAAGCCAAATGAACTCTTCATTAATGTGTGATATGTTGAATGGTATACACACTTTGACAAAATTCTTCGAATGGATATTTAGGTCCTCAAAGGATTAATATTCATACAATCCTTTTATTTGCAACATATCAAGGATGACACTAGTCATATTGAAGACTTCGTTCCTATTAGTTGGTGGGATGCGGATCACGCTTGTTTGCCTTCCTTCATATAGTGCACCCTTATTAAATAGGGGCATCAAAGGGGCCCATTGTAATGCCCCAAGTCTGGTACCCCAAATGCTACATGGTTCTCATGACCTTGAGGGACCACAAGCTAACCCTTTTTGATATCTGTAATTGAGCACTGCATAGTATACTAAAATAAATGTGGAAAAATGGCGGAAACTCGCCATAAGGTTCAATACTTAAAGTAAAACTAAAATAAAACTGGATAAAGTTTATCAACATCCAATCTAAAACATTTTTTTTAATAACTAGTCTGAAAACTCTATAGTCTTAAAGCCTCTAAGCTGTCTGAATAAGGAGTTGATGGGACATGTCCCCAACTAACTACAACTACTAAAATACTAAATATAGTAATAAAATAAAATAAAACCATCCTCGAATGATGAGGACTCACTGCTAGGTATACTACTACTGACTGGAACTGAGTGGCTATGGGTGCTTTGGATCTCGTGCTTCTGAAGCTACGGTGTAAAGTAAAACACCATAGCGCAAATACACCAGTATGTGGGAATGTACTAAGTATACAAGATAAGGTAAGGCTAAATGCAAGGGGTTATGCATGAACATTTACTTAAGTGATTACCATGAGAGTACTAAATGAGGACATCTATATGAATGCACAAACCATAACTGAAATAATCGTGATACTGAATACTGAAACTCGAATACTGCTTTATTAACATCTAAACTCTCTACTCTTACTGAGATACTGAATAATTGAATTTTCTGATATTGACAACTGAGTGCTAAAGTTCAGCTCAGTCCTCTCTAGAGGGTGATGTCTGAACTTAATTATAATGGGAATGCTCGATTGAAATCTTCGATCATTCCTATCTAGCGGGTTATCTTTGTATCTACGGATAATGAAAGAACTTAACTGAATTTCAAATTAGTTCTATCTAGCATGTAATCGCTGAATATGATGATACTGAAGCTGATTAACTGAATCTGAGACTAGTCCTATCTAGCAGGTGATCTCTGAGTCAAATGATATTTAGAAAGATTGACTATATCGGATAGCACTTACTCTGTACTACTGAGCTGAGTTCCTTTATTGTTACTGATTCTGAAAATAAGACTATGGGAAGTAGTCGTCTAATCAATATGCCCTGAATCTTAACTTGTAAGGTCCAACCTGTAACCCCAGTTAGAAGGGTATCAATACCGTGCCACAGATAAAGACACGACTGCTGCATAGTCAGTCTTACCTAACGGGTGACCCATGGGATCAGTCCTATATAAATATAATTTACTAAAGATTATCCATGAGTATGGCAGTCCTATCTGACTGGTGAGCCCCCATGCCTAGGTTCGCTAGGTGCTAAATCCTACTCCCAACTAAAAGACTCTGAATGGATTTATTTTATTAAACTGTACTAGATGGAGCTGAATCTATTACTGATCATACTGATTAACCGAGTTAACCTGA
Organism: Capsicum chinense; assembly: GCA_026120095.1. Classification (NCBI taxonomy): domain Eukaryota; kingdom Viridiplantae; phylum Streptophyta; class Magnoliopsida; order Solanales; family Solanaceae; genus Capsicum; species Capsicum chinense. The sequence goes on along the minus strand of JAPEIP010000006.1, from coordinate 74,343,892 downwards.
GTTTACTTGGTTCTAAATACTAACAAAATACTACTGAATCACATTATAGTAGTGAATGATACTTAGTTCTGAATTGAATACTTTAGTGTTACTAAGGTTTGAACTAAATTCTTGAATACTACTAATATCTGAGCTAGGTACTGAACTAAAGCAGGAATGCTAATGATACTTAGATTACTGAGATTTCTTAAGTTCTTTAAATTTATGAAAGTACCAATTTTTAACTAGCTGAGTTCTAAGGATCGTGCATTGACTGAGGTTATCGTGAAAACTGAAACTGGCTCTAGACAACAGTTAATCTGTTAGGTATAAATACCTCCAAAACATGATAACATAAAAGTAAAACATAATTATTCTTGAATAGTCATAACTATGGACTTTCATTCACTATTCCAATCATTAAAGGATCCCTCAAGCACTTGGAAATCATAAACATGTTATAGTATGGGGAGACATGTTATTGTCTCATACACCATTCAACAAGGTCTTACAACAAACACTTAACATGATTGAACTTACACATAATTTGGGATTTCTAGTCAATAGGCTGTAATGGCTCTAATTCCTTCACAAAAGCATTTTATCAAATATATAGGGACCATGCCTTGGTTATTCAACAATTTATAAACCTAATTATCATAAATACATCAATCAACATGCAACTTTAGGGATTTAACATGGACATAATGCAATTCAACTCAAATCAAGATTAAAGCTTGAAACTTGTATTCTAAAGCATGAACTATATCTCCACAATAACATGAGCTAGAACATTAATTCACATAAATAATGAAAAACTCATAAAATCACAATCTTTGAATTTAAAAAGGGATTCTTGAACTTATTGGGTGGAAGGAACCCAAGAATCAACATCTGCATACCTTAAAATCTTGAATATTGAAAGATAACTAATGTTTCTTGAACGTTCTTGGATTGGGAAATACATATATTGATTTTTGCTTGATGGTTCTTGAACTTGAAAAACTTTAATATCTTAGTTACTTGAAGAAGGGTTTGAATCTTGTTTTGGGGTTTTCAATCTTGAAAGAAATACTAGCTTTTGATGTTGTAGATGAATTTAAAGTTATGAGCCTTGATCTGATTTAAATAGGTGTTAAAAATGATGGAAAAAGACCAAAAAGTCCTTTTAAAAATGACTTGAAATTACTGAGCGGGATCTGTAATGGTTTGTGTGATGGTCCGTCGCTAGGTCGACGGTCCATCGGACTGACCATTGCACCTGAACCATAATAGGGATTCACTACCTTATCTTTCATGGTCTATCTCTTTCTCGATGGTTCATCGCACTAAGCTAGAGAGTGGAGTCACTTTCTTAGTTGTGATGATCTTGGCAATGGTCCATCTCTAACTCAATGGTCCATCGGATATCTCGGTAGCACCTGGGTAGTTCATACTGCTTTCTGTAAAACGTCCATAACTTTTTACCCCGGTATCAGATTTTTGCAAAATTGATATCGTTGGAAAGTAAATTTAATATACCAAATGATAAAAAGTCAAAATACTAAAAATACCACATGGAATAAAAGTTATTCATCAATTAATCAAGATCTTTAATGTTAGAAAGATGAATGGAAGCTAGATAGAAGTATGGGGTATTACAATATCTCCCGCTTGGGAACATTCTTCCTCGAATGAGACTAATCAAGTTAAGAATACTAGTAGGTTGAACTAAATTGCTGTACATGAGAATGTGAAACATGACTATATGACTGGAACTACTGATATACTAAAATTTCATACCGAACATGCATATCTGACTAAGTTGTTCTCGTGAAAGTGTGACTGAAATTACTAATAAGCTGAGCTTCTTCCACCAAACATGAATGTCTAATACATGAATATCTGACTGAAATGACTCTTGAATGCATGATTGAATATACAATGAAAATGAATATTAACTTTGTGAAGAACATCTAAACTTGCAGCTAAATTGGTTTAAGGATATGAAAACATTAGGGAGTTATGGGGTATCTCCCCTTTGGGACACTATGTCTCTCTAAGAACACTTACTTTACGAACGTACTTGAGAAAACCGAGGCGATGAACTGGGAACCTATGAACTGTATTATAACAAAACCTCAGGAATCTAAAACTAATGCATGACTCATGAACTGAACTTATTTTGCAACTACTAGGACTTTCTACTTTCAAATAGCTATCTTTCCTGAGACTTCTGATAGCATGATTAGATGAAAAGATGAGAAAACAACTATTATAAATTTGATTATCTAACTGCTAAACTGACTTACTGGTGTTACTAACTGACTCATGCTGAAACATTAGCTCCAATGGCAGAAAGGAATCTAACAATGCATATCATGAATATAAAAAACTTATAACGTACCTGAATTTATGTTAGGGGAACCTTCTGGGTCATGACGAGTTTGGAGTACATAAAAACTATTCTGATGCTGACCGCTATTGGTGTCGTGCTAACTCAAATCTTTACTCCTCTGTGCTATCACTCTACAGTTTTGTATCTTATGGCCTAGTTTATGACACCCAAAAAATACCTCACAGCCTGCTCTAAACATACCTAGGTAATTCTTGCTATATTCTTCGCAATGTGGATAGGTACGCTCACTTCTTGCGCTACTTTTTACTTTGGAGCCTGGCGCTTCATTATAACTAAAATCCCTAAAGTTTTGTGTGGGTACAATAGCTGAGGAGTGAGTTGGGACTAAAAACTTCTGACTATGTTGAGAATAGTTACCACTCTCTGACCCTGCTTGAGAGCAACTATAACTACATATTTTGGCTTTCGTATTCACTCTCTCCCTTTTCGTCGTCTTATCTGCCTCAATATTCAGAGCGTACATCATTAGCCTAGCCAGATCTACATCTCTATTAAGCATAGCAGTCCTACACTCTTCAACACCAACCCAAACACACCAGTCACAAACTTACTCTTGCTAGATCTAGGGTCAGCCATCAAATAAGGATCATACTTAGCTAACTGGTTGAACATAAGACAAGACTCCTTCACTGTCATGGAGCCTTGACTTAGGTTCATGAACCTTTTTACCTTAGCTTCTATTTTCTTAAGTGGGAAAAACTTATCTAGAATAGCATCCTGAAAAACTTGCCAAGTCATGGAGCAGGATCCTCCCATCTACTCTTCTTCCACATCACTATCCAATCATGAGCAACATCCTTCAACCTATAGGATGCTAATTCTACACTCTCTTCCTCAGATACATGCATAATCTGGGTGATCTTCTTTACCTCCTCTACATAAAGCTATGGGTCCTCACGGGCTAATGAACCAAATCATTCTGGCGGGTTCATTTTTCATGAACTCTCTAATTCAGGCTGCAGCTGAGCCGCTATAATTCTAAGGTGGGACTACAACCTGATAGTTTCCCTAAACACTAGTGGTCACAGCTTGGGCTAGCACCTGAAAAGCTGCTCGAAACTCTACATATGACATATTCTTATTCTCGAGATCTACTAGCTGAGAAGGATGGTTATCATCCCTACGGGCATTGGCTTTGTAAGAAGGCATACTCTATAAATGAAAGGAAGAATGGATTAGACTGAGGATCAACTAGGACATATGCATACTCGCACGACATAAACACTGAAAGAAGGGAAACTATTCCAAAATCATCTTATAGCATCTTGTACATAAATATGGCATACAACACACCTATGCACAAGACTCTACTAGTTGCGGCTTTCAGACTTCCAAAGATACTGTTGAACCTTAGGCTCTGATACCAAGTTTGTAACACCTCGAGTATGGCACCCCGAATGCTACATGGTGCTCATACCCCGAGGGTTCACAAAATAACCATTTATATTATCTTTAATTGTGTACTACATAGTATTCTAAAATAAATATGGAAAATTAGTGTAAACTCGCCATAAGGTTTAATACTTAAAGTACAACTAAAACAAAGTTAGATGAACTTTATCAACATCCAAACTAAGACATCTATCTAAATAACTAGTGTGAAAACTCTGTAGTCTGAAAGCCTCTAAGCTATCTGAATAAGGAGTTGATGGGAAATGTCCCCAACTAACTACAACTACTGAAATAATGAAACTAGTAATAAGATGAAATAAGAACCATCCTCAAATAATGAGGACTCATTGCTAGGTCAATTGCTGCTTACTTTAATTGAGCTTTTATGGGTGCTCTGGATCTCGGGCTTCTAAATCTATGGTGTAAGTAAAACATCATAGTAAAAATATGTCAGTATGTGGGAATGTACTGAGAAAGAAATATGAGGTAAGGCTAAATGAAAGGTCTTATGCATGAACAATTACTTAACTGATTAATATGAGAGTACTGAATAAGGACATATATATGAATGAACAAACCATAACTGAAATTACTGTAACACTAAATACTAAGGCTCGGATACTGCTTTGTTGATGTCTGAATTCACTACTAATACTGAGATACTAAATAACTAAATCCTCTAATATTGATAACTGAGTGTTGAAGTTGAGATCTTTCCTCTCTAAACGATGATCTCTAAACTTAATTATAATGAAAATGCTCGACTGAAATCTAAGAGCAGTCCTATCTAGTGGGTGATCTTTGTATCTACTAATAATGAGAGCCCTTAACTATATCTGATATCAGTCATACCTAGCGGGTGATCTCTAAATTTGATGATACTGAAGACAATTAATTGAATCTAAGACCAGTCCTATCTAGTGGGTGATTTTTGAGTCTAGTGATAATCACAACGATTGACTATATTTGACAGTCCTTACTCTGTACTATATAGCTAAGTTACTTTATGAAGACTGATTCTAAAACAAAGACTATGGGAAGTAGTCATCTATATGACATGCCCCGAATCTTAAATTGTAGGGTCCAACCTGTAACCCCAGTTGGAAGGGTTTTAGTACCGTGCCATGAGTAAAGATACCATTATTGTGGAGTCAATCCTACCTAATGGGTGACCCCTGGGATCAGTCCTATAGATATAATATACTAATGGATGATCCCTGAGTATGTCAGTCTATCTAATAGGTGATATCTTATACCTATGTTGGCTACGTAGTTCTGGAACTTAGGGATTACTCTAATGGATCTCAGTCCTCTCTAGCGGGTGAGCTCCCATCCCTAGGTTCGCTCGGTGCTAAATCCTACTCTTCATTGAAAGACTCTAAACTAATTCTTTTTCTTAAATTGTACTAGACTAAGCTGAATCTATTAACGATCATACTGATTAATTGACTTAAGCTGAGTTAACCTGGTTCTTAAGACTGATGAGATACTACTGAATCTCGTTATCTCACTTAATGATACTAAGATCTAAGCTGACTACTGAACTAAAGTTGGAATGCAAATGATACTTAGATTATTGAGATTTATTAAGTTCTGTAACTGTCTAAGAGTACTAAATTCTATAATTGACTGAGTTCTAAGGATCGTGGCTTGACTGAGATTATCGTGAAAACTGACACTGGCTCTAAACATCAGCTAATTTTTTTGGTATAAATACCCCAACACTCGAAAACATAAAAGTAAAACATAACCATTCTTGAATAATCATGATCATGGACTCTCATTCACCATTACAATCATTAAAGCATCTCTTCAAGCACTTGTAAATAATAAACATGTGATAGTATAGGGAGACATGCTATTGGCTCATACTTAATTAAATAAGGTCTTACAACAAACACTTAACAGGATTGAACTTACACACAATTGGGGATTTCTAGTCAACATGCTATATTGTCTCTAATTCCTTCACATAAGTATTTTATCAAATATATGGGGAGCATATTTTGGTTTATCAACAATTTCTACACCTAATTATCATAAATACATTGATCAACATGCAACTTTAGTGATTTAACATGGACAAAATGTAATTCAACTCAAATCAAGATCAAAGCTTGAAACTTGTTTTCTAAAGCATGAACTGTAACTCAACAATAACATGAACATGAACTTCAATTCACATGAATCATGAAAAACTCATAAAATAACAATCTTTGAATTTAAAGAGGGATTCTTAAACTTCTTGGGTGGAAGGAACCAGAGAATCAGCATATGCATACCTTAAAAGCTTGAATCTTGAAAGATAAGTAATATTTCTTGAGCGTTCTTGGATTGGGAAACAAAAATCTTGATGTTTTCTTGATGGTTCTTGAACTTGAAGAACTTAAATTTCTTAGTTTCTTGAAGAAGGATTTGAATTTTGTTCTTGGTTTTTCTATCTTGAAAAAAACCCTAGCTTTGACATTATAGATGAATATGGAGTTATGTGCCTTGATATGATTTAAATAGATGTTAAAAAAGGTGGAAAAACACAAAAAAGTCCTTTTAAAAATGACTTGAAATTACTGAGATGAATCTGCAATGATTGGTGCGATAGTCCATCGCTGGGTCGACGGTCCGTCGGACTGATCGTCGCACCTGGACCAGAATAGGGGTTCACTGCCTCGTCTGCGATGGCTCAGGTGATGGTCCATCGCTAGCTTAATGGTTCGTTAAACCTCTCCTTCGCACTTAGCTAGAGTTTGGAATCACTACCTCAGTTGTGACAGTTTAGGCGTTGGTTCATTACTAACTCGACGGTCTATAGGACCTCTTCGTCGCACCTGGGTAGTTCAGACTGCTTTCTGTAAAACGTTCATAACTTTTTACCCCGATATTAGATTTTTGCAAAATTGATATCATTGGAAAGATAATTCAATTCCTCACATTATTAAAAGTCAAATGCTTTAAAATACCATAGGTATTAAAAGGTATTAATCTATGAAGAAAGATCTTTGATTCTCCAAGGACGAATCGAAGATAGATAGAAGTACGGGGTATTACACCTATTTTGCTTGTGCTATCACTCATTGTTACATTAACACTCCGATCACAAAAAATAAGAATTAGAAACAATAAATAAAATAAATGACATCACTCCGGTTATTACTATGTAAAAATCACACCTCACATATGAAATCTATATTTCACTTCCCAGCGTAGGCTCTATTTTGATAATGCTCAACTCACTCCCATAAATAAAGGGTGAGGCGGTCGTTGTCAAGTAACCCGATTTGAATTGGGGTTGAATCTCAAGGAGTGAAGTCAAGTAACCCGATTTGAATTGGGGTTGAATCTCAAGGAGTGAGTTATAGACTTCAAACTGTATGGATGTTCTAATTGCTACAAGTTTAAGAAAAATAATAATAAACAATACATGTAAAATAATGTGGGGGATTGATATGGTTGGAACTTTTCATTCAATCTTTAGCAAATGATCAAGAAATAACACATTTGTTTTAAGCAACAATGTTTGGGGAAATTATGGGATTATGTTTCTCTAAAGGTAATGCACATGGGTTAATGTTGGTACAACATGGAATTTAATTGTTAATTAAAGGATAGGCTAGGTCAAAGATCATTGGGGTCAATATTTAAACAAAACCACAATAATTTCACACATTGTCTCTTTTGAGCACCTAACAAGTGCCCAATTTTTCATGATCATCCAAAACCTTAATCAGGTATCCCTATTTCTTGGATAATGCTCTTGACATGATTTACACTCGCAATACACTTATTTCTAATATTACAAAAGGTAGTAAACCATAGGCTCAATTATCCACCATTGTCTTGTCTCCCTATAACCCACTTTCGAGGATGTTATAAGTTATCTAATGTTCACCTTCATCCCTGTTTCAAGGATGATAAAGAGTTTAAAGAGTTTAGGGTTTTCACCTTTCAAACCCATTAAGAAATTTAAGGTTTTTACCCATCAAATTCCAACCCATAAGCTCAAGTAATGGTGGAATCCATACTCAACAACTAAAATCCATACAAATACAACAATACCCATACACAATTACACTCTAGTTCACTATAATCCCAAGACTAAATTACTTAGCTAATCATGAAGAAAGTAACGAGAAATATACCATTAGGATTATCCAAAACATCCATTCATCACAAAATCACTAAGAAATTAAGCCTCCAAGAGTAGGTACACACTTTCCCAATTAGGGTTTCTTCTTATCAATTCAAAATTAGTTATGAGGTAAGTAATGCCCAAGAAAGAAAGGGTTTTGATTATATATGGTTTGGGATTTGTCTAAGTTCTTTAAAGATCTGCCCCTGTGCATATTTCCCCTAAACCACAATCATGCATAACTGTCCACGACCGTGTCAATACGACTGTGGTTGTGTACCGTGACTGCATTGTGTTGACCATCTTGACTGACTGCTAATGCGCATTATGGAATGTAATTGCTGTAACTGAGGATGATGTAGTCCAGGTCTTTAGCTTTACTCTACTTTGCTCCATTTTTATCATTTTAAAATCCAATACACTTATTTTGATCTTCGCAACTCTATGCCTACAAATAGTATATATTAGTGTATTTTGTAACCCATATGTCATATTCATTTATTCAAAATAAGGTAATGTGCACAAATGTTTATTGAGATTGAGTGGAAAAATTACCCCTCATCAGGTAGCGAGCAAATGCCTAATATTGCTGAGATCAAGTCTGAAGTTGTTGAGATTAAGAAGATAGTAGCAGAGTTTTACAATAGACCAATAATCCCAGAGCCCATGATTGGGACAGTTATTCCCATGGTCTATATGGACAACATTTGGGCTATTCGTAATTCAGTTTGGGAGACTTATGTAGAAACCCAAGAGGATAGAAGAGAGAGAAATAAAAGGAGTAAGGAGAAGGATGCTACACAGAAAGCTAAGGTAGCTAGCCTATAGGATTAGCAGGACCGAGAGGTGCGGGACTGTGAGATAGTTGCTGGAGCCGGTGGCTTGAGACTACCAATTATTGATGCTGAGAGGAAGATATTGTGCCCCTAACTACTATTGTTTACTTAGTCCCGCTGGTTGATAGGAAGATTGCTGATGAGAGTGGGACCCAACCAGAGGGCTTATATGTTCATATTGCATGATTCGGTGCCTTGAGCCCCCATGTATGACTTTTTATCCTAGATTTACATTTTCTGGCACTGGGGACAGTGCAATATTTTTCAGATGGGAGTGGGGGTAAACATCTAAATTTGAATGTCTAGAAGTAAATGAAAGTGTTATGGCTTTCAGGTTCGGTGCTGAAAAATAGCTGAGATAGGAGGAAAATCTGCACCTATAGCAGAAGAATGATTTTTTTAGTGATTTTGAAATCAATATGTAATGAACGGTGGTTTTCGAAATTGATTTATCAGTTTGGAAACATGAATGATTGTTGATTTGAAAATATTATGCTGAAAGTATTTGTCTAAAATTATTGAGGCCCTTCTTTAATTTTTTCAATTGTGTGATATGGTGTATGTATGTGAGACCATTGAAAATCTGATAATGGCATTAGGACTAGGGATAGAAGAATTAGGGAAAATATTTGCATAACTAAATAAGTAGTACATAGCAATCTAACCCTGTGCAAGTACATATAAGATATTACTAAGTTCTCGATGCTTTGGAATTGAGAACTTATCCGGTTTCTTTTCTTAGGTTTTGGATAGTCAAGTATGACATGATCATACGCCATTTTTATTGTAATTCCATTTAATCCTAAATGCCCTAACCAAATAAATGAATTATTTTGATCCAAATATTTTAGCCTTAATTAACCAAATTTTGTTGTTTACACCAATTTAACCTTCCTATTCCCTTACAACGAACTTGTTTTGGCCCAAGTCGTCATTGGACATTGTGTGCCTCGACTCAGGAAAAATTCCTAATTTGAGGGTGGATATTATAAGGGTGAGTATGAGAAAACGAGTCTCAAGAAAGTCATGTAGTAGAAAAATCAGAAAGAGGACATGTGCTGTGAAAATAAAAGAAAATAAAAAAAGAAGAAAAATTGCAATAAAAGAAAAAGAAAATGAAAATAAAAATAAAGTGAGAAAGCCATACATGGACCAATCTTAATGTGCAAGAATTAAAAAATAGACGTTAAGGCAGAAATAAAATTGAAGAATAAGTGGACCTCAAAGAAATCATAGTGTCAAGGAGGCATAGTCACTAAATAACATCCAAAAGGATATCATAATAGCCCCAATCCTACGTTACAAGCCAAATAAAGCCCTATAGTGGTCCTACCTCTATTATCTGTAAATTTAGGAGAAATGTATAAGGGTAAGCCTATTGTATTTTGTATTCACCGGTGATACTTCTTTGTGAGAGAGAGAGTCAATTGTTATATCCCTGAATAAATTGAGCGATCTATATTGAGAGTGAAATGGGTTTCCTTGACACTGAGAACATACGGGTTATGTTGCTAGGTTGTTAGATTCTTTGGTGAATGTAATTTGTGTCTATGCCTAGTTTTCTATTACTAATGTAATGCCATCATCGAATTCCCTTGTGTTCCTCCGTGTGTTAAGTTGTTATACATAGTTTGAGGCTTGAAAAGTTAATATTTGGAGGGGAGTAATATGGATGAAAATTGAGTTCAAAATCACAGTCATAGGTAGCTGAAGATCTTCCTATTGAAGCACTATTTCTTTATTTTCAGATAGATTTTTATTTTTGTTTGCCCGAGGACATGCAAAAGTCTGAGTTGAGGGTGGTGATGCGCCTTTGAAATACGACACTTTAAATGCTTATAACCCTGAATTTATGCATGGACGTAGGTTGTTTTAGTAGATATGATGCACTTTGCAGTTTATTATAGGTAAAATAGGTCTACAATAGTGTTGGGATGAAAATGGAAGAAAAAAACCTGGAAAGACAATGTCTGATCAAGTAATAAGTCACCTCATGAGTCACAAACACGCCATACGACTCGTAGAATGACTTATAAGAACAACAAAACCAAAGGCCAAACAGAGAATCTAAGTATGGAGAAGATATGGGTAGAGCATCCAGGTTGGAATTACGAGTATGAATCGTACAGGGAAATCGTATGGAAGCTAGTATTTAAATCTTAGAAATACAGAGTCCTAGGTGGATACGAGTGAAGGCCATGAATCGTATGTCAATGTACGACTAGTGTGATGAAGTCATATGAATATCAAAAAGTTGAAGCTTTAGGAGATCAGCTATTGGAATTGATACGAGGGGTACGGTCTGACTTATATAATGAGCGTACGAGTGGATGGGCATGTCATACAAATGAGCATATGAGTGGATGGGAAAGTCGTACAATATGCCGACATAACTTTACCTTTTCCATTTTTATTAGTATTTCTGAGTATTTTTGAGATACTATAAATACCCTGGGGTTTATATTTTATTAGGTTACATTCTTAAACATCTTTTTACTTTCCAATATACTATATTAAATACTTTTTCATTGTTCTTGAGATTTTGGGTGTTTATTCAATAGAAGATTTCAAATTTTTTTCTACTCATTATTGTTCAATTAATTACATGATTTCTTTATTAATTATCATAGATTGTTGCATGAACATAAATGGCTAACTTTCCTGACTAGATTTGTGGGAACCTTGGTGGATTAACTATGCAAGGGAAGTGGAAATTCATCTATTCTAAAGTAAACTTCATGTATCTGACCTCGGAGCTACTAGAGAAGCTTGGGAATAGCTTGTATTTGTAAACTTCTGCACAACGGAGTTTATGATTAGGAAAAAAGGATTAAAATAGTAATTTGAGATTCACTTCTATCCTATTATTTCATCATCTCATCTAATCATCTTGAGACTGAAATGGTGAGAGTTGAACTGAAATCATAGACAAGGAGCAATAAGGCGACACCCTACGACTCACAAGGTAAAGGGTGAGATTTACCAACACGTTCACAAGACTATTGATAATCCATTCCTTTTCGACTTTACATATAGAGTAGAAAAATAGGTAGGTTGAACATGAGAAACTTCTGGAGTTAAAAATCTAGGGGAAACAGATTCTGAGGTGTTTGTCTTCTATTATTTACAACTAAGAGCATTCAAGTTTGGTTAGTTCTTACTGATTACTTCCAAAATCACCTATTTACTTTTCTTCTTTTCTTATGAATTACATCATGTTAAGCAACTATTCAACATCTTCCCTATTGGTTCAACCATAACCTAGTTGGGTTACTATATTTGGAATCGATTGCAGCATCTTGCAATCATTTTATGAGTTTAGTGTTTGTTCTAGTTCTGAAGTTTCTTTTTTACACCATTCTTGTACAAGGGACATACATTACCCTATAACATAGAAAACTAAAAAATCATATGTTTCCTTGCAAGAATTTCTTAATTTAATGTCCCAACACGACATAGATAAGTTGGTTAGTCAATGTCTACCAACTAGCATATGGGTTGTCTCCCAAGAAGCACTAGTTTAAGTGTCTGTCGCGCACGACTCTCCCTCCCGTGAAGCACTAATTTAGTGTCGCGGCATGACTCGAGTGTACCTAAAATCTCCAGCAGTGTCTAAGTCCACATCACATATTAATTGCACGTCATCAATGGACCAGAGATAGTCTTACACCCTTTGGTCATTCACCTTAAACTTTTGTCCCTCCTTATTTTTTAGCTCAACTGCACTGTAAGGGAACACTCTGTTCAGTCTATACAACCCTTTCAACTTTGACCAGAATCATGGATCAGAATTTATCTCTGTCAACTCTTTTAAACATCATTATTAGCCTCTTTTACATATAAGTTATCCACTAAATTAGGCAATTATTATTGTGGGAAATCTATTTTTAAGATGAAAGTGGGTTTTAATGCTTATTTAGGAAGAATAGTCACAAGATCAAATTTAAAATTGAGGCACATCATGAAGAGATATAATGATCATAAATGTACTGAATCTATGCATGCCATCACCAGTATCCAAATTAATGAAAACATAAGGATCATATTGCATCTTCCTCCATCCCATACTGAAGATATGTATACATAAAAATATATGTATATTCATAACTATAACTGTGTCCTTTAGAAGGATAAATACTTCTTGGATATCTAACCCATATCATAACATGATCTTTGGCCCAATAATGTATCCAAGATAATTATATCATAATCACGATATTATGCCCATATACTTATTTGAAACTCATATCAATAATCATGTATATAGATTATCTTATATCTCTAAGTCGAAGTGTATTTAGAAGGTACAAAATCACTATAAGATGTAAAGCATATCTATACTAATCTCATATGTAGATGGCATCTCACTTCAAGGAGATATATCACTAGTATGAAGAATATCATCTCTATAATCCAATTATCATATCTAAGAGGAATATCATCTCTCGAGGCCTAATAACACATCTAATAGAAAATAACATCACTAAAGGACCAATATGATGTCTAAGAGGAAATAGCATCGCTAAAGGCCCAATACCATGTCTAAGTCAAAATAGCATCTCTAAAAGTCAAATATCGCGTTTAAGAGGAAATAGCAACCCTAAAGGCCCAATATCATGTCTAAAAGTAAATAACATCTCTAAACACCCAATATCATGTCTTATTGGAAATAAAATCTCTGAAGTCCCAATATCAATTCCATAAGGAATATCATAGCCATAAGTCATTAGTCATAATATAGGGTAAGTCATAGTAATTTACCATGTCGTGAGGTAAACTTATCCTAAAGGCTTAATACTCTCAACTGTTCCTAACATCCGTAACTAAGTTCACAAGGTCTAACACAAGTCTTGGCCTTTATGGGATAGATGATCCCACTTCTAACCCTTAATTTACATATTTGGGCAATCTATGACCCAAACTAGAGTAAGGCATCTAGTTTAACTTGTAGATGTTAAGTAATTCATAACCTATCCTAAGATAAGAAATTCATATAAAAACATGGGAATTTAAGATAACTCTACTCGCATTACTATTTAAAGATCTCTAGACTTGCCCAACTAACATTCTTCATACTAACCATGATTCCAACACATCAACCACATCCCAAACTTTGTATCAAATCGTATCCATAATACAAATTAGTCTAATTTTGGGAGAATGATATAGGGTCATAAAAGTGTAATAAGAATGTCACATTATGGGTCTAAGACCCATATACAACCTCAAACTTCAGTAATGAAGACTAATTCATTGTACCCATAATCAATCTTAATATTTAAATTCACACATAATACATATCATATATCATCTTATGAAGAAGAGTAGATAAAATCCTACCTCAAAGCTGAACCGCAAATCCTTACTTCATTCACCCAATGCCCATCTTCACTTCACAATTCCAAAATGTCATCACACTATAAAAATTGTAATCTACTCATCAATACGAGAATAAAGATATTGTCATGACCTGAGCTAGGACCTGGACATGATGGGCATCTCCAATCCAGTGTGGACAAGAGATCATCCTCTAAACCTAACCAAACATCCTACACTACGCAACATTGGCTGAATTCAAAACATATAACAAGATATCCCAAGGCATGTTTAAAGAATAAAAGTTATGTTTGTAACCAATACCTAACAACGGACTAAACACATCAAACTAACATCACCCAAGTTCACAGTAATCCAACAAAGCTTCTATGCAAAAAGAACTAAAAACCACTCTTGGTCGGGATATGTCCCCAACTCTAACAATGATAACGATAATGTTAATGATAATAGAAATTATCAGCCTAAATCAAAGAACGAAAAGTGATGAAATGACTAAGCCTTCCATAGAAAGGAAGCTCACCACATCACCAACCGACAAAATCTATGCAAGAGTATTTTTGGGGAAATTAAGCAAACCTTGTGGATTTAATTATTTTATCTGCATTAAAGATTCAAGAACAGATTCTTGTAACCTTTCTAAGTAAATCTTGAATTTATTTATGAATTACACAAATATGCTTCCTATTTCTTCCATGAAAATGTTTTATTAAGCTCCCATAACTAGGGTTATGGGAGCCTTCATGTGAAAAACAAAATTTTGAGTGTGAATCCAATTTAACTTTATGAGGAATTAACATTTTATAAATCTTTCTTCATTTTCATGATTCTTCTTGGTTGCAAACTTGAAGAGTGAGCCCCTATACAATCACTTGTTCGAATAGAATAGTGTTTATTAGGAAAAGAAAAGGTTTACATAAATCTGAAGGCTTTAACCTTTGGATTGAGGGTAGATGCCTTAATCGGATCAACCCATGTGAGAATACAATTGACTTATTAATCCATTCTTTAAGTTAGTGAAAATTAAGGGATGAGCTAATCATTTAGGTTGAGAAACTAATGGTTAAACCATAGATATCAAATACTCATATAATGGAAATCATTAACTAGAGCTCATAAGTGATTCACAACCCTAATTGTTCAAGTATCTTGGTAACCATAACTTTGGTTTGTTTAACATCATTGAATTACTACTTACAAAATGAATCAATCATTGGAATACTCTTGTTACAATTAATTAGGACACAATTCACAAATTAAAAACCCCTGTTTTATCTTTTCGTATCATTTATTTGAATTCATCTTGTAGTTGTAGTTTCAAATTAGTTTAACCGCCATACACATAGTTCCTTGTGGATTTGACACCTGGATCCAAAGTTGGGTAAATATATTGACGACGACCGCCCTGCACTAAATTGATGTGTAAGTTGAGCATTATCACCCTGCACGTCGAAACCAATACTATACTAAAAATGACGATCACCCGACGTCTTCACATACGGAGTATTAGCCATAGCGTAGGAACCAAAATTTTCCCACTTCTTCTTAGACTATTTTCCACGATCTCTACCACTCTGCTGCTGAATTCCACCCAGAACTGAATACCAAAACTTCTTATTCTTCCTTTCATTTATCTCTACTAGCTTTTTCTTCTCATCTTACATTTGTTGAATATACACCACAAGTCTAGATATGTCCATGTACTTACTACACATGGCATCCTTGCTCTCAAAAATTAACTCACGGGATAACCCAAAATCAAACTTTCTCATTCTAGAACTTATGCTAGAAATCAATTCTGAAGCATATCACGACAACTGATGAAACTTCAAGGAGTATACTCCTTCATTATAATCCTACCTTATTTTAGGTTCATGAATTCCTTAGCATACCTTCTCTCAACTCCTGAAGGACAAAGCGAATAAGAAAAGCACTAGAGAAGTCTTCCCATAAAGTAGACTCACCATCATCACTCTTAGACTTATCCTACTCCTTATAACTCTGATACGCCACATCCTTCAATTGATAGGCACGGAACTCCACACCCTCTACATCCATAGCATGCATCATATGGAAAATATTTTTTATCTCATCAATGAAATTTTAAGGATCTTCCTTAGCTTTAGAACAAGTGAAAGTAGGAGGCCTAAACCTCCTAAAATGGCCAACTCTGGTGATCTTAAACAATCGAGAAATAGATGCAACATGCTCTATCTGAAAGGCAACCAACTCTTAAGCAAATGAATCAACTAACAAAAATCAGCATTATAGACATCAACTTCAGGGGTCCAAGGAGAGCTAGGGGAACAGGTGGAACTCCACTAGGGCAATTAGAAGCATTTCCCCTAGACCGTGTCTAATCTCCTTGACCAGGATGAGCTCCGTCCATATTGTCCTCAGACAAAACAGAAGAGTTTCCAGGAGTATCAGATCCTCTAAGAGGCTTGACCTGAAAAGAGAACATACGGGGATTAGAGGAGAATTCATGACCTTAGACTCTATAGCTCAAAATAGAAAAAAAGCAAGGAAAACATTCCTAAATGCCTTGTAGCCTCTCCATGATAAGTTAAGCGCGCTACACACCAATAAAAGTAACTCTAATTGAAAAGGATTTATGGGCACCTAATAACGCCAAACCTTGGCTCTAATACCAACTCTGTTATGACCTAAACTAGGGCCTATCCATGACGGGCGTCTCCAATCTACTATGGACTGGAGACCCCCTGTACTAACTAAAGACCATACACCTCCCAACATTGGCTGAATTTTGAACATCTAACAAAATAGCACAAGGCAAGTTTAATAATTGAAAGTTGTGTCTGTAACCGACAACTAGCAATAGATCGATCAGATCCAACCAACATCACCCAAGTCCACAATAATCCAACAAAGCCTCTATGTACAAAGAACAAAAATCAGTCTTTGTTGAAACTTATACCATACTTTGTCTCTTACAATGATAATGTTAATGATAATGAAAACTATGAACTCTAATCTAAGAATGGAAATTGATGAAATTTCAAAGTCTTCTTGAGAATGGCAGCTCACTACTTCTCCACAATAAACCGATAGACCTGGCCGATCCTATAACCTCTCAAAATATAAAGGTAATGCAAGTACCTAATTATGTAATAGAGTATGGGGGATATGAACCACCCAATCCAATGATAATAATTAGGGGGACTCAAACCATCCGTCCATGTAAACACCCGCATCATCAACTGCAGTTTCTAGTATTGGTCCATCAGGACCTCTACTTTCATGACTCGACTACACAATCTTGCTTTAAATCCTAATTAAAACATTTATCACACATTCCCACTAATTGAACCACATTACACATTGAGGCATACATTGTTGGTATTATGATACCAACTACACTTGGATGGTAAAAATAACATGCCAAACCAATTATTATTACTTAGGGGAATTCACAACCCCCTTAGTTTAATTATACTTTAGCTTGGGGCATTACATAACCCCAGAAGGTTCAATTCTAAACTATTATGGTTCATTGAATTTTCACATTATCCAATAGTTCAAGAGTAGTTCAACATGTATACATCTTATATTAAAAATAAATTTCACAATGTGGGGTTGAAGCCACTACTAGTTCAAAAGTCACAAGTTGGGAAAATCACAATCCCCTCGTTTATTCACCCTACCCATGCATCCCACATGTTCAAAACCATAATTAAAGCATGAACAATAATGTTGAATCATGGGAAACATTATTCAACAACAACAATCAAAACCCTCAACCCTTGTTCTAAAGCCATTATCTATACGATATGAATAACACTTTAAGATATATATTTTTAATAAATTATCATTTGGGGAAGAGTAACATGCCTGAGATACCATGTTTTATGGAATGAATTTAACCCTTGATCCCTTTGATGACCTACTTCTTAGAGACCCTAAGTATCTTTCTTGAGTGGATTTAAAGAGAATAAAGAGATGCTTTGATGCGTTAAAGTATAGAAAGACCTCCCCAAAAGTGTTTTATGGATATGGGATTTAAGTAGTTAAAGTGGTAAATGTCCAAAGTTCCTTAAACATAAAAGATAGAAAGTGTCGTCAGTGACTATGGGTCACACAGTGACTTGAAACAACACCTTACGAATTGTCGCCATATGTCATAACTAAGATAGTCCCAGGGGGCACTCATACTGTTGACCCTATGACTTATAACATATGACTCGTATCATAACTCTATGACTCATGAGGTCTAAGTCAAATGAAATATAGAACTACTTGGCCCTTACACCAGTCTCCCTACGATTTACACCTACTTAAATGCCTAGATAAATTAATATACATATAGATGCGACAATATGTTTTATCTAGAATATCTAGTATTATTTTCCAAATTGAATAATGATTGTT
>JAPEIP010000006.1:74232945-74316580 GCA_026120095.1 Capsicum chinense | reverse complement strand
TACCGCGATATGCGGGAAATCTATTTTGTGAAATGGTTTGTAGAAGGATATCGGTGAGTTTGTAGCAAAGTGTGCAACTTGCCAACAGGTTAAGGTAAAACACCAAAGACCTGGTGGTGTGATACAAGAGTTTGGTATAAATACTTGGAAGTGGGAGGGGGTGAATATGGACTTCATGATCGGGTTACCTCTTTTGCATCATCATCATAATTCTATTTGGGTAGTTATAGACAGACTGACTAACTCCGCGCACTTTTTGCCCATGCATACATCTTATACAGCTGAGGATTATGCTCGTTTATATATCTGGTATTTAATCAGGCTGCATGGAGTTCCCTTGTCTATCATTTCAGATAGGGGTACTCAATTTACTTCTCAATTTAGGAGGGTAGTTCAGCTGGATCTTAGAACCCAAGTTCTTTTGAGTTTTGATTTTCATCCACAGTCAGATGGTCAGGCTATGACAACCATTCAGACCGTAGAAGACATATTGAGGGCATGTGCTCTTGAATTCAGAGGTAGTCGGGATGAGCATTTTCCATTGATAAAGTTAGCCAATGATAATAGTTACCATTCTAGCATCGGGATGTCACCATTTGAGGCCTTGTATGGTAGAAGATGTAGATCACCCATAGGTTGGTGTAAAGTGGGTGAAGCTATCGTGATTAGGTCTAATGCATTGTTTAAAGCTATGGAGAAAGTCAAGTTGATTAGAGAGAGGTTAAGGATAGCTCAGAGTCATCAAAAGTCATATGCCGATATGAGGAGAAGAGCTCTTGAATTTGAGGTGGGTCATTTGGTGTACTTGAAGATTTCACCCACGAAAGGGTTGAAGAGGTTTGGTAAAAAAGGAAATCTTAGTCCCTGTTATGTTGGCCCGTAGGGAGTCTTGAGCTGAGTTGGTAAAGTAGCCTATGAGGTTGAGTTACCCGTAGGGTTGTCATCTGTTCAACCTATTTTTCTTTTCACTATGCTTAAAAAGCATATTTGTGATTCTATTGTAGTAGATCCGTCAGAGGGTATTAATATTCAAAACAGTCTTTTATTCGACGATATTTCTATTGAGATCCTAGATTTTCAGTTCCATAGACTAAGGAACAAAGAGGTTCCCTTGGTCAAAGTGTTATGGCGAAACCAATCAGTTGATGGCGCTATATAGAAGGCCGAAGCAGACATGCGAGCCAAGTACTCGCACCACTTTTCTGTGAGTTCAGATCAATTCAAAGGTATTATTCTTCCTTAATTCATCCCTTCTAATCTAAATTTTAGCTATATATCTGTTCTTTGATGAGTTTTTTCAATTTTTGAGGTATTCAAGAGTTTAGAAATATTTTGATCCCGTTCAGCATATTGCTTCAACTATGTGTATCTGTTTTCCTGTGTTCCTAGTCTAACTAGAGATATTCGAGGATAAATGTTTCCAAGGGGGAGATATTGTTAAACCCCGAAAAGTTCTCTCGTAGTTCAAGGCTTAGAGTATGTCAAGTGAAGCGTCATTCCAGCCTAAAAAATTTAGAAGAGACTTCTCGGTAGGTAATTTTGGATCGTTACAAACTTACTATCAGAGCCTGGTTTTAAAAGAGTCCTAGGGAGTACGACAAGCCACATTGAGTAGAGTCTTAATCATCAGTGTGTAGCGCGCCATATCATGAGCAAGAGGCTACAAGACATTTTAGGAAAAAGTTATTTCTTTCTTTTAGATTCTATCATGCCTACAGTTGTCCCTCTCATCTAATAATTTGTGCTCTCCTATTTCAGAAAATGCCTCTTCGAAGTGAGAATTCCTACAGAAACAATGATGAGCAAACCCCACCTGTTGATTTTTTGAATGAGACTGTGTCTTATATTGAGTTTTGGGTAGCCTTTCAAGCGTTAGCCCAAGTAGTCATCGCTAATGTTTGGGCCAATAGCCGAGCCACAGTTGTAGATTAGCAAGGAGGTGATATAGCTGCGGCTAGGATACATGATTTCATACGGATAAATACGCCAGAGTTTTATGGGTCCAATGTAGCTGAGGACGTACATTTATACCTTGAGGAGCTGAGAAAGATAACACAGGTGATGCATATTTTTAAGGAAGAAAGAGTTGAGTTGGCATCTTACAGGTTGAAGGACATAGCTTATGACTGGGTAGTATCGTGGAGGAACGGTAGAGGTGAGGATGTTGCTCCTATGACTTGGTAGGTGTTCCAAGATGCATTCTTGGACAAGTTCTTTCCACTTGAGATAAGGGAAGCAAAGATTGAGGACTTTATAAACATGAGGTAGGGCTCCATGAAAGTTATGGAGAATTGCTTGAAGATCAACCAGTTAGACAAGTATGGTCCTGATCTAATTTCTGACTCCCAAGCTAGTATGAGAAAGTTCATGATAGGTGTTTCTGGTTTGGTGCTGAAAGAATGTAGGACTGGGATGCTGCATAGGGATATGGATCTGTCTAGGTTGATGCCATATGCATATTAGATAGAGGCGGATAAGCTTAGAGAGAGAGACAGAGTTAGGGGTAATAAGATGTCTATATCGGAGTAGCATGAGTATACTCAGCCTAGGTTTTATGGAAGAAACCACCCTCAGTTTCAGACACGTCTGCCTATTCTAGAACCTTCATTAGCTAGTGCTCCCGTGCTTAGAGGTATGCAGGAGCAAGGGGGCAGGTCTTTCATGTCTAGATAGCATAACAGTATTAGTAATAGGCCTCGTTATCCTCCTTGTGCTAAGTGTGGTAGAGATCATTCTGGTGAGTTTTTTTCCTATTTGAGGGGTTTTTTTGGTTGTGGCAAGTAGGGCCATAGACTTAGATATTGTCAGCATGCTAGGAAGGGGAACAGAGAGCCTGACCTCAGGCACAGACTACTAGTACACCAGTTCCTATCCCTCGTCCCGCCATTCTTCAGGGCGCTTCATCTAGCATTGTTAGTAGTCAGCGCCAAAACAAATTCTATGCCTTACCATCCCATTAGGAGCAGGAAGACACTCCTAATGTTGTTACTGGTATGGTCAGCGTCTTTTGTTTTGGTTTTTATGTGTTGCTGGATCCCGGGTTAAGTCTCTCCTATGTAACCCCACTGGTGACTGTGAATTTCAAAATGAGTCCTGAAAAGATTTTTGAGCCTTTCCTAGTCTCCACACCAGTTGGGGAGTTAATTGTTGCTAAACAAGTGTATAGAGTTTATCCTGGTAATGTTCTTCATAGAGTCATACTTGCTGATTTGACAGAGTTAGACATGGTGGATTTTGACCTTATTCTGAGTAAGGATTGGCTTCATTCTTGTTATGTATCTATTGACTATCGTACTGTTGTGGTCAAGTTTTAGTTTTCTGATGAGCCAGTTTTTGAGTGGTTTAGGAGATTGGTATCTCCCAAGAGTTATTTTATCTCCTACCTCAAAGCCAAAAAGATAATATCCAAGGGTTGCATATATCACCAATTTAGAGTCAAAGACACTAATTCCGTGGCTCTAACTATTTAGTCAGTCGATATTGTCAATGAGTTTTCAGATGTTTTTCTAGAAGATCTCCCAGGGGTATCTCCTGATAAAGAGATAAAATTCAGGATTGACCTTCTTCCCAACACTCATTCCATTTCTATTCTACCATACTGTATGGCACCTGCAGAGCTTAAGGAGTTTAAAAAACAACTCAAAGATCTTTTAGACAATTGTTTCATAAGGCCCAATATTTCTTCTTAGTGCGCACCTGCTCTATTCCTGCGAAAGAAAGATGGTTCTTTACATATGTGCATTGACTATCGTCAACTTAATAAGGTCACGATAAAAAATAAGTTTCCTCTTTCGAGAATTGGTGACCTGTTTGATCAGTTGTAAGGTGCAAGTTATTTATCCAAGATAGACATTAGATCTGGCAATCACCCGCTTAAAGTAAGGGAATGAGATATTCCAAAGACATCCTTCCATACTAGCTATGGTCACTTTGAATTTCTAGTCATGTTTTTTGGGCTAACCAATGCCCTAGCAGGTTTTATGGACCTCATGAATAGAGAGTTCAAGAAATATCTTGATGTGTTTGTCATAGTGTTCATAGATGACATCCTTGTCTACACTTGCAGTGATTTTGATCATGCAAATCACCTTAGAATTGTCTTGCAAACTCTTAGAGTTCACCAGTTTTTTGCCAAATTCAGTAAGTGTGAATATAGGCTAAGGTCTGTAGCCTTTCTGGGTCATATTGTTTCAGCTAAAGGTATTGAAGTTGATCCCCAAAAGACAGAAGCTATGAGAAATTAGCCTAGACCTATCTCTCCATCTGACATTAGAAATTTCATGGGTCTAGCGGGCTACTAGAACCGTTTTGTTGAATGTTTCTCCTCTATTGTGATTCCCATGACCCAATTTACACAAAACAAAGTTAGGTTCCAGTGGTCAGATTCCTGTGAGAAGATTTTTGAGGAGTTGAAGACTCGACTTACTTCAGCCCCGGTGTTGACATTACCTGATGGTACAGATGGTTTTGTGGTGTATTCTTATGCCTCTATAATTGGTTTGGGTTGTGTGTTGATGCAAAAAGGTAAATTTATAGCCTATGCTTTTAGACAGTTGAAGCTGCATGAAGAGAATTATCCAACCCATGATCTTGATTTCGCTGCTGTGGTATTTTCTTTGAAAATCTAAAGACACAATCTTTATGGGGTTGATGTTGATGTGTTTACTAATCATAAGAGTGTGCAGTATGTGTTTACTCAGAGAGAGTTGAATCATAGGCAGAGAAGGTGGTTAGGGTTGTTAAAAGACTATCATATGAGTATGTTGTATCACCCAAGAAAGGCCAATGTAGTGGCAGATGCCCTTAGCAGATTGTCTATGGGTGGTTTTGCTCATGCAGAGGAGGGTAAGAAAGTGTTAGCTCGTGATGTGCATTGTCTGATTAGATTGGGTATTAGGTTGCTTAGTTTAGCCGAGGGAAGCAATTTGGTGCAAAGTAGTTCCGAATCCTCTTAAGTTTAAAAAGTGAAGGAGAAGCAAGATAGAGATCTTAGTTTGGTCAGACTAAAGAAGATAGTTAAGGACCAAAAAGTAGAGGTTTTCTCCCAATGGGAAGATGGCGTGTTGAGCTTGCAGGGAAGATTGTGTGTTCCTTATGTTTTTTATCTGAGGCAGAGGATTATGGATGAAGCGCATGGCGCGTGGTATTCTATTCATCCCGACACTACCAAAATCTAATGCGACTTGTGGGGAATCTATTTGTGGAATGGTATGAAGAAAGATCTAAGTGAGTTTGTAGCAAAATGTGCAACACGCCAACACGTTAAGGTAGAACACCAAAGACCTGGCAGTGTGATGCAAGAGTTTATTATACCCACTTGGAAGTGGGAGGTGGTGAATATGGATTTCGTGAACGGGCTACCTCTTTCGCGTCATCATCATGATTCTATGTGGGTTGTTGTAGACAAGCTGACTAAGTCTGTGTACTTCTTGCCCATTCGTACATCTTATACAGCTGAGGATTATACTAGATTGTATATCCGAGAGTTAAACAGGCTGCACGAAGTCCCCTTGTCTATCATTTCGGATAGGGGTACTCAATTTACTTATTGGTTCTGGAGGGGATTTCAGCAGGGTCTTGGTACCCAAGTTTTTTGAGTTCCTCTTTTCATCCGCAGACAGATGGTCAGGCTAAGAAGACCATTCAAGCCTTAGAGGACTTGTTGATGGCGTGTTCTCTTGATTTCAAAGGTAGTTGGGATGAGCATTTGCCATTCATAGAGTTCGCCTATAATAATAGTTACCATGCTAACATCGGTATGGGACTATTTGAGGCCTCCTATGGTTGAAGATGTAGATCACCTTTAGGTTTCTTTAAAGTGGATAAAGTTACAGTGATTGGGCCTGATCCAGTATTTGAAGCTATAGAGAAAGTAAAGTTGATTAGAAGTTGATTAGAGAGAGGTAAAAGATAGCTCAGAGTCGTCAAAAGTATTATGCTGATGTGATGAGAAGAGATCTTGAATTTTAGGGGGGTGATTTGGTGTACTTGAAGATTTCACCCTTGAAAGGGGTGAAGAGTTTTAGTAAAAAGGGAAAGCTTAGTCCCCGTAATGTTGGCCCGTATAAAGTCTTGAGCCGTGTTGGTAAAGTATCCTATGAGGTTGAGTTGGACTCAGATTTTTCAGCCGTTCATCCTATTTTTTATGTCTCCATGCTTAAAAAGCATATTGGTGATTCTATTGTATTACATCATATTTAGAGTGTCGATATTCAGAACAATCTTTCATTCGATGAGATTCTTGTTGAGATCCTAGATTTTTAGATCCATACACTAAGGAACAATGAGGTACCCTTGGTCAAAGTGTTTTGGCAGAGCTAGTCAGTTGAGGGTGCTACTTGGGAGGTAGAAGCAGACATGCGAGCCAAGTACCCGCACCTCTTTTCCTTGAGTTTATATCGATCCGAAGGTATTATTCTTCATTAATTCAGCCCTTATAATCTAAATTTCAGCGATATATCTATTCTTGCATGAGTTTGTACAATTTTTGAGGTGTTCAGGAGTTTAGAAAGATTTTGAGTCCGTTTAGAAAATTGCTTCAGCTATGTGTGCTATGTTTTCCTGTCTTCCTAGTCTACCTAGCGATATTTGAGGACGAATGTTTCCTAGGGGAGATATTGTAAGACCATGCAAGTTCTCTCGTAGTCCAAGCCTTAGAGCCTGTCAAGTGAAGTGAAATTCCTACCCTAAAAAATTGAGAAGAGACTTTCCAAGTTATTGTTGTTTAAACCATATAGAATTTTCTGAAATTTGACTTTTTTCATGTAGATAATTGAATTAGGTTTCCAACAATACCAATTTCATCAAAATCCGGCATCGGGTTGTGAAGTTATGGGCGTTTTACTAATAGTTGTTGGAACCACCCAAGTGTGATGGACAATCCGACAGACCTCAAGTCTGCAACGGACCATCGCAACCGAGGTAGTAACTCCTTTTCCTTGACCAAGAGCAACGGCAAGGACGATGAACAATCAATGTTGCGATGGACTGTCGCTAAGACCATCACCATTGAGGCAGTGTGGTCTCATCCTTGCCAACGTGCGATGGACGATCTGACAGATAGTCATGACTGCGATAGACTACCATTGTGACCGTCACATCGAGGAAGTGTGTTCTTTTTCTAACCAGCATGCGACGGATGGTCTGACGGATCATGAGGCTAAATACAGACCATCGGTTCGATCGTTTCAACCCCCGTTTAGTATTTTTAACTCAATTTTTAAAAGGGCTTTTCTGTCTTTCCACTCTTTTATACCCTGATGAATTCCAAACGAAGAAAATTTCTTCATTCATCATCCAAAACACAAGAGAGATAGGGTTTCTTCCTCAATATCAAATCTAAAATTCTTCTCCAAAAAATCCAAAAACACAGCATAGATTCTACAAATTGAGTTGAGATTTAAGTTCCTAAAGTTCAAGGGTTGAAAGAACCCTCTTTCAAGAGTAAGAAGAAGGTATGTGGGGTTTTGAACATGGGTATTCCTTTCACCCTTGTTCCCAAAGGCTTATTTAAACTATTATTTTTTGCAACTCATGAGATTTTACATAAAATTGAATTAGGGTTTTTCACCCATTGTTATTGGTTGCAAGATTTTGATTATTCCCATGAATTTAGAGTCTAATGGAATGATTTTTTAGATGTTTTCTTAAGAAACTTCAGTTGGGTATATACCCCATGATTTTTATCCTTAAGAAGTTAATAGTTTAATTGTTTGAGATATTGAAGTTTATGAGTATGTTGAGATTATGAGCTAAATTGCTGTAAATTCTAGATTTCTATTTGGTTTATTAATCTATATGCTATATATTATGTATTATGATGAGTTGTAACTTGAGATTGAATTATGGGTCATTAAGCCCTACTTGAGACTTGCAATTTTATGAACTTTCGTGCTATAAGCACCCATGATTTGAGTATTCTGAGATTTTTGAGAAATGTTTTGACCTAATGGTCATAGAGCTTTAAAATCAACTTCACTACATGAGATTACAAATTTGATTGTTGGGTTCTTATAAACCATGAGATTATTTTGAAAGTGGATTTTCATGAGATGAGTCAGATAAACTAAAGGGAGTAATATTTAGCACCAAGTTGTGTAAGTTACAACAGTTTCTTACCCCAGAACTACGTGCCATAGTAGGTTTGAGATAAGTGATCATTGAGTTGAGGTTATACTCCTTGGAAAGAGTATGATGCCTCTCCCCAACGTGAAGTTTCTTTCTTAGGAGGACAAGACGTTGGACTCCATGTAGCTCGCATGGTTTATGTCGGTTAAGAGAACCTCCCTAAACTAAAGTATTTTCCAATGAGATAGAATATTTTCCCCAAATCTTTGAGATGAGATATTTTCTAAAGTGAACGAATTACTTTTGAGTATTTTCCAAAGAAGGAAGTAGTTTTCTCTACTAATAAGAGTTGATCATCAGTTTTTAAACCAAATTCGTACGATTCCAAGTTCCAAGTGTTTGAGTTCAAAAGAGTTACAAGTTCTTGAACAATAAAGAAGTTATTTTTTCTCTCCATATGATATATGCATGAGTTGAAAGTATTGTTTAAAGCTTCCTTCATCCTATAAGTAATGAGAATAAGAGGAGATCACAGATTTTAAAGCCAAAGTATAATGACTCACGAAATTTGTGTTACGTGTTTCATTCTACATGATTTATGAGCTTTACATTTTAGATTTATTCAAGCCATGATAGTTATTCCTATTTGCATGAATGATTTGATTAAAAAGTATTGATTTTGTTTTAGGTAAATGCATACACCCCCACATACTCAGTACATTCCCAAGTGCTGATCCACATATATGTGTATGTGCTACATTTTCTTATAATGTAGGTTCAGGTGCCCTTTCTCAACTTCGTCAGTGATTTCCAACTACCTTTGTCTACATCTCCACAGTGGTGAGTCCTCATGGTTCGATGACCTATCTTTAGTCATTTCTGTATTGGAGTGTTTATGTTATTACTTTCAGTTAAGTTTCAGTCAGTTGCGGACCTGTCCCAATGACTCTCGAGTTCATGGAGTAGTAGAGGCTTTGTCAGACTAGTTATCTGAGTGTGGTTGTGTGGAGATTTCCAGTTTTGTGGTCATTTGGACCAAGTATTACCTTCGTATTTTCTTTCATTTCATATGACAGTGCTAGTGTTTTATGTATTCCTTCTTGAATGTGTTATTATGAGAAGTTATAGGCTCAAAGGGTTAGCTTGGGGCTACCATGTGACGTCCCAGGAGTTGGCTTTGTGTCGTTACACCAACACTCTCACTTCTCTTGCAAACAGTCAAAAATTAACTTTCACTACTAACTAGCCTCCAACTTAACAGAAAAGGTTGATGCATGAAAGTTTGAACCATAACACACTAATATCATCTCCATGCCCACAATAATCAATAAAGGCTCATCTAGGACAAATCTAACCCAAGACATAAATCATAAAACTGACTACAAATCCACATATAATTTTCCTTCACCATTACACACTTGCTATCTAAACAAAAAAAGGAGGAAAATCACCTGAGTTATGTCTGCTCAATCATCACAGAGAACTCGAAGAACTTAAGTTGATCCACAAAAATCATATACGACAAACATGAGAATAAGACCATAAGGTGCTATCAAGGAACATAAATAGAGATAATAAAGGAATGGAATCTATGCCTATGCTATAGCTAGTCCGGAAGTTGATCAAAACTAAAATCCAAATCATCAAGGCATTGAATATTTCTCTCAAGGATGTCCCATCAACCTAGAACGAAGACATACTGAATCAAACTAAAGTATATTTCTCCGACTAAGTATATCATCCAAAATACTCAAAGAAAACGAAGGACCTGAGGTCAAAATTGAAGGAACCAACACTAGGTCCTTGAAACATCATCTAAACACTTATCAACTATAGATAATCAATAGTAGAGAATACTGAATAGGTAACCTCGGAATATGCTCAATCAGCCTAAAAATGAGATGCTAACTGAGGTGATCTGAAACAAACATTGCACTCAACTTCAAAACTCTAAGATGAAATCTCAACACCTAGGTCGAACCACTCAATCTTCAACTACCCAAACCGAACCTGAAGGAAGATAGGAATCCATACTCAAAATATATAATAACTTCTAAATTGTAATTCCAACGCCTCAAGTAAAAACTGAGCCCTATACCAATGCCAACTACTCAAATATACTTTACATCTAAATTCGACCTATCTAAGATAAATTATACCATGCCAAAATCGAGACATAGATGAAGAACAAAAGCACCACAGGGATAAACCATTGACTGATATGCAATAACCAACTCTATATCAGTTAGAGGGCACTATAGCCATAGAAAAGAAACCATGTCAAAGGATAAATCACCAGTTGAGAAGTGTAAATAACCCACGCCATATCCGATAGAGGGCATGAACTGTCCAAATATACTAAAACCTAAAGGCCACAACCCACACTAGTAGTAGAAAAACTCTAGTGACTCAGAGAAATGAAACTTTTAGCCAACAACCAATTAATCCAACACTCTAACCCGACAAGAATATCCATAGGCACCTATCATCAATGAGAAAAACTCCAACAATCCTCATTAGGCCAAACAAACTTTGAAAGGGGATTTACTAAATCCACCTAAGTAGGACAATCAAAACTTAAATAAACCGTGAATCACCTTACCGAGGAAGAAAATACTAGTCTCGACATTAATGTCTAGGCCAAGACCACTACTAAAAAATAAACCAAACAACTCAAAACAAATATTTTTTATTTTCCAACTTAAGAAGAAATCATAGGAAAGGCCACCTACCTCTAACTTTCCAACTTCACTTTAGATAAGAACCACACCACTATAGTAAAGGAGCATCCAATCTCCACATTAATAAAAAGGGTGAACAATCACAAGGGAATTAAACTAGATAATCTAAGATATGAATCTAGGACATCTCGACATTAATATCAAAACCATTATCAGGAGATGAAATTAAAATAAATGATGAATGGTCCCAAAATTGGTCAAGATAAAAAATGGGCTATATGAAAAATGATAGCCAATAGAACAACCTTCACAATCTAGGAGGAAAGTCTAAGGATCTCAACTCAATAACGGGCAATATAACTAAATTGCGAACTCTAAAGCCATATAGAACCACCAAAGGACTTACCTTTAATACCATAATATATTCTCGAGTCAATCTAACATAACTAATGAAGAGGGAAAACAATCAACATCATCGCACTATGGGAGAGAAATCATCAAATCGGGCTATATTAACTCAATACACCGAATTAGATCACAAAGAATAAATTTCTAACTAGATAACACTAGTTAAAATAGTTACCCTTTGAGAATCTATTTCATCAAGTAAGAGGATCTATTTTATCAACATAATGAATAGGTGGTACCAAAATGAATATCAATAGCAAGTAACACTCAAGTCCATAATGAAGCCAATATGCCAAGATAAATGGGGATCAAACCCAAATGCTACCTCTATAGGGAGAAAAATATCAATATAGATCTACTACATCCATAACTAAAAATATTATAACCACGGAGTAGTCACATAATCCAGAATCCAATAACAAGTCACACAATAATCAATATGAACTCATCAAGGCATATAATCATCAATAGGTATGAAAACCCCAATACGCCTAATGAAAAGATAACTACAAGAAAATTAAAGGACACCCATCATGGTAAAATCCATAATCACATGCCTGGCGGATCTGTGAGAGGATAGATTTGAATAGGTCCAAACTCATATTGACAAACTAAATTATCAACTGAAGTGCTAAGTGCACTAGCACTAACAAAGATGCCACAACATCAAGAGGATGATTGAATGAGATGAATGATAAAAATCCCATGTCATGGACACTCTATGAACTAGTAATTAATCTCTTATAGTAATGACAAACTCTTGAAGCTCTAATCCTGGAGAGCTACATAAGCTAAGCCTAAACAGATAGCAAACTAGCACTGAGAGCAATCACTAGCATAATGTCCATATTTCCTTAAATCATAGACTAAATCAGGAACTCTAAGAGGGTGTGGAATACATGCTAACTTTGTCTGATCAACTAACCGAAATTAAGGGGTACTCATAGAACAAATGTCTCATTTATACGACCATACAATATCTTGGACAAAATACTCATAGCACTCTACTAATGGAATGGCATCTTATTGTCACCTTCATAAGTACCAATATATTTTCTCTTCATAGCCCACGTATAATAAAATATCTGAAATAAGGGAAACCCAACTGCTATCAGATGCTCTAATGACAAACCAAGTGACAATGCTAGTCCCTTAACAAATCCATGCACCAAATTTGGCTCATAAGAATATAGCATAAAATATGCTAGGCCCACTTAAGAAACCTAATCTTATTCTTAGAAACTGGTCAAGAACCCTGATAAACACCAACCAATCTAACTCTAGCTCGAGAATTATTCAAGAACTCAAATATCATCCTTGAATATGAGAGACCTATGACCTAACTTAGATCCTGAATACTGAACCTCGAAGGGTTGAACTAGTTAAGAGCTCAACTAAAGCCTTAGCTTGCTCCCTAATCCATTGGCTGATGTTGAAGGTTTTTGATATCCATCTCCAAATCTGTAGTCTGATGCTCTACTAAAACTTTAGAAATCCATGTTGAAGTCTCATCCGCTTCTGCTAGCAACATCGCATCATCCTTCAGGGATAAAATAGAGTCAAAGAATGTGTTCGACGTTTATAGAAATGTGGACCCATTAAAAGAAGTCATGAAGTAAATTTCCTAAAATGTCTTTATAGCCTCTAGAAAATAGGTTACATATGTCTCTACATCAATCTGTAGGACTCTACTAAACACTTAGCTCTTACACTAATACACTAGTGAAACCTAGGCTCTAATACTAATTTGTCACTACTCAATTTCTCAGGTCATGATGGCGCCTACTGTAAGATATCAGCAGGCAATTCAATCCCATAGTCTAGAATTGCTAGTAACGGACTACCCAAATATATATAGAAAAGAATGTAGAATAAAAAAAATAAGAGAGTCAAATACACAACAAAATCTCAAAACTTGGTGGTATTAATTCGAGAGCATCTAATATAACAAGAGTACAAGAATAAAATACCACAGGAATTACACTGTTACAAATTATCTTTGAATACTACATGAAGACTAATGTAGTACATAAAAGGGAGGTAAGTAATACTCTGAATGTTAGGAGCTCACTCTAAGTCTCTGAAGCATGGTTGCTTCGCATGATGCACACATCAATGACGATATCCTTATTATAATCTACAGGCTACAAAAGTATAGTGTGAGTACCAAGCATGTGGTACTTAGTAGGTAACTGCAAACTGAGCTCCAAAGATAAAATAGATATATATAATATAAAAAAATGAAGAACCTACGCCCAAGTATCCAACAACCACTTAAAATAGATAATGAGATAATAAAAATAACCTATCCTATTTATTGCTAAGAGACTACCATAATAAGGCTAAGAATAAATCAAGGATGACCTATTCTATTCCAGCCATGATTAGAAATCTCAACACTATATCATATATCCCTAGATAATATATGAATAAATGGCAAAAGAAGAATATATAACAATATACAAGGTTAATGAATGACTATACAATCTGAACAAATAAAGAGAGGGGTATATAATAATACCATAGCTATATATAGCAAGATTTACATATATATATACACACACACACATATAAATATGATGTCAACTCAAA
Source organism: Capsicum chinense (assembly GCA_026120095.1). Taxonomy (NCBI): domain Eukaryota; kingdom Viridiplantae; phylum Streptophyta; class Magnoliopsida; order Solanales; family Solanaceae; genus Capsicum; species Capsicum chinense. The sequence continues at coordinate 74,302,832 of JAPEIP010000006.1, read as the reverse complement.
GCATAACCTAGATCATTATATCTTTATTTTAATGTCTCACAATTCTAGCAGGATTTAGTACTAACATGCTTAGGATTTTAATTCATATATCTAAATAGGAATTAATCATGCATAATCATGAACTCATAATATAGAAGACGCTAGAATGATTCCTCAAATCTTGATAATGAATTAATGACTAATCTGTCATAAGCCATCCATAATAATAATCATAACAATCATGATAATAATATCTTTGACAACACAAGTAATCGACTATTCTGGACAACCATATACCTTGTTGAGCCTATTTGTACCCCCACCTCTCAATGCTCAGAAAGTTCTATCAGTATGAAATAACACAAGGCATAGTCATCACCCATATCTATGCAACCCTCCTATACAAACTGATAGTATAGGTGTATACTAGTGATAGGCGATACACACACAACTATAAATGCAACAAAATCCATAATATCATAATACCAATTGCAGGACCATCACTGTTATAACTGTCATCATTATAATCATCATTATGATAATCATCCTAATCATAATCATCCTCCGGCCTTATTAGGTACGTATATATTATTTCCATACCTAAGGCTAGCCGAACATGAACCAGTAGTTGTACACGTAGACACATTAATATAATTTTCCTTTGGACTTTCCATGTATTATAGCATCATCACAACATCCTCCATCTATGTCGGGTGTAAATAAATCATCATAATGTCCTCAGGCCTAGTAAGGTATATAAGCATATCATCAAAATTATCAATATATTCATATATAATAGCTGCACAAACTCAAGTCGTGGCTAAAAGAGTATAAATCGATAAATCTATTTCCCAAAGTAAACTTCAGGACTAAATCATTATGAAAGTGTAGAAAGGGTCAGATTCTCTCACAACCGGAGTAGATAATAGTGTAAATTCATGGACCAAAAACTGTCTTGGTCACTTTTTAAAACTTTGTTGTTAGCCTCTTTTATATGTAAGTTATCTACTAAGATAGGCAGTTATTATTGTGAGAAAATCTATTTTTTAGATGAAAGTGGGTTTAAACTCTTATTTAGGAACAATAGTAAAATATCATAATTTAGCTAGAATCACATTGTTTACAGATAAAATTATCATGAATGTACGGAATCTATGCATTCATTCACCAATATCCAAATCAATAAAACCATAAGCATCATACTGTGTCTTTCTTGATCCCATACCGGAGACATGTGTATATAAAAACTTATTTATATTCACAACTACAATTATATCCTTAACAAGGATAAATACTTCACAAATATCAAACTCAAATCATGACACGACCTTTGGCCCAATAATGTATTTGTAATAATTACTACATAATAATTATGGCCTTAATCCTACATACATATCGAAATTTCATATCAATAATCATGTATATAAATCATCTTATATCTTTAAGCCATATTGTATTCACGAGGCATAACATCTATATAAGTTATAAAGCATATCTATATGCAATTAACATATAAGAGGCATCTCACTTCTAGGAGATATATATTAACTATGAAGATTATGATCTCTATAGGCCAATTATCATATCTAAGGGGAATAACATATCTAAAGGCCCAATATCACATCTAAGAGGAAATAACGTCTCAAAGGCTCAATATCACGTCTAAAAGGAAATAGCATCTCTAAAGGCCCAATATATTATCTAAATGGAAACAACATCTCAAAAGGCCCAAATAATGTCTAAGGAGAAATAACATCTCTAATGGCCCAATAATACCTCCATAAGGAATATCATGGCCATAAGCCAAAGTCATCATAATTTACCAACTTACCCTAAGGGCTAAATAGTCTCAACTAGGCCTAGCATCAGCAACTAAATTCACAAGGGCTAACACAAGTCTTTGCCTAAGTGGGTCGGACGATCCCACTTTTAATCCTCAATTTCCATATTTTGGCAATCTATGAGCCAAACTAGGCTAAGGTATGTAGTTGAGCTTCTAGATGTCAAGTAAGCTTCTAGATGTCAAGTAAGACGTAACCAAGTAAGCTTCTAGATGTCAAGTAAGCCGTAACCAATCCTAAGATAAGAACTAAGTCTAAAAACATAGGAATTTAAGCCAACTCTACTAAAATTACAAATTCAAGATCACTCGACTAGCCTAACTACGGTTATTCATACTACCCATGATTCCAACACTTAATCCATATCCCAAACCTAGAATCCTATCATGTCCATGCTACAAATTAGTCCAATATAGGGAGGAGGAAATAGGGTCCTAAAAGTTTAAAAAGTATTTCACCTTATGGGACTAAAACCCTCATCTAATCCTTAACACTAAGTCATTCTTCCCATAATCTATCTTAACATTGACAATCACATATAATATATATCCTACATCATCTTACGAAGAAGAGCAAATAGAAGCCTACCTCAAATCTGAACTGCAAATCCTTACATCATTCATTAAATGCCCATCTTCACTTTATAATGCAAAAATGTCACCACACTATCAGAATCATAATCTCCTCATGAATATGAGAATAAGAATACTCATATAAACCTTGTTCTTAAGGTCCAATAATGACACCAAAAACCCCAAGTAGGTCGCAATTATAGAAAATATATTTTAAAGGTCAAGCCAACATGATATGAAGCTCATGGAATAAAAACCCGAAAAAGGGGTGAAAACTAAACAAATTGAGGGCTAAAATTAAGCCCTAAGTGAGTTGGTGTTGTGCATCAAAAACTAAGAAAATTCGCCAATAAATTGATAAAATCTTACATTAAATCAAATGATAATCATGATAATAAATGCTTATCAAGCTCCGAAGTCAACCAAAAGACTTAATTTTGAGTTATCATACCCTTTTGGGGTTTTAGGCTCTCAAGAATGAAGAGGAAATGACAAAAATATGGTTAACGGGGTTATTTTATACCCATACCTAGTATAGAGATATTTTTATCATAGTCCAAGGATAGCAATCGCACTAGGGCAATCGCAATACCCCTTGTACAATCATTGTATCTCCCTTGTGCACCACATATCAGCAAAGCCAACAACTTTTTTTGACCCTCGAAACTTATTCAGAACCCTATGAACATGACCCAATAGTGAAATTTGTGTGTAAACCATATTTCAGATCCAATAAATTCATCTAAATTTTTACCTAAGTTCCTTTCAGTGCAAATTGGGGTCCACACCTATAGTTTTATTTTTCATAAAATTTTCTAAATAGCCCAAAATAGTCTAGAAACCTTAGTGCCTGAACCAAGCGTCCCCCTAGCCTAAAATCTATGTTTCGTGTGCCATAGAGAAGTCAAATTTTCCATCCAAGTTTATTTCAACAAAATATGGATCCCACAGCTATATTTCCACTTTTCTAATTTTCCAACTAATAGGTTGAAATGAGCTTGGGTGCATCGGGACCCAAACCAAGGGTCAACCTCGCCTAAAATCAATATTTCGGAGTTGCTTGAATAGAATGAATTTAACTTTGAGATTTTTTACTGAATTTCTTGCCCGATGACCATTTGGAACCAGCGAAGACTTCTAAATAAGGAATTGGATCTAGACTCCAAATAAACTACCCGATAAATAAACTATCAGTCCCATCAAGTCATGCATAATTTGGGGCAGCTATGGAGAATCTCTAATGACAAAAATAAGCAAAAATATTAAAAATACTAAGAAAATAAGATTAAAATTTCTCAAAAGAAAACACCAAAGCAAGCAACTTTTATTCAGTCACAGTATAATTTTTTTGAGCATGGTTTAGTTCTTTTCTAACATAGTAGATGGGATGTAAGATATTCTCTCATATATGGACTAGGACAACACCTAGCTCAATACTATTGACATCATAGATAACCTTAAATAGCATAGACCAATCAAGTGATAGAACGATAGGGGTTGAAATCAAGTTTTGTTTCAAGCAATCAAACGCTAATAGACATACATCATCAAACATAAATTTAACTTACTTCTCTAATAACTTACACAAAGGATTAGCAATTTTAGAGAAGTCCTTTATGAATCTTTAATAAGAACCTACAAGCCACAAAAAGCTATGAATACCCTTCACACAGATTGCTGCAGGAAACTTTTTAATTACCTTAATCTTTGTCTTGTCAACTTCAGTCTCTTTTTTCAAAATCTTGTGACCAAGCACTATTCTTTGTTTAACAATGAAGTGACACTTCTCCCAATTCATTACAGAATTTTACACCTTACATCTCCTTAAAATATTAGTTAGATGAGCTTGGCAATTTTAAAATAAATCACTTACAACTGACTGATCATCCATAAATACCTCAATAATGTCTGCCACCATGTCAAAAAAGATAAACACCAAGCAATATTAAATAGTTGTAGGTGCAGTACACAAACCAAAAGGTATCCTCTTGAATTCAAAAGTATCGTATGGATAAGTGAAAGTAATTTTCTCTTGGTATTTAGAAGCAATAAAAATCTAGTTGTAACCCAAATATCAACTAATAAAATAATATCATCCCCCTACTAGTAAGACTCTAATACCCGATCCATGAAAGGCATAGGAAAGTGATCTTTCTCTGTCCAAGATTTTAACTTTCTAAAGTCAATGCATACAAATGAACCCGTAATTAGCCTCACAGGAATTACCTCAATTTTCCCATTTGAAACAATAGTGAGTCCATCCTTCTTCAACATATATTAGATCAGGCTTACCCACTTGCTATCAAAAATTGGATAAACCATACTTGTATCTAACCACTTGATGATTTGTTTCTTTACTACATCTTACATAGGAAAATTCAATCTTCTTTGATGCTCAACATTGGGCACACAATATATCTCAAGTTGATTTTTTTTGTGCAAAGTCCAAGAGGAATTCTAATGATATCGCAATAGTCGATCAAATGGCTGATTTGAATATCTTAAAAATAGAAATCAAACCTTCAACTTTCACGTCTACCAAAATAGTTACAATAGTAGTCAGCAAGATATTGTTGGCTCCTTAAAATGCATAAGAAATATGAGATGGAAGTGCTTTGAGCTCTAATGCTGGAGGCTCTTTAATAAATGGCCAAGATCGTAGGGTTACTTTGTCCTATAAATCAAGATCTAAATTTTTTGGTGCATAACTATATTAACCTTTACCTTCAAGTGTGCATCTTATCATAGCCCTTAATATCATCATACAAGGGCCTTAATTTTAAGCCTCACTTTAGTAAGAGCTACAAAATCATCCTAATCGACTATATCAATAATAGATATCACACATATATCTTTTGACAATTTTATGGACTAGAATACATTGAATTTAACCTACTTGTTATTCAACTAAAACATTATATACCCAGTGTTGAGGAATGGACTTTTAAAATTAATGGGCACCTAAAATTTAACCTCAGAATCAAGAATCACAAAATTAGATGGAAAGATAAAGGATGGAACCTTTTCCAAAACATCACATAAGATCCCCACTAGCTTCTTTATAGTACATTCTACCATGAGAAGTCTCATCAAAGTCATGTAAGGTAACCCCAACCCTGACTCACACTGACTATAAAATGCTAGGTACATAAAGGTAATACATGCACTCAAATAATACAAAGCTTTTAAAAATCATAAACTTGCATGGAATTTTTAATGCTCCTGGTTCTTCCTTCTTTTAAACTCTCTAGAGGCTATTGGATTATGATGAGGTATATTATCAATGGGCTCAAAACTTATCATCCATTAGTTAGTCACTAAATCCTAAATAAAATTTATGTAACCAATGATTTGTTCAAGTTCCTTAACTAGAGGGATAATCACCGCCACCTCTTTCAATATAGAAATGAACTATTTTCACTTTCCCTCTTTGGCCTTCTTTTTAAATTTTTATGGAAAAACAGAAGGAGGTCATAGAATGGGAGACAATACTTATACGACCACCTTTTCCTTCCATTTTCTTCATTTAGTATAATATCCCGTACTTATCCTAGCTTGATTCAGCTCTTAGTTGCATGCTTAAGCGGCTTAAGGCTTGAAATTTTCACTAAGTGTTAGGGGAATTCATTATTTTTAAGACCCCTAAACTTTGAGGATTTTCATTTTGGTATTCTTGACCCCAAGATGTTAGTTTTGAAGTTAATTCATATTCAGGGATTTAAGATGTATCTCTCAGGGGAGTTTCAGAATTTTTAGACAAGGTTTGGGTCATATTTAGATCATGAATCTAGAAAGTCACCACGATAGGACCGCGTCACGGTGACTATCCCTTTGGCACGTACATCACATTATAGTGAAGATATTTTCATCTAGTTCTTTATTTATAATTTGAATGCATATGTCATAATATTTATCCTAGTGTATGAAGTGCTTATGAGGTGAAACATATTCATAGAAATCACTTAGAACAAACATGATCTAAGAGCCTTTGATTCATCCAAAGTTTGGTATTCGATTCTATAATGACCAACTTTGAATGTGTCAATTTTGATATACATGATATTTTACTTCACATGAACCACAAAATTTTAGATAATTGAATTATCTTTCCAATGATACCAATTTTGTTATAATCTAACACCCGAGCAAAAAGTTATGATCTTTTTCGTTAGAACCAGTAAGCCATAGTCATTAGACTATGTCACGATAAGCCTTTAATCCATATTTCAGTTATGAATTTTTGTTTTACACGATTTAGGGTCAATTGGGTCTTTTCCCACCTCAACCCAACTGTTCATAACATGATTTGGGCACTAGTTAGGGCATTATTTTGCCCATTTTCTCAAATTTTCCTCACAAGAAAACCCTCCTCATCCCTCAAGATTAGCAATTCAATTACTTTCACTTCCATGAAACTAAGAATTCAAGTTCCCCAAGTTTATAAACCTTTATGAAATCATCAAGATTGGTGTTTCTCTTTCAAGTTAAAAGCTTAAGGTATGTGGGAGTTCATCCATGGGTTCTCTTTCACCCATGAAGCCCGAAAACTCTTTTCTTTCAATTTAAGAATGAATCTTCTATGATTATGATAGTTTGTATGTTTAAGAAAGATTGAATTTCATGTTTTCATGGTAATTTAAATGCAATTAATACTATGTATGATTCAATGCAAGATTTGATTTCCTCATGCTATGAATTTATGTTTCCCATGTCCTATTACAAGTGAATTCCATGTTAAATACCTAATATATGATTTTAGTCATGTAATCATGCTATCTCTTAATGTTTAAAAGTAACCCCATATTAATGTCTTGATATCCATGTGTTTGATGGAATGCCTAAGTTGTGGATTTTGAACAATGATTCCCGTACTGAAGTTTTACGTATTGATATTGTGCTTTATGGTCATTCAGGACTAGGGGGTTATGAACACCCAATAGTAATATGTTTTTACATGTTTCCAGTTTCCAGTTTTCAAGTAACAGGTTATTCATACCATGGATTTAATACCATTTCATACCACTATGATCATGTTGAGTATTACCAGATTAAATTTTAATAATTACCTCAGAATCCGTATCCACTGTTATTTTTACAATAACATGACCTAAGCTTATTATTTATTAGTTATTAGTGTATATACTAGTTAGCCTTTCATTGTCATTCAGTTAGGAGTAGGATTTAGCACTGAGCAAACCCAGGGATGGGGCTCATCTGTCTGTAGAGGATTTGACCTTTAGGATTTAGCACTTAGCGAACCCTGGACACGTCATTAAATTTTTAGTAAAATTTCCTGAGTTGGGCCCTTGGTACGAATGGCACTATCACGTCGTGTCACTGCAAATTGAAAATTAGAAAACTGCACAACGGCGCGACGCAGAGCTATCTCATTGCCACCTTGTCTTTGACCTAGAAGATTGGCACGACGTTCCAGTATCGTGGAGCAACATTGAAAATTGACAATTACTATTTAAGCTACCTCTGCGATGCACTGAAGGCTTAGGTCAAACACCGTCTCACTAAAAAGGCTCTAACTCTTTGCCCCGGTGTTGGATTTATAAGAATTATATATTAATGGAAAGCTTATTCAATTTACCACGTGATAGGAAGTGAAAATTATGGAAATACTATGTATATAAGAATGAATTTTTATTTCAAAGAAAGTTCTAACATCCTTGAGATTATTTTTGAGCTAAGAAAAAGTATGGGTATTACAATATCTCCCCTTTAAGGACGTTCTCCTCGAATGAGACTGACTGAGAGGGAAAACAATGAGGTGAACCTGAATAACTGCAAAATGATCTCATGATGGATGTGACTGACAAGATGAACATAACATACTGAATATGTATATCTGATGCATACGTAACTAATTCAGAAATGCATAACTGAAAGTTCTGAAGAACTAAGTTTTCTCACAATGATAATGCATGTCCGATGTATAAATATATAACTGATCTAATACATTAATGCATATGCAGTGGTATTTAATACCAAGCATATAATGGGAACATAAGCATGAGATTGAATAGTAAGTTAGTGATGCACCCTAATCATGAAACTAAGTAAGATTAAGAAGAGAACTATTACCTTGAGCTTGATATGAGTTGACGGGGAAGAGGTGAGGATACTTGCTACGCATATCTTCTTATGCTTCCCGAGTAGCTCCCTCGACGGACTGATTTCGTCAAAGAACTTTAACTAGAGGGACTTCTTTGTTCCTCAATCTATGAGTATGATAGTCTAGGATTTCAACTGAAATATCTTCATAAGAGAGGTTGTTCTAAACATCAATGCTCTGAATAGGGACTACTACTGATGGGTCAACTATGCACTTTTTAGAAAAGAGACATGAAAGACTGGATGAACTAAGGCTAGATATGAAGGTAATTTGAGCTCTAAAGCTACCTTCACAAAATGACTGAGAATCTTGAAGGGACTGATATATCGGGGACTTAGTTTTCCCTTCTTGCCGAATATCTTCACTCCCTTCATAGAAGAGATCTTGAGGTAGACAAAGTCACCAATCGCAAACTCAAGATCTTTTGTATGAATATCTACATAAGACTTCTGTCAGCTCTGAGCAGCCCAGAGTCTTTCTCTAATTAACTGAACTTTCTCTAAGGCTTCGAATTCTAAGTCAGGACCTATGATTGAGGCCTCACTAACTTCGAACCAACCGATTAGAGATCTACATCTCTTATGATAAATATCTTCGAATAGAGCCATCTGAATACTAGAATGATAGCTATTGTTGTATGTAAACTCAATCAAAGGCAAGTGGTCATCCCAACTACCTTTGAAATCAATTGCACACGCCCTTAGCATATCTTCTAGAGTTTGAATGGTCCTTTCTACTTGTCCATCTGTCTGAGGATGAAAGGATGCACTGAGATAAACTTGGGTACTAAGACCCTTTTGGAATGCTTTCCAGAATAAGAGGTAAACTGGGTACCTTTGTTTGAGATAATACACAACAGAACATCATGCAATTTGACCAGCTCCCTAATGTAGATCTTGGCATAATCTCGGCTAAATAAGAGGAATGAACTGGAAGGAAAAGAGCTGGTTTGGTTATTCTATCTATAATGACCTAGACTAAATAATGCTGATGAAGAGTTTGAGGCAAACTTGTCACGAAGTCCATGTTCATAACTTCCCACTTCCAAGTAGGAATACTGAACTCCTATATAGGACCACTAGGCTTCTGATGCTCTATCTTAACTTGCTGACATGTAGAGCACTTAGTGTCAAATTTTGCAACATCTCTTTTCATCCCTCTCCACCAATAGATATCCCGCAAGTTGTAGTACATCTTTGTGGCCCGTAGAGGAATAGAGTAGCACGCACCATGTATTTCTATATGAATTCACTACCTTATGTCATCTACGCTTCTAACACAAAGATGACCCTAACAATGAAGGACGTCATCTCCCTCTTAGGAGAAAACCTGTATTTTCTAATTCTAAACTGACACTTTTAGCTTGACAAGGCTAGGATCCTTATTTTTCTTTTCTTTCATCTCGGAACCTAGAGATGATTCTGAACTACTCTGAACATATACACCACCCTTTGAAAGGTCGATTAAGCGAATGCCTAGTCTAGCAAGCTGGTGGACTTCTTATACTATTACTATCATCAACATGAGAAATACTACCTATGGATAGTCTACTGAGAGCGTCGGCCATTACAGTGGCCTTGGCCGAATGATAGAGGACACTCATGTCAAATCATTTAAGAGCTTTAACCACCTTCTATGACAAATATTAAGATCTCTTAGAGAAAAGACATACTAAAGGCTCTTATGATCTGAGAAGACATCCACATGAACTCCGTAGATATAATGCCTCCAAATTTTTAAGGCAAATACTACGGCTGCTAACTCAAGGTCATGAGTAGTATAATTCTTCTCATGGGGTTTACCCTATCTAGAGGTGTAGGCTATGACCTTACCATGCTGCATAAGAACATAACCTAAACCCACTCTGGATGCATCACAATAAACTACAAGACCAATTTGCACTAACTGAATATGGTGAATAACTGATGATTTCTTAGAGTTTGGAGTACTACTCTAAGATGGTCTTCATAGTCGTGCTTAGTGCCAGAATAGACCAAAATATCATCTATTAAGATTATGATGAACATGTCCAAGTAATACTTGAACACACGGTTCATCATGTCAATGAAAGTAGTTTTGGCATTGGTAAGACCAAATGGCATGACTAGAAATTCAAAGTGACCTTACCGCATACAGAAAGCTATCTTTAAGATGTCATATTCTCTAACTTAGAGTTGATGATAGTTATATCTGAGGTGTATCTTAGAGATATAACTGGTACCCTAGAGTTGGTAAAACAAGCCATCGATTTTAGGAAGAGGATACTTGTTCTTGATCGTGACTTTATTGAGTTTATGGTAATCTATATACATTCTGAGTGAACCATCTTTCTTGCACATGAAAAAGACTGTTTTGCCCATGGGAAAATGCTGGGTCTAATGAATCCCTTATATAAGAGATCCTTCAACTGTTCTTTTAGTTCTTTGAGTTCTGTTGGTTCCATTCTGCATGGAGGAATAGAAATAAGATGAGTGTTTCAAAAAAGATCGATACCAAAGTCTTTTTCCCTTTTGGGAGAAACTCTTGAAAGATCTTCAGGAAAGACATCTGAATATTCATTTACTACTGGGACTAATTCGGGACTGAGAGCCTCAGAATTGGAATCTCTAACATGAACTAGATGATAAACACATCCCTTAAATATCAATTTCCATGCCCAAAGGTAGGAAATAAGTGTAGTACTGAAAGCGGATACACTACCCTTCCACTCTAGGACGGATTCATTTGGGAATTGAAACTGAACTATTCTATTTCTGTATTCGATTGTGGCATAGCAGGAATGAATCCAATGCACGCCGAGAATGACATCAAAATCATTTATCTCTCTTTCGAAAAAGTCTTCTAAAGTGTCTTTCTAAAATATCATAACCAGGCAGTTCCTGTATACCCATCGGGCTATGATGGTTTTACCCACTGGGGTAGAGATTGAGAAGGGATCTACTAGAATTTCGAGATTGATTCTGAGATCAAGTGACATATAAAGAGTAACAAAAGAAAAGGAAGCTCCTGGATCTAGCAAGGCATAAACATACACATGAAATATCTTTAACATACCAGTAGCTACATCAGTAGAATTTTCTTGATCGTGTCGAATCTGAAAAGCATAGAGACGATTTGGGTGTTGCTTGCTACTAGTACTGGAAGTGGTACCTTGCTGATTTGGGTAACTGGACTAAGCTGAAGAGATTCTGTTGACCCTAAGGACCTGGATGAAAACATTCTCCAACTCTATGGCCTGGCTTTCCATAACTAAAACAAATGCCACTGCCTGCTCTACACATACCCTAATGGTGCTTATCGCAAGTCAAACAAAGAGGATAGGTGTAGGAACTACTAATACTGCCCTAGGTCTTAGATTTTGGGACTTTATCTTCTTTACCCTTTCTGAACTTAGGAACTAGATCACTGGCTATAGAGAGAGCTGGAATTGATCACTTAGGACAACACTGAGAATAGTTTTCTATTTCTCGTTTAGGTTGAGCAAAGTTAAAACTACCTATCTTCGCTCTCTTATTCTTCTTCTCTCTTAGCTTAATCTTCTGCTCCTCTACCTGTTGAGAATGAGTCATAAGCCTAGCTAAGGTTACGTCACTATTTAGCATGGTGGATCTACACTCATTAACCATGTTGTTGTTCACCACTGAAGCTAACTTACTCATCTTGGATCTACTATCTGCAACCACATGAGGGGCATACCTGGTTAACTGAGTGAACTTAAAAAAATACTCTATCACTGTCATATTACCCTAGCTGAGGTTGATGAACTCTAGCACCTTGGCTACTATAAGCTCTTGGGGAAAGAACCTATCTAAGAATGCAGTCACAAAATCCTCCCACTGTATAGGACCTGCATCGTCTGATCTTTTGGTTTTCAATTATTTGAACCAAGCATGAGCCACATCCTACACTTGGTATGTAACTAGCTTAGCACATTCAATAGTAGTCACCCCCATGGCTTCTGTCCTTTTTTGAACTTGATCTAAGAATTCCTAAGGGTCTTCATCTATATTAGACTCGAGGAAATACATAGGATTCATTTAGGTGAAGTCACGAATCATAGTTGCAGCTCAATTGGCCACTGGGTTGGCTGGAATGACTGCTCACTATTCATTATGAGCAGCGATTGATTAAGAAAGAGTGGTAAATGTGGTCATGAACTCCATATGAGAAAAATGATCGCCTAAAGATTCTTCGGGCTGAGGGGCTAACTGATTTCTTCTCTTAGGAGGCATGTTCTAAAATAAAGAGAAGAAGCGGATTACACTAAGAGTCTAACTTGTGATTATGCTCATAGGTACGACATGAATACTAATAGAAGGGAAAATGTTCTTATATATCTCATATACTCTTTTACATTACTAGATGTGGCTTTCAAACTTCCTAAGACTCTACTGAACCTATCTTTGATACAAAGTTTGTAACGACCTGATTTGCTGAACTAGAATGCTACACGGTGATTATGACCCCAAAGGACCATAAGCTAAACCATGACTGATATATGTACCTATATACTGCATAATATAACATAAAAATGTGGAAACATGTACTAAAAGGCCATAAGGTTTGATCATGAACATAACTATATAACCTAGTATCTGTGTGGGGTAATAGCTTACCCAAAAGAAAACTGAAGTCCAAAACATGATAGCCTATAACTCGTCTGTATCTAGTCTGAAAGCCTCTACTATCTGAAGAATCTGATTAAGGAGTTGATGGGACATGCCCCAACTAACTCCGACTAATAAGCTAATCAATGGGATACTAGAAAATAATTATGTCCTTGAAGGATGAGGACTCACTTCTATTCTGACTACTGAATCTGGAATCTACTGCTAATCTGGAGCTCGTGTCTCTGACCCTATGGTGTAACATAAAAAGAAAGCACCCTAGCACAAATGGATCACTACATATTTCCCGAGTATACATGTGAAGTAGGCTAAATGCAAGGGTTCACATGCATGCTAATGCTAACTGACTATCTAACATGAATGTGAGAATGCATATATATTTATGTAACTGTAACTGACAATATGATATCGTGATTACTAAATTTAAATATTGATCACATAACATGACTAATAACATGAATGACTACATCTAAGTATAATTGATAACATGGGTGACTGTAGTTGATAGTACTAAATCTGATGGAACTATCTGAGTTCCGTACGGTATCTAAGTTGACTGTTTCTGAAAGTCCTAAAATTTGAAGAACTATCTAAGTTCTATTACTGAGATTTATTAACTGTATCTAACAGTCCTAATTTTGTAACATAAAACTATCGAAAGCAATATCTAATCGACATGCCCCAAATATGCTATAATATCTAAGTTGGGGTCCAATCTATGCCATAATTGGAAGGGTGTCAATATCGCACCACTAGTAAGGACAATATATGAGTAACCCTAATATAACAGGTAACTCTAGTAAGAACGGTGGGAACCGTCACATAACAAGTTAATACACCTCATATAGCAAGCTACGATGTTTCAACCTATGCTTGCTACATAGTTTTGGAATGTAAGTATTGCTTCTCGGAATTACACCCTCATATAATAGCTGAGTACACATTTTTGGGTTCACTCGATGCTAATTCTTACTTTCATCTGAATAGACACTAAATATGATTTACTGAACTAAAATTAGCATGGATTTAGTTACTAAATTTCCGTGACTAACGGAATACTACTGATATCTAAAAACTGGCTGAGTCATAGGATCATACAGATTTTTCCTAAGTCATAAGACTATGAATTCTATGATTTCATGGCCTGGCTAAGAGTATCGTAAAAAACATGACATGTCTCTAGGCACACAACTAATATTTTAGGGACAAGTACCCCTAGGACTCGATGAAAGGAAACTGACATGACTTGATAATCTAAAATACATAAACATCACCACAATACATTTATTGAAGCATTTCATCAAACGTCTAATAGGAATAAGATTGTATATACATGGGGATTTTTATGATATCATGCTAGTTAGGCAAATTTCGTTTATCTAGGCATTTAATCAAACATATTATAGGTTTAGTATATGTAAAGAACATTATATAATAATTAAACATCATGCTTCAATTCCAATTCCATCGTACAAGGTTTTAGTCATGAGATTTCATAAATATTTATCTATACTAATCAACCCATATGGAATTTATCATCTAATCATTGAATAAATTCCTCATTTATCAACATGATAGAGAACATACAAGGTATGAAAACATGAATAAAATCCATAACTTGTAGTTAAAAAGGATTCTTAGACTTCCTGGATGAAATGAGTCCATAAATGAACACTATACATACCTTAGTATGTGATTTTATGAAGATTAATAGTGAAACCTTCCTGAATTTAAATCCCCAATAGAAACCCTAAATTGTTCTTGAGATAAACCAATATGTTTTGGGTGAAAAGTGGATGAATCGCGTGTTAAAGGAAATATATAGGGGTAGGAAGTTGACCCTTTTAACCCTGGACACATCATTAAATTTTTAGTAAAATTTCCTAAGTTGGGCCCTTGGAACGACGCGGTGCTATCGCGCCGTGTCACTGGAAATTGACAGTTGATAAACTGAACGGTGGTGTGATGCAGAGCTATCACGTTTCCACCTTTTCTATGACCTGGATGTTTGGTGCGATATGCCAGTATCATGGAGTAACACTGGAAATTGACAATTTCCATTTGAGATACCTCCGCGACGTGCTTAAGGCTTAGGTCAAACACTGTCTCACTAAAAAGGCTCTAACTGTTTACCCAGTTGTCAGATTTGGGAGAATTATATATTGATGAAAATCTTATTCAATTTCCTAAGGGCAAGGAAATCAAGGTCAAAACTATTATAATGATAGATATAGAGATATGAATAAAGATAGAGATGGCAATTAGTGATGTAAGGACGACTATAAGGAGAATAGTGAAAAATATATTCCACTAAGCAGCTGAGATATAGAGTCTAGAGTTAAGACTCGCTTTTCTAAGCTAGTAAAGGGACAAGAAAGTCAAGGAAACTCTCTTAAGGATATCAAAGAAGATCTATTGAGACTCAATAGAAAAGTTGAATCATATGCAACAACAATACGACTGTTGGAGAAATAGTTTGGGCATATGTCATCCAAGGTGAATCAGAGACGTCCTAGCACTCTTTTAAGAAACACAGTGGCAAATCCCAAAAATAATAGTAAATGTCATGCCATTGCTACTCGAAGTAGTAAGGTTATTACAGATCCACCTATACCTATTATTGATGAGCAAAAAATAGAGTAAAGATAAGGTAGTTGATGTTGGGAGCAGTAGCAAGCTGAATGATGGAGAAGATAAGTCTATAGAGCCTATACTGAAACCCATTCAAAGACTATGTCCTCCCTATGTGCAAAGACTAAAAAAGCAAAAAGAAGAAAACAACAGTTAGTTAGTTATGAGCCAATTGACAATGTCCATCATTATAGTGCTATAGCTACTAGACCATTGGTAGAGAAGAAGGAGGATCCTAGTGCAGTCACTATACCTTGCACCATTATATCTTTCTATTTTGCATGATTATTGTGTGATTGGGTGATATTATCAACCTCATACCATTTGTAGTATCAAGCAGTTGAGGTTGGACACTCTAAAACCCACCACCATGAGGGTAGTCGTGGCTAATAGAAGTGTGCAGAAGCCAGTTGATATTCTTTATGATGTCGTAGTAAAAGTAGCTTCTTTTATTTTTCCTACTAACTTTGTTGTGTTAGATGATGAATTGAACTTTTAAGTAACAATTATTATTGGCAGACCTTCTATGGATACAGGTAGAAATTATATTGATCTGAAGCTTGGATATCTGATATTGAGATTCAATGATGAATGATGATATTCCACTTATGAAAATCAATGAATCAACTTAATGAGTTGAGGGTGATATCGGTGATTAATGTGTATGATGAATAGGCAGATTCATTTCATGATGTTGATGCAGTAACTTTAAAGGATGATAGTGATGATGTTGTTATTCCTGTTGAATAAAGACTAGGTGTTGAGGAACTTGCAACTGTGTTCATGAATTTTCACTCTGGTGGCATAGAAGAATACGAGGAGCTTGTTGGAAAAGTGTATGGTAGTGGTTACAATTTTGAACCAAAGAAGCTTGATATTAATTTGAAGAATAGATCATCTCCACCAACTCGCCAATCCATTAAGGAACCACCGGTGTTAGAATTAAAGGCCATCCTATCTCACTTTCAATATGCATTTGTAGGGGCCAACAATACTTTGCTTGTCATTATTGCAGCTGACCTAAGATAGTCAGAAGTACAAGCATTGTTGTCAGTTTTGCAGAATTTCAAAAGGGCCATTAGATGGTCTATTACAGATATTATGGGTATTCTACCTGGTTTATGTATTCACAAAATTTAGCTTGAGCCAAATTGTGTTCCATCAATGAAACATCAATGATTACTTAATCCTCCAATGAAGGAGGTGATAAAGAAATAAGTAATCAAGTTGTTAGATGCTGGTGTGATGTTCCCCAATGTTGATAGTAAGTAGGTTAGCCCGATTCAATGTATTTTAAAGAATGGTGGAATAACTGTTGAGCCTACTGAGAATAATGAATTAGTGCCTATAAGGCTGGTAACTGGATAAAGAGTGTGCATGGATTATAGAATGATAAATGCATGGACTCAGAAGCACCATTTTCCAATGCCATTCATTGATCAAATACTAGACAGGTTAGCAGGCAGAGGGTGGTACTATTTTCTTAATGGGTACTAGGGTTTAACTAGATTAGTATGGCACTACATGACCAAGAGGAGACTACTTTTACATATCGTTATGATACCTTTGTATTCAAATAAATGACATTTGGTTTATACAATCTGCCAGGAACATTTTAGAGATATTTGATCTCAATTTTCTATGGTATAGGGGAAGACGCCATTGAAGCTTTTATGGATGATTTTTTGCTGATGGGCAAATCATTTGATGATTAGCTGATGCTCAAAGATGTGAAGGATGGAACTTGGTGCTCAATTGGAAGAAGTGCCATTTAATGGTTAAAGAAGGAATTATGCTTGGGCACAAGATTTTGAAGCGAAGCATAGAGGTTGATCGACCAAAGATTGATGTGATTGAAAATTTACCTTATCAAATTTCTGTGAAGGGAATTAGAAGTTTTCTAGGAAATGTAAGCTGGTATAGAAGATTTATTAAGGACCTCTCATAAATTGCAAGCCCATTTTGCAAGCTTCTTGAAAAGGAGGTCAAATTTAATTTTGATGATGCATGCATGAAGGCTCTTGAAATCCTTAAAGAGAAGTTGGTTACTTCTCCAATAATTATGTCTCCAGATTGGTCCTTACCTTTTGAGATCATGTATGATATTAGCGGTTTGGCCTTATGTACTTTACTAGGTCAACAAAAAGAAAAGATTATCCCATCTGCTATACTAGTAAGGAACTAATCATACTCAAAAGAACTATACCATGATAGAGCAAGAATAATTGATAGTGGTTGCTGCCTCTAAAAAGTTTAGATCTTACTTGATTGGGATCTAGCTGATAGTACACACTAATCATGATGCATTTTGGTACCTAATAGCAAAGAAAGTGTCAAAACCTAGGTTTATTCTTTGGGTGCTATTGTTGTAAGAGTTTGACTTTGAAGTGAAAGATAGAAAGTGCATAAAAAATCAAGTTGCAGTCCACTTATCTAGATTAGAGGAGGAAGCCATGAAGAAGGTTTCTACAAGAGTGAAGATTGATGACATTTTCCCAGATGAACAGATATTAGCAGCTTCCCAAGATCTAATTCCATAGTTTGCAGATTTTGCAAATTACCTAGAAAATAATCAAATCCCAAAAGATCTCTTATACCAGCAAAGACAAAAATTCATGCATGCGGTAAGAAAGTTTATTTGGGATGAACCTTATCTTTTGAAAATTTATGTAGATAGAATCATTCATAGGTGCATATCTGAAGTGGAGATAACGATCATACTTAAGGTGTGTCATTCTCCAGTTAGGGGTCACTATAGAGGGGCCAACACAACCCATATATCCTATAATGTGGATACTATTGGCCGTCCATCTACAAAAATGTTCATGACTATGTTGTTTCCTGCGATTAATATCAATGACAAGGTACTAATACTAGAAGACATGAACTACCTATGACCCATATCTTAGAATTAGAAGTGTTCGATGTGTGGGGCATAGATTTCTTGGGACCTTTTGTGAGTTCATGTGGAATGAAGTACATACTTCTAGCTATTGATTATGTTTCAAAATGGGTGGGAAGCAATTGCACTTCCTAAAATTGAAGCAAGGAGTGTCACAATATTTTTGAGAAAGAATATATTTTCTTGATTTGGTACGCTATGTGCTATTATTAGTGATGAAGGGTCACATTTTTGCAATTATCTATTCAGGAGTCTACTTGAAAAATATGGAGTGGATGAAAAGGTGGAAACATCTTACCATCCGCAGACTAGTGGACAAGTTGAAGTATCTAATAGAGAAATCTCATAAAAATTCGCAAAGACTGTAAATGCCAATAGGACAGATTTGGCAAAAAAGTTAGATGAAGCTTTATGCGCTTACCATACAAATTACAAAAATCCTATTGTTGATTTACCCTATCAGCTTATGTATGGCAATGCTTGCCATTTACCAATTGAGCTTGAGCAGAAAGTACTATAGGCATTAAAGAAGCTGAATTTAGAGTGGAAGGATGCAACTAAGTCAAGGTTGAATAACATCAATGAGTTAGATGAATTCCACCTCGAAGCATATGAACATTTAGTAATTTATAATGAGAAGATGAAGTTTTATCATAATCGGAAGATCGAGAAGAGGGTATTTGAGAAAGGTGACCAAGTGCTACTATATAACTCTAGGCTTCTCTTGTTTCCTCGAGAGATGAGGTCTTGATGTCATAGCCCATTCACAGTCTAAAAAGTCTATCCTTATGGTGCCTTGGAACTCCAGAAGGATGGTTCATAACCATTCAAAGTAAATGGTCACAGCATAAAGAACTATATGGGAAATACAAAAGAGGTGAATGAAATAGTTGATATTTACTTTGATGAAGTCTAAGTAATCAAGGTAATTTAATCATGCCATGATGTTAAATTCATGCACTAAATAGGAGGCAACCTATAAGGCTAGTTGGTGAAATCTGAGTATCCAACTTAGCCACGTTGTGTTGCGATGTTTAATCAAGCGCTATGTGTGAGGCGACCCTTGTTTTGTACTTATTTATTTTATATGGTAATTTATTTGTTCATCAGAGTCAAACTTTAAAAGTTAGACTTCTATGTGCATCAGATATAGGACTTCTTATGACTCATACCCACCGGTATGGGAGTGTAATACGACTTATACCCATAACGAACATGGAAATTTAACAAATTCAAAGTTGTGGAATGGATACAACTCAACTATATGAGGTGTATCAAAACCTTACAACTCATACACATTAATCGTACCCACCAAGCAAGAAATATAAATGAACAAAAGTTTTTGATCAGCTTACGAATGTTGGTCAAGAGTTGTAACCTAACGATATGAATCATAAGGTGGTGTCATAAGCTGACCAATGAACACTGTTCTGACACTAACTAGGATAGGACTCGAGTATATGAGTCATATCTGATGGATACGACTAGCAACCACCTCTTGTACCTAATCCAAAAGGGGTACATTGAACTTTAGCTTTTCATTTTTCTTTTCCTTTTTTTACTTAGTTACTAAACTTAGTGTATTTGCAAGAAATATGCCTCCAAAGACTGCTTCCTCATCCAAAACAATGGCCAAGAAGAGGAATAATCAATAAACTATGGACAGTAAGGAAACAAACTTCTCTAAATATGAAAGCATCAGGGAAGAATATACTAGGACCACATAAAATAAAGGAAGGCACCAACTAAGGAAAAGGGGTAGAAAGTAGTTCCCTAGAATTCTAATTCACCATCAAAGTGTTAGAGGAGAAATGATGCAACTGTCTCTCATCCATACACTCCACAGCATGTGGACGATAATGATGAGGACGATTATAGTGAAGTTGAATCTAGTTCGGCAAAAAAGATTTTAGATAGGGGTTGGGGTCCCAACGAAGAGGCCACTCTGATAGATAGACAAGACCCCCCACTCACACTGGACCCTACTATGGTGCTGA
Source organism: Capsicum chinense (assembly GCA_026120095.1). Classification (NCBI taxonomy): domain Eukaryota; kingdom Viridiplantae; phylum Streptophyta; class Magnoliopsida; order Solanales; family Solanaceae; genus Capsicum; species Capsicum chinense. The sequence continues at coordinate 74,282,161 of JAPEIP010000006.1, read as the reverse complement.
TTATTGAATGATTGGGTTACCCCGGTATGGAAGTGATATTTAACACCGGGTTGTCTCAGCTACTAGGAGGGAAGATTAAGAGATTATTATACGAAGATGGATGGATGACTACTATAGGTATGGTAGAATTGCTCAAGTTTAAATAATGATTCTGAAATTATAGTTTAGAATAGATGATAAGAACTCCATAACAATACAGTGAGTTCCTCATCTATGAGATCTATGCTGCATATAATGGTGAGTTGATATGACAGCATTCATAGGGTATGCTGTGGAAGGAAGTCAAACCTATTACCTCCCTTATGATAGTTGGAGTTCGGGTCGATATATCACTTAGAACTATTGAAAATTTTTTTTGATTGTCCAACATATCAAGCCCCTACCAACACAATTTAAATGGAGTACAGAATCGCTGAAATGAGGAAGATCACTAACTAGACATTGGGTATAGATGATAAATTGGTAATGCTTCAGGAGATTGCAGAGTGTATATGTTTGAATGTTGTGCATGCTACCTAGGTTGAGGGTGGTATTGGATAGTCTAAACAGATCAAGAAAGTTACCCTCAACTTTGAGGGTAAGGTTTGGTGGACTATAGCTCGTCAAAGGCTATGTCCAACTATAGGTGATAATGTACTAAGCTCGTTCTGAGCTACGATGATTGTATGTTTTATGCTTGGGTATGTATTTAATATTCATGAGTTCTTAGCCTAGAGCTGAGAGATAAAGCTATTACAGAGCAGAAGTTGTTGCTAGCCTACCCTTGCATGATCATGCAAATATGTTTAGCTATAGGAGTACTGGAGATCTCAGGAATTGATGACATAAGAGAAGACTGTCGGACTTTTGATATTCAACTAATTTGTGATGTGTCTAATTCATTGGCCAGTCCTATGAGGCAGGAAGTGGATACTATGGCAGGGCTATTACCCCAAGATGATCAGACAAATGCAGCTGCTACTACTGAGGCCATTGAGATAGGTGCACGGACTGAGACTGCACCAATAGATGCAATGAGTATTTTCAATGCCCAGTGCTAGTACAGTTTGTGCCACCTAGGCCACAGTGTATGCCACTCGGGGTTAGGTTTATTTCTCAAGCCGTGTGGGCATAGATGGTGGCACAATTAGCAACGTTGACTACGAAAGTAAATTATATGGAGGGTGGATTAAGAGGCTGAATGACTAGAAGTTGGAGGCATAGGATAGGCGCATCCAAGAGCACTGGAATGCATTTTAGTCAACGTTTACTCAGCAGTTGGGTAGTGGAAAGACACCTAATGATTTTGATTTTAGAGCAGAGTTTGCATAAATAATAAAGATGGTCACAGAGATGTATGAGAGGTCAATGGTTATTGATCCTATTGTAGAGACTATGATTTCTAGAGTAGAGGTGCCAAATATTTTAGCAGTACTGGTGGATGAGCAGACTGAGCAGATCGAGGAAGAAAGAAATGAAAAAAAGAGAAAGAGCAAAAAAGCCAAGGTTGCAAAGAAAAAAGCCAGACTTGGTAGCATCCAGGATGAGCAAGACCATTAGACATAAGTTAGAGAGATGGCTATGGCAGCTGGTGGTTTGAGAGATCCGATTCTAGATGCTGACGGGGTCGATATTGTACCCCCATCTGTTGATAATCCAGTCCCTATTAGGACGGTTACTGAGAAGAGTGGGACGCAATTTGAAACCCTATATTCTTGTTTTGATGCTCTAGTTTCTTGAGCGCTTAGGTATATTTATATCCCTAATCTTGTTATATTTTTAGCATTTGGGACAATGTATTGTTTTCAAGTTAGGGGTGGGGGTACCAAAATATTTTGGAGAAATTTGAAATTTTTTCAGATATAGCTAAAACTGAAAGTCTATTATGACTTCCAGGTCTGAGGCAAGCAGCTGAGATAGGTAGTAGATCAACCCCCCTAATGCAGCGGATAGTTATGATTTTTTAATGATGATTTTTATAGATTTTTGAAAAGTTTTGATGTATTTAAAGATTTTTTTACTTTAATTTTGATGTTTGTTTTGTGATTTATGAAACAGTGCTAATTTTGTGCTGATGTCTGAATTGAGATTGTGAAAAGTGGTGTGAACTATGTTGAAAAATTAAAATATTAAGCCCCCTCAAAATCTTTTTTTTATGAATTACGTAATTTATATAGTTTTGTGAGACTGTTTAGTATCTAATAATGGCATTAGGATTAAGGATAGTACAGTTAGGGACAAAAACTGTTTCATAATTAGATAACAAGTACTTCGTAATACAACCCCTTCCAAGTGTGCGTGTAAGGTTTACTTAGTTCCTAGTTATGTGGGAATCTAGAACTTGCAGGGTTGGTTTTACCTAGGTCTAAGGATGGTTCAGTAGGAAATGATCATAGGCCATTTTTGTGTGAGTACACATGAGCCTAAAATTCTTGAACAAAATCTACAAATTCACTTGATCCAAATATTTGAGCTCTAATAGCCCAATTTTTCTTCGTACACCTATCATCTTCCCGTTTAAACTTACAATGAACTTGTTTATCCCTGGTCCCCTGGGACACTGTGCTATTGAGACTGGCTATTATAAGGGTGCATAAGAGAAAAACTATAATGAAGAAAGGTGTGTATAAGGAAAATAGTTGTAATATGGGAAGGTGTGATATAAAGAAAAGAAAGAAATGTACAAGGTATAGAAAAAAAAGAAGAATAAGAAATAAAGGAGCTAGAAAGCAATACCTTACCCAAATGGAACGTGCTCTGAAGAAAACATGATGTAAGGGTGAAAATAAAATAAGTCATCAATAGTGGACCACTAAAAATAATGCAGTGCCTAAGAGGCTTAGTCACTTTAAAAATCGAAGCTTATCATACCAACCCTAAACCTATGTTACAAGCCAAATAAAGCCCTATAGCGATCCTACTATAACTCTATGAAAACTTAGGAAAAGATCATAAGGGCAATATTATGGTATTTTATGCACACCAATGATACTTCTTTGTGAGAGAGATTCATTTGTATATCCCTGAATAGAGGAGTCTACCCGATTTCCTTGACTATGAGTGCACATAGGTTATATTGCTACGTTACTAAATTATTTGATGAATGTAACACGTATATATTCCCAAGTGTCTATTGCTAATGTAATGCCATCATCTGATTCTGTAAAGTTTTTACATGTGCGGAATTGCTATACGCAAGTATGAGTTGAAAAGTTGAAAATTGAGAGGGGAGCAACAAGATTTAGAATTAAATCCAAAATCACTGCCATGTGTTGTTGAGATCTTCCTATTTTAAGCATTGCCTCAGGGTTAGGAAATAGTATTTGGTTTTGTTTGACTGAGGACATGCAAAAGTCTTAGTTTAGAGTGTTGATGTGGCGTGGAAACAAGACACTTTTGAGACCTAAAACTATAAATTTATGCATGAACTTAGGTTGTTTTTGTTAGATATAATGCACTTTGGTTTGAATTTTCCGTAAAATAGGTTTATAACATTATTTGAACAAAAAGAGTAGAAAAATACCTGAAAAAGACCAACTTCAACCAGTATACGACTTAGACCTTTAATTGTAACCATTCTATATAACTCGTATGTTGAATCATATGAGAAACGGAACCAAAAGCCAATTTGAGAAACCAAGAATAAGGAAGATACGACTCAAGTTCCCTAGTAGTAAGGTAGGATATGAGTCGTATGTTGAAGTTGTAAGCATAACAAAATCCAAGCTACTATTTATGAATTAAAGTATCAAAAGGATACGAGTCGACAGTCTGAGTACAACTCATATAGGGATGCCATATACTAACCAGTGTTCAAGACTGGAAAAGACTAAAGTCCCAGGTAGTGCAGATCAAGTGCACGAGTCATATATGTAGTTACAACTCGTAAGACAAAGTCGTAAGCTAAACAGAGGATTGAATCCTTATGAAGATTAGGCATTGGAAGAGTTACGACATGGCAGGGTATGACTCATAAGCTGAGGATATGAGTGAAGATTGAGTCGTATTAACTGCTGACTTAACTTTACCTTTCCCATTTTTAATTGGATTTTTATGTTATAGTGAGGTACTATAAATACCATAGGGTTTATATTTTGTAAGTTTATGCATAGTAACATTCTTTTGAACATAATTATATATTATTACATACTTTTACAATTATTCTTGAGATTTTGAGGGTTTTATTCAATTGAAGACTTTGGAGTTTATTCATCTTATTCTCATGCAATTGATTTTATGTTTTATTTATTGATAATCAAGGTTTCTTGCACAAAAATGTAGGGATAATCTCCTTAGCTAGGGTTGCGAGAACCCTGACTAATTAGCTATGTAGAGGAAGTGTGACACATATCTTTCTATAGTTTATGCATATATCCAAATTCTTCTTCACTATAATTGATTTCAAGTAACTATAGCATCTTGAGATAAAATCCTGTATTCACATTCTTTCGATAACCAGGATTCTTGTAATTGGGAAAAGGAGATTAGGACAGTAATTTGGGATTTCTACCTCTACCTTATAATCCCCGCCTTCCATCTTATCACTTGATCCAATAACTAAGTATCAAGTGAATTGAGGCCCTAGATAGGGACAACAAGGGAACACCCAACGAAGATAACCAAGTCTAAGGGTGAAATTTATCTTTACTCTCAAAAGGCGACTAATAATACCTATCTTGTAGGCTTTACATGCAGAATAATAGAATAGCGGGTTGATCACGAGAAGTATATGGAGTTGAGAAGCCATGGGAACACGAACCTAGCATTCATCTCCTATTTAATACAACTCATAAGCACTCAAGAATTGATTACTCTTTGCTATTGATAACAAAATCCCCTATTTACTTTCTTTAACTACTGTAGGATTACATCAAGGCAAGCAACTGCTCACTTTTTCCCTATGGGATCAACCCCAACCTAGTTGGGTTATTATATTTTCATCAACCTCATATACTTCTTATTGAGGTATAATTTTGTCCGACATCAACATTTCCCCTCTTTTCAACTTTTACCTACACAAATGAGCATTAAGTTAGAGAATAACATCAAACCAACATAAAAGCATGATTAGGCTTAAAAGGTTCTTGGAAGTCATTAAATTGATGAGTTATAAACCCTCCAAACTTAAACTATTATTTGTCCTCAGGAAACTAAGAATAATTTAATGAGATAGGGTATTCAACTCAAATTCACCCAAAATTAAGTTATACTAAATGAATAAGCTAACAAAGCTCTACATAGATATTCCAAACATGTCATGGCAACAGGTAAAATAGAAATTTTCAATAAGCACATATTTATTAAGCAAGGATGCAAGTTTATATCAAATGAACTTTCAAATCAACAAAGCATCTTAAGAAGAGACACAAATTCTTCAAATATTATCTCAATGTTCACAGTGCAACTTACCTCACTCATTTACCCAAATTTAGAGTAAGAATTCACTCTCTACCCTAACGTATCGAAGCCGCTCACATGGAAGAGTTAGCTCCACACAAACAAGGCATTTCCACTCTTAAAGGAGCTCAAATAATGAAAGAATTTACATTCACCCCCTCGAAGAAATTAAAGTACAAAAAGTAGAACCATAGGCATGTCCTTTGTGTTTTTTGCCCTTAACGTATACTAAGTTTTGAATCACCAAGGTATTGTGGGCCAGGATGAAGGTTTGAGGTGTAGGAAGGAATATATATGGATCAAATGATTAAAACACCTCGTTTAATGGAATCTCTCAACCCCATCTACCCTAAAATTTTCAAACTATCAACCTTTTTCTCCTTTAATACATTTCCTATGTTTCCCTAACATTTTTATTAGCATTTCCGAAACAATTCAAATCCACCATATTCTTTCTTCATTTCTATGACGTTTTCAAGAGACTTTCTAACTTTACGCTCTTCTTAGCACCCCCCTCCCCCGCCATTTGTCTCACTTTTCTTCACATTCTGTGGGCTAGGATATCTAACTTTACAATAAAGTATGTCTCTTATCTCTTAAGCACATGATTTAACCACCTTACATACATCTTTCTTGGCTCACCTTAGCACACCACATTCAACCCTCGAAACTTGGAGTTTGAACCACCCTTACATTACTCTCTCAACTAAACAAAACCACCAATTTTAGGCTTTTTCCTTTATTTCATTACTTAGAATCATGAGAGGCATCAAAGAAGGTTAAGTTCCAAAAGGAATGTTATAAAAATGGATTAGGTGTTTTAGTAATGTTAACATTACAAAACATAAAAAAATAGGCAAACAGGTTCAAAGGGGTAACTAGGAAACAATGTTAAGCTGAGAAGATGGATATATGATGGGTCAAAAATGGCCTCGGGTCATCATCCAAACAAAGATTGCCTAGGATTTTGCTTTTAATACACTCGGGGCATGTTCTAGACTACAGTAATGTACAAGAATTTTTCAAAAGTCTCACCACACATGGCATCGTACATAGAGGGCAAAAAATTTAGCTGTCCAACCAATTTGAGCAACTTGAGCTTAATAAGTTAGTCTGAGTCAAAGACTCATCCATTTAAAAAGAGATCCAAAAATTGAATTTAATGGTCTCACTTCAAAAAATAAATCTATATTTTTTGTTTTTTTTCAAAATCATTTCATTTCTTACCAATGACATTTTGAAAGTATTTTTGAACTTTTGCCTCTTACTAAACAATTAATGAACAACAAAGGTAGATTCAAGGAAACTTTATCATTACAATTCATGGGGTTCTTTCCTCTCAACGCTCAAGTTTTTGAACTCAACATCATCACAGACTCTTCACATATCACCTATTTACCTCGTAAAACAATCATGACACTAATAGAAAAACAAATGACCTTATACCCTTATGAATAGCGTCACCTAATGTAATGACCCAAATTAGGGCCTGGCCAAGACAAGTATCTCAAGTTCAGCGTGGACGGGAGACCACCCCCTTAACCTAGCAAAAACACCACACACTACCTAACAATGGCAGAATTCGAAACATATAAGAAGATAACATAAGATAAGCTCAAAGAATTTAAGATATGTCTATGATCGATAATCGTCAACTAACCAAAAACAATCAACATCACTACCCAAGTACACAGTAATCCCCAAAGCCTTCTAACAAAACCAAAATCAATAACGTATTGGGACATGCCCCGACCCTGATAATGATAATGACAATATTAATGACAATGTGAACTCTCAATTCTAATCAATGAATGGAAACTGATGAAATATACAAGTCTTTTGAAGAATAGATGCTCACCACTTCACAATCACTGACCGATGAAAGAAGATGATCCACCTAACTCTGCGCACTAGAAGTAGAAGTATCTCTGGTTCCTACATCACGTAGGTATACAACGCCTAAAGATAGTTAGTGGATTGAGTACTAGCATGTAACTTAGGGATAAGCAATAAAATAATGCCAATTTAAATCCAATTCAAAACCATATGAACATCATCATATACATACATAACTAATGTACTGGGGAAGGAAACGAGGCTTAGCAGCCACTTTAAAACTTTAACGTGGATTTGTGTAGCTCAACCATCATAAGAAGACATACACAGGCTATATGGGTTCATCTCTTCCCTAGATGAAAGGGCCCTAGTGTGTGTAGCTGCACAAACTTAAAAATACACATATGCACCATGGGGGACTCTAATCTCTCGGCATATAAAGGTGACTTAAGCACCCAATCTTGTATTATAATATGAGGGATTTAAAACTCCCAATCATATAATAAAGGGGACCCAAATAGTCCGATCATTCAAACCCTCACGTCAAAAATTATGGTGTCTAGTAATGTTCACTCGGCACATCTAGTTTCATGACTTAACTAAACAACCATGTTTTAAGTCCCATTAAAACATTTATCACACATTCCCATTCATCGAAAAATAACACATATTTAGGCAAGCATTGATGGTGTAGTCATACCAATTACACTTGCAAGGAAATATAAATATGCCATCATAATTCTATTATCTTTGGAAAATGAATCCCTTTGTTCGTCAAATCAAACCATCATGTTTCAATAACATCTTTATATCATGCAATTGTTTTAAAAATAGTTCAATGCAATTTTACTCATACGCACAACCACTTTCATAAAATTGGGTAGGGGTTGTTACCAAATTAACTGTCAATGTTCACAAAATTTTGGGAACTCATAATCCCCTACTTCATTCAACATTCCCATGCATCAAATTGATTTCAAAACAGCCATTTTAAACACAAACTGTGCTTATGTAAACACTAAACATCACATAAACAATAATAATTCAATACCCTCAACCCATGTTCAAAAACCATCATCAAAACCACATGAACAACTATTTAAAACACATGGTTTTACAAAGTAATTGTTAGGGAAGAGTAACATGCCTGAAATAAAATGAGTTATGGAGATAATTTGTCCTTGAGAGCTCTAATTGAGAACTTATTTGAAAAACTAAGTATGTTGTTTGAGAGAATTTAGAGAGAAAGGAGTGTGTTTTGATTACATTATTAATGAGAAATAAACCCCTTTTATGCTTTATGGAAGTGGGGTTTTAATTGGGTAAGAAGGAAATACCAAAGGGCCCTAAACTTAAAGCTGAAAAATTGCCACCAGTGACTGCGGGTCTCACTATGACTCGTAATGACACATTATGAGTCATCACCACAATTCGTAGACAAGACTGTATCATTAGGCACACATATTGTTGACCCTATGACTTACAACATATGGCTCGTTAGGGGTCCCTACAACTCGTACTGTCTTATTCGTCCCCAGGACAACAACACTTGGAACATACCCAAGTTTGACTATTGTTGGGATGTCACGACTCGTAAAGATTATGTATGACTTGTTGGGAGTCACTCGTTCTAAGAGCAGAAAACTTAGCCACACACATTGGTCAGGCTATGATTTGGGTCCAGCGACTCATCAAGACTCCACACGACTCATAAGGGGCATCATTACTTGTACAGTGAGGATAAAATTTTAGAAATCTTTAAAGGCCAAGAATCTAAGGTGCTATATGCTCCCCCCTTAGGATCATTCATGTTCCAAACAAAGATGTTAAGGAATACATATACCACATGCAAGATTATCCGAAGAGGGAAATTAGAATGGGTACTTGGACTTCATGTGCTCCTCCGCTTTCTAAGTTGTGTCTTCACGCCTTTGATTCCTCCATAGAACCTTTACTAAAGCAACGTCCTTTGATCGCAAGAAGCAAACTTGATGGTCCAAGATCATAATCAGGAATTCCTCATAGGACAAGGAATCTGAGACAAGTACAGTTTCAAAAGGAACAACCAAAACAGGATCGCCTATGAACTTTCTCAACATCGACAAATGGAAGACTAGATGAATAGAACCCAAACTCGTAGGCAATTCTAACTCATAAGCCACTATGCCTACTTGCCTAAAAATATGAAAGGGGCCAACATACCATGGAATAAGCTTCCCTTTCTTTCCAAACCACATCACCCCCTTCATAATAGACACCTTCAAAAACACCATATCCTCCTTATAAACTCCAAGTCACTTAGACTTACATTTGTATAGGACCTTTGTTGACTTTGGACAATCTTAAGCCTATCTCAAATCACCTTTACCTTTTACATAGCTTGGTAAACCAAGTCGGGACCATACAACCTATTCTTGCCAACCTCAAGCCACCCAATGGGAACCTACACATTATACCTTACAAATCCTCATACGGGGCTATCCCAATGCTCGAAGTATACCTATTATTATAAGCAAACTCAATGAAAGGAAAATGGTCATCCCAACTACCACCAAAATTGATCACTCTAGACCTCCACATATCTTCCAAAGTGTGTATCATCCTCTTTGTTTGTATATCTATCTGAGGGTAGAAAGTGATGCTAAGGTTTACCTTAATCCCCAAACCTTGCTGAAAAGAATGCCAAAAGTGAGATAAGAACTAAGTACCTCTATCAGATATAATGGAAACTGGAGCACCATGTAACTTTATGATCTCCTTAATGAAGAGATTAGCATAATTTTCTTTCGAATAATTAGTCCTCACTAACAAGAAGTGACCATACTTAGTCATCCTATCCGCGATTACCCAAATGGAATCAAACTAATGAAGGGACTGTGCATGACCAGTAGCAAATACCATATTAATCATTTGCCATTTCAATATGGTCAACTCAATCTCTTGAGACAAACCACCAGGCCTCAAATGCTCAACCTTCACTTGCAGGCAAATTAAAGACATAGTTACAAAATTGGCCATATCTTGGTCGAACTAGGATGAATACTGTACCTCAACTTATGAACTTCAACCAAAATCCTCTCTCATAGCTCATCAACATCTAGAACACATAACCTACCATGGTACCTTAAGATACTATCACCACTAATCACAAAAGCCGCCACCATTTGCTGACCCACATCATCCTTGATCTACATCAATATAGGTTCAAGACCTATTTCTCTTTAACCTAAGCAACAAGTGATGGTTTCTTCATATCTTGTACAATAAAACTATTATCCTCAGAGTCTAAGAGACAAACTCCAAGATTAGAAAAGTGGTGAATATCCTTCACAAGTCCTCTCTTCTCCTCATCTATATGAGATAGGATTCTTATGGACAACCTACTACGAGCATCAACAACAACGTTCACTTTACTTTGATGATCGCGAAGAGTGATGTCTTAGTCCTTAAGCAACTCAAGATATCTCCTTTGCCTGAGATTCAACTCCTTCTGAGTGAATATATATTGAAAACTCTTATGGTCTGAGAAGATATCACCATAAACCCCATACAAGTAATAGCGCCAAATATTCAAAGCAAAGACCACAACCAACAACTCAAATCATAAGTCGAATAGTTCTTCTCATGTACCTTTAACTTTCTTAGAGCAAATGCAACCATCTTTCCATACTACATGAACTCACAACCCAGTACCATTCGGGACCCGTCACAATAAATAACAAAACCATTGATACCCCCGGGTATAGTCAAAACTAGAGCAAAAGTTAACTTATCTTTCAACTTTTTAAAACTTCTTTAATAAGTATCTAGCAACAAGAACTTCACCTTTTTTTGAGTTAACTTAGTCAATGGTGTAGCAATAGAAAAGAAGTTTTTCAGAAACCTTATATACTAGTGGGTAAAATCGAAGAAGCTCCAAATGTCGGTTGGATTCGTGGGTCTAGGCCATTTCTTAACCACTGCAAAATTCTATGAATCCACCATGATATTTTTACTAGAAACAACATGACTGAGATAGGTCATAACATTTAATTAGAACTCACAGTATGAGAACTTTGCATAGAGTCATTGATCTTTCAAGGTTTGCTACCCAAGGCAGTGGTGATTAGTATGATCCACCTCACTCTTAGAATACACTAAAAATCATCAATAAACACAATCACAAAATAATCTATGAACTGATGGACGACTTGGATCATAAGATCTATAAATGTAGTAGGGGCATTAGTCAATCGAAAAGACATCACCAAAAACTCAAAATGACCTTATTGGGTTTGGAAGGCAATTTAGGGACATCCACTTCCCTAATCTTCAATTGATGGTAACTTGACTGAAGATCAATCTTGGAAAAGTACTTAGCACCCTTAAGCTAATCAAAGAGGTCATCAATCCTAGGCAGAAAATATTTATTCTTCAAAATCACCTTAATCAAATAGCGGTAATCTATACATATCCAAAGGGACTCATCTTTCTTACGCACGAATATAATCGAAGCACCCTAAGGAAAAATACTAGGGCAAATAAAACTCTTATCTAGAATATCTTTCAGCTACTCCTTGAGTTTATTCAACTCAGTCATAGCCATTCTATTGATAGGTATAAAAATAAGACATATTTTTGAAAGAAGATCAATCACAAAATCAATTTCCCTATCAGGAGGAACTCCAGGAAGATCCTTAGAGAACACTTTGAGAAACTCATAGACCACAGGGATAGACTCCAAATAAGAGATTTCAGATCTAGAATCCTTAGCATACACTAGATGGCAGAGGCACCCCTTGGAAATCAAGTTTTGCGCTCTAAGATACGAAATGAACCTTCCCTTAGCAACTAGGGTTTTACTTTCCCACTTAATCACCGGATGATTAGGGAAGTAGAAACTGACCTTTTGGGTCTGATAATCAAGAGGTGCATAACATAAATTAAACCAATCTATCCACAAAATCACATCAAAGTCTAACATGTCTAACTTTATCAGATCCATCATGGTCTCCCTACCAAAGAAAGACATCACGCAACCCTTATAGATCCTTTTACCCTCAATAGAGTCACCCACTAGGGTGGATACAAAGAAGCAATCAAAAATACACTCAGGATCAAAACCAAAATGAATAGACACATTGGGGTTACATAAGAGAGAGTAGACTCAATATCAAGAAGACAATACACTTCACGAGACAAAATTTTTAGCATATCACTAACAATATTAGGGGCACCTAAGAATCCTTGTAGATGGCAAGAGCAAACAGATGGTTCCAACCAATGCTGAAGCTAGAAGAAGATGTACCACCCTTTGGTGAAGGACCTAACGTAGTAGCAACAAGGATCTTTTTTCCCCAGAATTAAAATTGAAGGACAATCCCTCTACATATGACCAATCTGACCACATTTAAAGTACTTGTTCCTCCCTTCTTCACAAATACCATGATGCACCTAACCATGAAATCCTCAAAAGGGATATCATGGTGATGACTAAGCCCCACTAGCTTGAGATAGGGCATCTTGTGCCTTAAATCCATTGTTTTTATGAAAATGCCAGTCACCCATTGACTTCAGACAAGGATTGGTAGCCATAGAGTAGGAACTAGATCAGAATACCAAAACTTCTTATTTTTCCTTTTGCTCATCTTTGCTTATTTCTTCTTTTACACTTTTTTCACATACACCACTAGTCTAGAGATATCCATATCCCTATTCAACAAGGCATCCTTGCTTTTTAAGATCAAAACACAGGATAAATTAAAAGCAAACTTTCTCATTATAGTCTTTATGCTGGACACTAATTTTGGATAATATTGTGACAATTGATAAAATTTCAAGGCATACTTTTTTATTTTTCTCCTACCTTGCTTCAAATTCATGAATTCCTAAGCCTTTTCATCCTTCAACTCCTGAGGAAAGAAGAAATACAGAAAAGCACTAGAGATGTCATCCCATAAATTGTACTTAGCATCACTACCCCTAGACTGGTCTTATTCCTCAAATCACTGATACACTATATCCTTCAACTGATAAGCATCAAACTCCACAACCTTAATATCCATAGCATGAATTATATGAAAAATCTTTTCTATCTCATTAATGAAATTTTTAGTGTCTTCCTCAACTTTAGAACTAGTGAAAGTCAGAGGACTCAACCTCATAAATTGGCCAAATCTAGTAACCTCAGAAGATGAAGCAACATGCTCAGTCTTAGAGGTCACCAACTGGGTAAGAAAATTGATTGATTGGCAAAACTCTGCATTAGACATATCATCTTTTATGTATCCAAGAAGGTCTAAGAGAAATCGGTGGAACTCTACACAGTGCAGTATAATTGGCGGTTGGAGCTCTAGATCGAGTTTAAATTCCATACGTAGTATGAGCTCCATAAATACTATACTTAAAAAAGATAGAAGATTTTCCATGAGCATCAAATCTTCTAGGAGGCATGATCTAAAAAGCAAACATACGAGATAGATATGAGATTTTAAGATCTTAGACTTTATAGCCTAAAATAGGATAACAAGTAAGGGAAATATTCTGAAATACCTCACTTTATAAGTGTAGGACCCTACACACTCATTAAAGGGACTCTACTTGACACGACTATATGGACACCCAATGACACTAAACCTAGACTCAAATATGAACTTTTTCATAACCCAAATAAGGGATTGGCCTTGATGGGTTTCTCAAGTCCACTATGGATTGGAGACCACCCCCGATACCAAGATAAAACACCACACACTACCTAACAATTGATGAATACCAAACATATAACAATATATAATAAGAAAAGCTTAAAGAATTAAAGATATATGTATGATCGATAATCATCAACAAACCAAAAACAATCAACATTACAACCCAAGTTCACAGTAATCTACAAAGACATCTAACAAAACCAAAATAAATAAACTATTGGGACATTCCATCGAACCTGACAATGACAATATTAATGATAATATGAACTCTTAATTTTAGTCTACGAATGAAAACTGATGAAATGTCCAAGTCTTTTAGAGAATGGAAACTCACTATTTCACCACTAACAATAAAGCTTCGAAAGATGGTTAGTGGGTTCAGCAATAGCATCTAACTCGGGGATAAGGAATAAAGTAATAACGCACATGAACATCATTATATTCATAAATAAATAATATTTTTGGGAGAGAGAACAGTGCTAAGAATGTATTTTAAAACATAAGTGTTGATTTGTGTAGCTCAACCGTCATAAAAAGGCACCCACAGGCTATATGGGTCAAACTTTTCCCTAGCTGAAAGGGCCTCTGTGCGTATAGCAACTTGATTCAGAAGATGTACATAAGCACCATAGGGGACTCGAACATCCTATCTTATCAAGGTTACTTAAGAACCTAATAGTGTAATATAATATAGGGGACTCAAACCTCATAACCATATAGTAAAAGAGACTCAAACCACCCACTCATTTAGAACTCCATGTCTGCAATCGCGGTTTCTAGTATTTAATATTTGTATCGTCATGCCAACTACACTTGCAAGGTAATATCAACCAGCTATCATAATACCATTAACATGGGAAAATTACCCTCTTTGTTAATTAAGTCAAACCCCCATGTTCCAATAACCTCTTTATATCATGCGATTGTTCTAAAAATAGTTCAATGCAGTTTTTCTCGTACCCAAAACCACTTTCAAAAAATTGGGTAGGGGTTGTTCATTGTTAATATTCATAAAATTTTGGGAAATCAAAATCCCATTGATCATTCACCATAACTATGTATCAAATTAATATCAAAACCACTATTTAAATACAAACTATACATATGTAAATCTGAAGCATCACATAACCAACAATCATTCAAAACCCTCCACTCATGTTCCAAAACCTCCATTAAAACCACACGGATAACTATTTAAAACATATGCTTTTATAATTCATTAGTTGGTGAAGAGTCGCATACCTGAAATATCGAGTGTTATGGAGAGAATTCGCCTTGAGAGCTCTAATTGATAAACTTATTAGAAATCCTAAGTATCTTGCTTGAGTGAATTTAGTAAGAAGATTGTGTGTTTTGATTATGTTATGAATGCAAAATTACCCCTTTTATTCTTTAGAGATGTGGTGTTTTATATGGTTAAGAGGGAATTGACTAAAGTAACCTCAACTTAAAAGTTAAACAATTATCTCCAGTGACTATGGGTCATACTGCATCTCACAATGACACATTAGGATACGTCACCAGGAGTCATATCCAAGATAGCGTCATTAAGCACACATATTACTAACCCTACAACTTACATCATAAACTCTTTAGGGGTCCTTATGACTCGTAAGGACCTAGTCGTCACCAGGATAGCAACACTTGAAACATACACTAGTTTGACTATGGTTTTGATGTCACCATTTATAATGAGACTATACAACTCATTGAAAGCCACTCACACTTAGAGCAGAATTGCTAGCCACACATACTAGTTAAGCTACAATTTGGCTCCAGTGACTTATTAAGACTCCCTACGACTTGTAAGAGAAGTCATTGTCTGGACAACAACAATAAAATTTCTAAAAATTTTAAGGACCCAAAATTTAGGGTGTTACACCCAATGTATCATAGGTCACAAAAACAATTTATGTCTTCTCGGGTTACTTACACTTTACTTGGGGATGGTATGATAAGCACATTAATCGATGAAACCATGCATGCAATATTCGTCAATAATTTCATATAAAACTACGGGTTATCCAATATTTAAGACAAATTGGACTCAAAACTATGCTTCAAAAAAGATCTCATAAGGCCCTAAGGAAGTTCACCTTAATCTTTACAAGCACATAAGGTGTTCTACTCTTCTTGGTATTTTAACAAATATATGGTGTGCATGAAAGGTAAAAGCATGAAAAATAGAATAACAACATATGTGAACAAGATCAAGACACAAAATTTGTCACCAAACACACCTTTTGTAATCATACTAACCCAATTAAATCACCCACCACTCAATTCCGTAAACAAACAACAAGTTGGTATTTTGTCAAACAAAGTGTGTGCACTAGTGTATGGAAGAAAGAGTTTTGCAATTGAGCATGTAAAACAAGGCACACACTCAAAAAACTTTCATCCCAACAATCATATTCTACCGAATTAAGCTCAAATTAAATAAATTTAAACCCAAAAGAAACCCTTGAATGTGATCACTATTCATACTTTAAAAAAATTTAAATAAGGATAATACATTATGAGTTTGTTTAACAGAGGAAAAAGATAAAAGGAAAGTTAAATATACTTATTTAGGGTTTAATTCTTGAGATAAGAACCTTAGAGTTTGAATTGAGATTTAAAACATTTGATAAATGAGTTGTTTGCTTTAAACTCTTGGTGCAGGGCTTAGTTTTGAGCATTCGAACTTAATTTCTCGCTTCCCAATTTTTTAATGTCACCTGCAACTACCAAAAAGAAGATGAAAGTTGAATCAAAACAGTAGAAAACATCAAGAAAATTCCTTGGGTTGACTCCCTAGAAGAACCTTAGTTAAAGTCGCGACACGATATCTTTTGACTATCATTTATGTCTCCACATAGAGGATTTGAATCGTCAGCCCAACTTTCAGTTAATAAATATTTAAGATACTTTGAGAAAAGAAGATAAGGGGACAATGATATATATATATATATATATATTATATATCGCCATATTGAATTCTTAAACGTTTTACCCAACTTCACATCAAACTTCTGAATAGGGTCATTGGGTATAGGTGAGAATATCATAGACCACTAGTTAAACATTGGATTTTAAACTTCTTGGCCTTCAAGTGAGGGACATTTTTTTGACCTTTTTGAATGACAAACTAAAAAATATATGGATTATGTACCTCATATCAAAAGCTCATTCTTTGCTCTGGTGGTTCGACTTTCATCACATCCACCAATCATAATGCCGAAAAGTGGTTGGAATAAGGTTATTTTCCTAATTTTAGGGTCACATTCTTCTTGAAATTCTCACCCCAAAATGAACTAGAGGCTTCACAAAGGATTTAATTGTATTTTTCTTTAAACTCTAGTACCGTTTCCTTAGTTTTTGTATCCTTCATTATTTTTGGTTGTGTTGGTTGGCTAATCACTAAAAATTCTTTAACATCAAGCTCACCATCAACCACTTTGCTTGATACCTTTTCTTTATCAACCTCATTTTAAAGATTGGGCATATTCATGGTACTTGAATGATCGACATTCTAACCCATTTATTTTTTATTTTAACTTTTTTTTTCAAATACCACAATGGATTGAAGCAAGTCCTCTCCCATTGTAGTCACGCAATCCAAGATTGTTAGAAGCATCGCTTCAACACTTTTGTATTTGGCACATTATTCTTCCTTTGTCACATCATGAGACCTATCAAAATTCTAAATATAACTAGTCTATTCGTTAGTATAACCATAGGAGGGGGAATTTCGACAATCACTCTAGTGTCTATCTTTACCAACACTTAAAGAACAATTGTATTATTAATAGGATTGAGATGGTGTACATACCTCTTTTTGGGAAGCATATTTATAATTTTGCCAAAAGTGGGTCCACCACAATAAAGACATGGATCATCAAGATAAGATTCACAACCACCAAACTCATTTTCATTCCATGATGCCACAGTGAAAAATAGACAAAAGCAAAAATCTACCTAACACAAAAAACAAAAGAAAATCACAAATGCATATTGAGATATTTGAATCAAATCAAGTAAGGTAAAACTCCAAACTTACTCAATATGCCAAATTGTTCCCAAACAACGGTGCCATTTTTGATAACTCTCAACTTACATATCAAATTAAGTGCAAGGAGGTCGTTGTGAATATAATTATCCAAATTTAAGTCAGGTTTGAATCTACAAGGAAAAATGTGAATGGTGATAGAGTAAGTTCAAAATAAAATTTACATGCTAAATTAAAATATGGGATACAATAGTTCGGTGGTTTGAATGTTTTCAAAGATATAAAAAATTTACAACTTCTAGAAGACTAACTCATGGCTAACAAAAAGTAGAGTATAATAAATTAGGAATGGATTTTGGGGTCATGTGATTCTCTGTGCAAACTCTTGCATGAGTAATTGAGATTTTATCCAAATTTAGCTATAGTCATTTGTAAGCTATATTTAGATGTTTTAGTGTCTATCTTTTAATAAAACACTAAATTTCATTTATAGGTTCCTTCAAACACCTCACAAGTGTGGCAAAACAACCAATCGATACCTTAATTAGCACCCTTATTTATAAGATGGTACTATTAAATGAGTTAACTCAAACAATACTGTTATTTCAAAGAAGATGCCATCCCATAAGCTAAGTCAAGTTATTGTTTGTAAATAGCCCTCACCCAATGCCCCTCTTTCAAGGATGGTATGCGATCCTTATTGATTGGGGTTTTCACCCATAATTTCTAATTCAAGCATTGAGTATAAGCATAATCCATAACAAATAGCAAATTAGGAGGATAAATCACCAACACCCATACACTAATTACAACCTATTAAAGCATAAGGACAAGAGGAAGAATTAGCTACTCATAAAGATAGAAAGTAATGATATATAAGAAATTCCACAAAATTGATCCATGAAAGATATTGAGAATGCAAATCCAAACTTTAAATTTTAATAAATCTTCAATAGAACTTACTAATCATTCATTTAGGAATTACTATAATGTCTTCTTAGCTCAAGAATTCTACAAAATTGTCCCAAGCTCAAGGAGATAAGATAAAATTTTAAGATGAAAGATAAGAGAAGGTGAAAATGAGCTAAAAACCCTATTTAATCACCAATTCCACATTTGCCAAATATTACAAAAATGTCACCTTGCTCTTGGTCTCTATAAGCAAATTATAATTTTTCCTCCTTATCGCGATCTCCATATATTTATTGTGATCAGGATAACATGATCAATCTGGTCACCTTGTGATGGTAGAGGTCTGACATGGCTTTGAATCGCGATCGCAATACTCAGGTCATGATTGCGGCACCGACGGTGAATTCATGGGCTTGATTTCAAATATTTAGCTATTATTGCTCATATTTATTCTCTTTACAACTTTCACCTACACAAATGAGCATTAAGTAAGTGATTAGCATCAAATCAATGAAAAAACATGATAATTTAGGCTCAAAAGGTTCTAGCAAGTCATCAAATTGATGACTTATCGCACACCAATGAAGTTTTAGACATCAATATACAAAAATGAAAAATAGAAAAAAATCTAAAAATATATGGAGCATGTTTAATTCAAGAAGGATCTATATAGACTATCAACCAAGAAATGGAAAAAATTCAAATGTAAGTCAAAATCACCTAACAGTGAGATAAAAGAACCTAGGTGTCTTACAAAAGTCATTTTTGTTTTATAAACATACCTTACCCGAGGCTCTTGCCTCCCGTAGTGGTCAGGGGTTGAGCCAAACACCCCCAAGACTTATCATAGATAAATTAAAAAAAGTACAAGAAAGGGAACATAGACCTTACCTCTAATCCTATGGTAGTTTAAAGTCAAGTAGACTACTAAGGTTGGTCGACTCTTCACCAATACTAGAAATGAAACCTAGATCTAAGTACCTAGAAGTGTGGACTCCTCTCTGTACAATATAATCTAGGAAAGCGTAACTAAGGGAGACTCTCCCCTTATAATATAAAGGAAAAAACTCATACAAATGATCATAAAAAGACCTACCATAATGAAGCCTAGATAAAGAAGGAAAGACCGATGGTGAAACTAGAAAAGAAGCACTACAAATGAGTTCCCAACTACTTTAGTACAAAATCACAAAACTTAACGGGAACTCTTTGATTCTCTTTATCTTTCTTCTTATAAAATTAATCATACCAAGTTTATCAAGCACGAATTTTCCTTTTTTTTCTTTTGGTAACTGCTAAAAATTGAAGTAGTGTTGAGAAGTATCATAAATATGACTGATTTTAAACGGAGAATCGGCTACAAAAATCACTTCTCGATAAGTATACCTGAGGTAAGGTCTATGTCCTCCAACTATTCCATGATTCCATTGATGTTTTCAAGATAAGTTTGATGTTTCCAAGGAGCTATAGCATGTTGCTTGATCCACTTAACAATGAGTTCCAAATCGACATTTAAAATAACCTTCGTATAACTATGTTGTAAACACCAATTTATACCAATAGTAGCTGCTTCTATTTTGGCTTTATTGTTAGTTTCGAACCCAAGAAGATTGGAATATGAAAAAAAAAGATCTCCCTGATAATATCTCATTACATCTCCAGCTCCAATCCTATTGGGGTTGTCAAGCGCACTACCATTTGTATTCAACTTTACTACAGAATTATTAGGCTTGACCCAACCAACCTCTTTCACCCTAGTCATCTAGTAGTACCCCACAAAAAATACCACTATGTCTTTCCAGTTTAGAGGCCAAGAGACTTAGGGAAAATTGGTTATTAAAAGAATGGAAAGGTTCTTGAAGATC
Organism: Capsicum chinense; assembly: GCA_026120095.1. Lineage (NCBI taxonomy): Eukaryota > Viridiplantae > Streptophyta > Magnoliopsida > Solanales > Solanaceae > Capsicum > Capsicum chinense. The sequence continues at coordinate 74,261,495 of JAPEIP010000006.1, read as the reverse complement.
AGAAATTTCACTCTAGCAAAGTTTGACGTCTTACCTCCATATTTCACCATACATATATTCTTCCATAAGTTCTAGCAAATAAATATTAGGATAGCATGAAGAAATTGCTTATGAGCTTTATTTTTATGACCAAGGATCCACCATCTCATTATCAGATTTCTAAGAGGCATTGTGGTGTGATTAACACCGAAGGAGTTAGAGAAAAATTACTAGATATTTCTTCCAAAATGAACACTAACCATTATATGCTCAATTGTATCAGGTTATGGATTATAAAAAAAATGGAAATATGATAGCTAATGTTCTAAAGAAGTTAACTTCTTATCAGTAGGTAATTTTTCTCTTAGTGCTCTCCATAAAAGAAAAGAACACTTAAAAGGAACATACTTATACCAAGTATACCTATTTATCATTGCCTTACTTCTGAGAGGTCTTATAAGGTTTCAGGCTGGGGAAACAGTGAACTTACCAATAGTAGTTGGTGTCCAAATAGGCTGGTCAGCAAACCCTTTGTAAAAATAAAAGTGTGTTTCCATGATCTGATGCACTATAATCGAAGGTAGCAGCTGATTGAGCCTTTAAATATCCCATTCACCTTGCACCCATAGCTGATTGACTTTGATGTAATTAAGTCAAATAGGCCCCTTATGTAGTAATAAACTGGACCAACACCTAGCCAATCATTCCACCGAAAGTAAGAAGTACCAGATTTCAATCTCCAATGAATGTGATTTTCAGCAATTTGTTTGTTGTGCATTATGTGTTTCAAAAATAGAGAGGTACCAATATTCCAATTATTGATAACAGGATAAGCTCTTTGACAGTGTTTAGCATTGACAAATTTACCCTACAAGGTATCTTTATTTCTAAAAATCCACCACTGCTTAAATTGAAGAGCAACACAAACATCATTGAGGTGTCTAGTAGAAATACCCCTTCTTCAGTAGGATAACTAAGATTTCTCCATGAGGACCAATGATATTTCATCTTATTATCAGACCACCCCCAAATTAAATCAACACACAAGCTCGAAATTTACTTAAGAATGGTACTAGTGGGGACTACTGCCGATAAAATGTGAATAAAAAGAGATCGAAGCATATACTTAATAAGAGTTGGTCTATCCCCATAGCTGAGAATTTTAGGATGCTAACTACTATTCCTTCCTGCTACTTTAGAAAGCAAACTAGAGTAATAGATGATTGTTTATCTACCTATGTAGATGAGGCATCCTAGGTAAGTAATTAGACTCATCTTCTGCTTGAAACTACTTTATTTCTTGACTCTATTGATGGTACTTGGAAATGCACTAGAGTGCATTATGAAATGAATTTTGTCCTTATTAATAAAGTGACCGAAAACCTAATCATAATCAGTAATTACCTGCATAATAAGTCTCAAATTAGCTATTTCCCTAGATGTGAAGATTATTACATTATATGCAAAACTTATAATGGTGTAAATTTATGCTCCATAGTGAAACCATGATACAACTGATGATAGTGTAAATTGTTCAACATTCTTGAAAGAACTTCAGCTCCCAAGATAAATAAAGTCTGGGAGAGGAGGACGCCTTACTTTTAGCCTCTAGAATAGTGGAATAATCCATGTCTTGATCCAATGACTATCACTGAATACCAATTTTTAGAAATAGTTCTTCAAATCACATTAATAATGCTCTCACCAAAACTCATTATTCTGAGAACCAAGCAAATAAAGGACCAAGAAACTCTATCATAAGCCTTTACCATGTCTAATTTAATCACAACATTACTCTTTTCATTAGGCTTCTTAATACTGTGTAAGATCTCTTATGAAAGCATAATATTTTTCCAGATATTTCTGCCCTTAACAAAACTAGATTTCTTGGGAGAAATCAAAGTGGGTGGAATAGGGGCTAGTCTAAGACTAATTATCTTGGAAATAATCTTATAAGTAAAGTTACTCAAACTTATGGGTCTAAACTTGGATAATTTATTAGTATGATCTACTTTAGGAGTAAGACCAAAAAAGCATGAGAAAATTAGTTAGTCATAATGTTATCACAAAAGAAATACTGGACCACTTGTAGCAAGTCATGCTTAATAATATGCCAGCAAGTTTAAAATAATTTGACATTCATGCCATCAGGACCTGCTATAGAATGAGGGCTCATACAGAATACCACTTTCATAAGCTCTTCTAAGGTAGGGTCTTGTTGGAGCATGTTATTCTGATCATTAGTCACCAACCTAGGGATATAGTTGAGGAATTCTTCTGGAACAATCTCCTATTTTCCAGTAAATATCCCTTGAAAATAGTCACACCCTGCTATAGCTATATCACTTTCACCTTGTACCTATTCACCTTCATCATTCTTTACTTTATGTATGAATTACTTCGTCATTCTTCCTCTAATTAAAGTATGGATGTATCTAGATTTAGCATCACTATTCTTGAACCATTAAAGTTGAGCTTTTTGCTTGAGAATGGACTCTTCAAGTATCAGAAATCTTATGTATTCACTATTAAAATGATGCAAATTGATCCTATTCTTGTCAGTACTATTAAAAATCAGCTTAGCTTCTGCATTTGTAACCTTCTCATCATACCTCCTGACTTTAGCATAAATGTCATAAAATTCTTTCTTTGGCCAATGACTAAGAATGTTGGCCAGCCTTTTAATTTTTTGATGAAAAGGCCATATAGGATCTTCTTCCCAAGGCTTGTTCCAACAATTCTCAACAGTTTTCAAGAATGTCCTGTTCTCCACCCAACAATTTAAAAATTGTAGGTACTTGATGTGATTTTTCTATCAATCCTACATTTCCAACAAAATGGGATAATGATCTGAACCCATAGAAGAGAAAAGATTATTGGTAGTGAGGGGCATCTTCTCTAGCCAATCATTTATGCCTAAATCTCTATCCAATCTCTTCCAAATTCTGAAATTTATATCTCTCAAATTGGACCAGGTGAACTTTTGTCCACTAAAACCAATGTCCGAGAGACCACAAATTTCAATAACCTATATAAAATCAAAACTTTTTCTTATATTATAGGGAAACCCCCTCCCCCCCAATTTTTCATCTAATACAGTGATTATGTTTAAATCACCTACAGAACACCAAGGCTTATTAAGAGAAGAAAAATATAGCATTCTATCCCAGAGAGGCCTTCTCAAACTGTGTTGGAATTTTGCGTATACAAAAGTCATCATGTAGGTTTCAGTCAACCCCACATGAGTGATAACATAAGTGATTTGTTTCTCATTAGATTCTACAATATCACAGTTAATATCATGAGTCCAAGACATCCATATCTTACCATTAGCATTGCAGGCTACCTTGTCTAATTTTAATTTAATTATGATATTGTGGGGCTGCGAATTACTAGAAAAATTTTCAATAATGGTAATAAGAGAGAGGTGATGGCTATTAATAAGAGATTTAAGTCTTTCCATTTCCCCTTAAGTATTAATATCCCTTGCATTCCAAATGAGTTTTCTAATCATAATAGACCTTTGGCATGAAACCTAGTGAGAACCGCTCTCTTACTATTAGCAGACTTTTTTGTAGAAGTACTTCTGGAGAATTTAGCTTTCTGTTTCTATCCTCTTGGAGATAATCTCTACTTGTCTATGTCTTGCTGAATTTCCTAATGAATACCTGTATCCACAATATGACTAAAAGCTTTGACGAAGTGTTCATTGTTCTCTTTTACCTCTTCATCTTTACCAATAGCTACATTATCATAATAAACCTCATCTTCTGAATTAATAACCCTATACTTATCTTGCTTATCAGTAGGTAAATCAGGAAAAACATTCAAAGTATATATTTTTTTAGAATTTGTACCACTTACAATAAGTAATCATGTGTATCCTTAGATAGAGCATCTCTATTTATTGCAAATGTCTAAAAATTTTAAAATTTCTCCTATATGTCAGAACGGATAGCAGGTTTAAGGGGTTCCTCCTTAGAAAAGAATCGAAAAGAAAAATTGAGAGGTAGGTGAAGTGTGGTTCTATTTATTGGATAAAACAACAAAACTGAAAGTAAGAAGATATAAAATCTTTTTGTAATTTTTTAATTTAGTCAAACACTTGTGAATGAATAAAAAATACACATCCTATACCGCCCTTCACTCAAACTAAATTAAAATATTCCCACTCCACACATAAAATCATTGTTTATCCCCAAAGTATATATCAATTAAAACAATGATTAAAATTATTTCTTGAGGACTCTAGTCCTAACTAGTATCACATCAATTCCATAGATTTCCACAATAGTGGATGGGGGATGACATGCTTATGATTTCATCATGCTCCTTAGCTTTAATCTCAGGTAATCAGATTTCCCCTAATCTATAAAACAAATCAAAAACAAAAACAAATGTTATACTATATAAATATACTAACTCTATTACAACAGGGGTGGTCTTCAAGAAATGCCTGATTTAATGTCCCAACACGACTCACATCATAGTTATTATCCATGGTCTCTCATTCTCTTTTTTCTTTCTAACCTTAACTTTCTTCTGATCTTTACTCTACCATCAATACCATCAAAATTTTTCATCTTACTACTTTTCTAACCCCTTGTAGGATCAAATGGAAACTTTTCAAGCTCAGGCATAACTACCAATTCAAGAAACTCTATGAGAGAATCTGAAAAAGGTAATTATAAGTTTGCACTCCTTCATTCGACTCTTATTTACTTCTACAATTATGATCATTCATAAATCTCTATAGTGTAAGAGTTAGTTTACACTTTCAGACCTACCTTTTTGCCATTCAGTATCATATTGAGTGAGCTCACTCTAACATCTATTAAATATCCACTAATAGATAAGAACAGACATCCCAATATGATTGACACCCTACCATCTACCTCATTGTTAAGACCAATAAAATTTAGCAAGAATTATGAACGTACCAAACTCCTTGGGAGACCATTCAAATTCTTTCCCTATTTATAGCACAACTGATGTAGCCCTTATAAAATACCTTAGCTTTTGACCTACAGAAAAGTTCCTGAGTTTTGTTTTTGGACAACATATGATTTGGGCATACTTGTCGTATGCTAAGATATGGTTTAGGGTCCCTCTCTCATATGGTAGTTAGTGTATTTTTGTTTTGGTTATGTTTAAAGTATGACTAGGCATCTTACTAGTTGTATGATAGGGTATAATGTGTTTATTATTAAGTTGTATGATGCCCTCGATTTGGTCTAGATGATTATGACAAATGTACGATCCTAAGGGTACTTTTACTATGTTAGGATACGAGTTAGTCCTTTTTTGTCATATGTTGTTAAGTATGGAGGTACAGGGTGATGCCTTGAGTACAAGATAAGGGTACCACTCTTACCCTAGGTATAGTTTAGGGGGCATAGTCGTACCCTCATGTGAGTAAGTTTTAAGCTTTTAAGATAAGGGTATTCTAGAAATTTCCTAGTGGAAAACATGTAAGTCACAACATCTTAAAACATGTTTTGGCCTCTCATAACACATTATTAAAAGATCAAATATTCTAAAACACTCTCTAAACTCTCTCTTGAAGACTGAGGCTAGGGTTTTTCAAAGGTGTTGATCTAGAGGCTCAAGGGTCAAGTTTCTTCCTTGAATCCTCTTAAATAAGGCATGTGACTCTTCCATAATTGTTAGTCCATAAATATCATATGTTTTAAAGTGTGATTATTATTATTAAGTGGCGGTTTTAAAAGCCAAAATTGACGGTTTTGTTGCATATGGTTGAGTATTATTTACTCTTGGTTGAACTTGTGTTTATACATATTTTTATGATGGTTTAAACATATGGGTTCTTGTTAATCATGGTTTAATAAATGGGTCATGGGTTACCCTAAACATAATAGTTTTTACCTTGATTTTGGTTTTGACAAAAGTATGCGCTAAAAGTGTTGGTGAAAATGCTAAAGATAATAAACTAGTCACATGATAATAGTGTTTACAACTAAGGCTTGTCCTAATGAATAATAATGGTTGGTTATTGGTTTTTCAAAGGCCTTTTTGTCTTTTTAATGATCTAAATGGTAACCTTAGTGGTTTAATTTGTTGAATGGGTTTGAGTCTCTAAATACTAACATGATTTATGTCTTTGTTAGACAATGGGCTCGTATCCTAAATTTTGAATTGAATAAGTTTCTTTGATAGACAAAGGGTTTAAGTCCCAAAGTTAAATGAATAAATGGTTGATTAAAAATGGTAATGACATGTGGTATACTTGTAAGTAGTGTTGGTATGACGATACCGATGAAGTGCCTTATGTAAGTAATTGTCTTAATGGTCGTGTATGTGAAATGGTGGTGTTATATTGGGATTTAAAGAAAGATGTGTAGCCAATTCATGAAAGTGGAGTTCGACGGACTAAAACTGGAATCTGTGCTAGCCAGTGTAGATGTCTTATGATTTAGTTGTTTAAGTCTCGTGAATCAATCTATGAATGAGAGGTTTGAGCCCGCTTACTATATGTATTGGTGCTAAGTACCCAACATAGGAATATAAGGTTATGGATATTCTCTATTTTATATGACTAGATATACTGAGGACCTTAAAGTTAGGGGAGACATGGGCCTATAGAGCCTGTGAATGCCTTGTTCAATGACGGTCATGCTACGCAGCCCAGGTTAATGTTTTCAAAATTCATGCTAATCTTGGTCCTTATCCTGTCATTATTAATATTTATATATATGTACGTATGTATTGCATTTATTAATTGTTTTGAATTTTTTGTGCTATTTTATACTTATCATTGAGTTACATGCTAGCACTCCCACCGCTAACCGTCTTCAATGTTGTATCCCTATGCGATGCAGGTGTTTGTTATACTAAACCTTCTGCTCAATGATTAGACTCAATAATAGCTTATATTGACTTAAAGTGGTAAGATTCCATACTTTAGAAGGATTCATTTCTTGTTTATGGCTTCTTATGTTTTAATTAGTTTAGTCTTGGACATCGATTTTGGCTATGGTTGAGGGCATGTCTCGATTATATTTTTTTTTTTATTTTGGCAAGAGGCTTTATAGATCTACTATAGGTTGTCATGAGTGATATCAGTACTGGTGTCAACCTTAACATTGGTATTCATATTGGGTATCATACCGTATAATTATATTTTATTTGTGATTATTCTATTTTGTCATGGTAGATATAAACTTAGTTATTATTTTGGTTTCAGCTATTGTTATTGGTTTCGCATTGGATTGTTAGACTTGTTTAGGTTGGCAATGGTCTTTGACCATTCCTAAAGTCTTCATGTGGTTAATCATTCTATATTGTTATATGTTTGGGATTCATCCTATGTAGGTTACATATTGGTTGGTTGGATTGGGTAGCGGGGCAATCTCTTGTCCTTGTTGGGCTTAAGATGCCCATTATGATAAGGTGTTGGTTTGGGTTATGTAAGTTGGCATCAGAGACTAGGTTCATGTTAAATTAGGAGTCCACAAATACATGTCAATTAGAGTCTCTTTTAAGGATGTGTAGCATGCCACTCTCATAAGGAAGAGGCTACAAATCATTTAGGAATGTTTTACTTTCTTTTTGTCTTATTTCGATCAATAAGGTCTAAGGTCTTTGATTATGCTAATTTCTTTTTTCTTGTATTTTAGATCATGCCTCGGCAATTTGAATCTCACACAAAATACTCTATCCCTACAAAGGATAATGTTGATGGGATACGCTCTACTAAGGGGATCCATACTCAGTCTAGGGGATTAGTTCATGATTATCCTAGAGTTCTACTGGACCACTCTAGTCTTCTGTGGGCTGATGTGATGAATGTTGAGTATCATCAGTTGATTCATATAATTTCTCAGCTGGTAGCTTCTCACGCTGAGTGTGGTACATCTGCTACTCCGTCTTTTGAGGCCACAAGGATTGGCCAGTTTATTAGGTTTAATCATATTACTTTAACATGTATTAAGGTATAGGAGGATCCTCAGGGTTTTTATGGATAAGACGGAAAAGATTTCCCTAGTTATGCATGACATGAATAAGGTATAGATGAATTATTGCCCACCAGCTGAAGGATTTGGCATACCAATGATACGTGGGATGAGATAAGGCAAGGGGTGATGATGAATTTATGGACTACTTTTTTATCATGATTTGAGTTTAATCTTAAATAAAAGAGGATTTTTGTAAAGAAGTATACCTTGAAGTTTCACAAGTTATCTCGTTATGCTCTAGAGATGGTGTCTGATATGAGGGCACGAATATAGAAGTTTTCTATGGGTTGTCTTGTGAGTTGATCCTTAAAGTAAGGCTCAAGGACATGGATATCTCTAAGTTGGTTGTCCATATGTAGTAGGTAGAGGAAGAGAAAAAATAGTTTGAGTTTTGCAAGAGGCGAGGGAAGATATTTAGGACTCCAAAGCAAAGTGGTAGAAATGTTGGTAAGTGCCAAGGAAGAAGTGGGGGAGTTTTGGTTCTTTCTCCAGAGCTAGTGCTCCTTAACTAAATCTATTAGGAGATAATTAGTCACATCATAATGGTAGGTCCTAGGAACAAGGTGCCTAAACTCAATATAGTGGGGCACAGTCAGCCCTATCCCACCTTTCTTATAAATTTTATGGTTGGTGGAATCATGGGTTCTATGAGGAAAGGAAGAAGAGATATTTCTATTATGGTGAAATTGGTCATATGATATGTGACTATCGTGTTAGTATGGCTTCTAGGGCTAACAAGATTCCTATTGGCCCTTCTTTCACTCCTGCTCTAAAGTGTGCTTCTTCTCCATCTATTTTTTATTATGGTATTGGCACCCATCTAGAATTAGTTATATTCTCTTGTGTCTCGCTAGGATTCTGAGACATCTTCTGATATGGTTACTAGTATGTTGAAACTTTTCCCCCATGAAGTGTATTATTTACTTTATCTAGGGTCTACTCTTTCTTATGTGACCCCATTTACGGTTGTGCACTTTGATTTTGGTCCTGAGTATGTTTCGAACCCATTTTCTATTTATACCCTGATTGGTGACTCTATAATTGATAAAAGAGTCTATAGGGAGTGTTTGGTATTTATTGGTTGTAGGGAAATGCTAATAGATTGAGTTTGATATAGTTGACTTTGATATCATATTAGGAATGGATTGGTTGAATTCATGTTTTTCATTCTTAGATTATCATACCCATAGGTTTTTGTTTAAATTCCTTAATGAGGCAGTTATTATTTTTGAATGGGGTTATTTAGGGCCTAAGGAGAGGTTTATTCCATATCATAGAGCCTGGAAGTTGATTTCCATGGGGTGTTTGTATCATTTAGTATGAGTTAAAGATTTTAACTAAGAAAGTACTTCTCTAGAATTGGTTCCTATGGTAAATGAGTTTCTCGAGGTACTCCTTGATGATTTCCTAGTATTTATCCCAATAGGGAAATTGATTTTAGGATTGATCTTTCTTTGTATAGCTGTTCTATCTTTATCCCTCCTTATAGAATTCTTCAGTCGAGTTGAATGATCTTAAGAAGAAATTAAAGGATCTCTTAGATTAAGGTTTTACCTATCCTAGTATGTCTTCTTGGGGTGCTTTTGTGTTATTCGTGCATAAGAAAGATAGTTCTTTTTGGATTTTTATTGATTACCAACAACTGGATAAGGTGACTATAAAGAATAGGTATTCTATTCAAAGGATCGATTACTTATTTGATAAGCTTCAAGGTGTGAAGTTCTTCTCTAGGATTGATCTTAGGTTAGGTAATCATTTCCTTAAGATTAGGGAAGTAGATATCCCTAAGACTGTCTTCATGACCTGGTATGGTTACTATGAGTTCCTAGTTATGTATTTTGGGTTGACCAATGCCCCGGTTCATGGATTTAATAAATAGGGTTTTTTGTCAATTTATGGATTCATTTATCATTGTCTTTATTTATGACATCTTGGTCTACTACAAAAATAAATCTGTGTTGTGTTGTCGACCTTAAAGGATCAATATTTGAATTCCAAGTTCTCAAAGTATAAGTTTTGGTTGAAGGTTGTTACTTTACTTGGTCATGTTATCTCTAGTGAAAGGATAATGGTTGATCCACAAAAGGTTGCAGTTGTTAAAAAGTAGACTAGACTCGAGACTCCAACCGATATTCAGAGCTTCTTGGGATTTCCTAGTTACTATAAGAGATTTGTGGAATTTGTTTTGACTATAGATTCCTTATTGAACAATTTGACCAAAAAGAAGGTCAACTTCTTGTACTCGGATGCATATAAGGGTAGTTTTGAGAAGTTGAAGGATAAGTTGACTTAAACTCCGGTTTTGACCATACCCAAGGGTAATAATGGCTTCATAATATATTATGATTCTTCTCTTGTTGGACTTGGTTATGTGCTACTGCAGCATGGTAGGGTGTGGCCTATGCTTCTAGGAAATTAAAAGTTCATGAGCCACTCAAGCCTTGGAGTTGTTAGCAGTGATATTTGTGCTGGAGATTTAGCTTTATTATCTCTATAGGGATCATGTTGATATCTTTTCTGATCATAAGAGCCTATAGTAGGTGTTTACTCAAAAAGAGTTAAATCTCAGGCAAAGGATATGGCTTGATCTGCTGAAGGACTACAATATGAGTCTTTAGTACTATGTACGTAAGGCTAACGTAGTTACTGATGCATTTAGTAGGTTATCCAAGGGGAGTATAGCCCATGTGGATGAGGATAAGTGGAAGTTCGTGAAGGACATTCACCATTTGGTTAGTCTTAGAGTTCATCTCACGAACTTTTAAGATGGTGGTGTGTTTGTACGTCAGTTATCATAGTCATCTCTTGTTTTTTAAATATAGGAAAAAAAATATTGGATCATTACTTGATAAAGAGTAAGAGTAATATGGGCCTGGAAAGGTTATTGATTTTGTGATTGGTGGAGATGGTATATTGAGATACTAAGGTAGGCTATGTGTTCCCTACGTTGATGTATTGAGGGAAAGGATTTTAGCCCAAGCTCATAGATCTCATTATGCTATTCATCCCAATTATAAGAAGATGTATCAAGATCTTAAGGAAATCTATTGGTGGAACAATATTAAACGAGATGTTGATAACTAAGTGGCTAAGTGTATGGTGTGTTAACATGTAAAAGTTCAGCACATCAAACCTGAGGCCTTATATGAAGAGATTAAGTTTACCAAATGGAAGTGGGAGGTAATTATTATGGATTTCATTACTGATGTTCCTCAGCCTCAGAATCAATGTAATTCTATTTGTCTCATTATGGTTAGACTGATAAAGTCCGTTCACTTCTTGCCGATAAGGACTAGTTATTCGGTGAAGGAGCAAGCTAAATTATATTTTGTGGAGATTGTAAAATTTCATGGTACTCAGTTCTCATCTTATTTTTTAAAGTTATTTTAGAAATATTTGGGAACTAAGTTGTGCCTTAGCACTACTTTCCACCTACAGTCGAATGGACAAGCGTAAAATACCATTCAGACATCAAAAGCTATGCTCCATGCTTACATGATTGACTATGGTGGTATTTGGTTTGACCATTTGCCTTTGATAGAGATTGTGTATAATAATAATTATCATTCTACAACTATTATAGCTCCTTTTAAGGCATTGTACGGTAGCAAGTGTCATTCTCCTATTGGGTGGTATGAAGTTGGTGAAGGTAAGTTGTTTGGTCCTAATTTGGTAGACCAAGCCTTAGAAAAGGTAAAGGTGATTCATGATGGTTGAAAGCCGCTCAAAGTTGCAAAGAATCCTATGTGGATATGAGGCATATAGAGTCGGAGTTCAATGTTGGCGATTAGGTATTCTTGAATACATCTCCCATGAAGGTAATAATGAGGTTTTGTAAAAAGGGGAAGTTAAGTTCTTGGTATGTCGGTCCATACTTGATTTTGAAAAGGGTTGGTAACATTCCTTATGAGTTAAAGTTGCGTCCTAGTTTAAGCTTCATTCATCCGATTTTCAATGTCTCTATGTTGAGAAAGTATGTGGGTGATCATTCATCGGTTGTTCCTTCAGAAGGGTTGGGAATCTTGGATTTCTTATCTTATGGGATAGGTCTGATTGAGATCTTGGATTGTCAAAGCCGTTGGTTGCGATAAAAGAATGTGGCTTTGGAAAAGGCCCTTTGGAGGAACCAAAAAGTTGAAGAAGCTCTTGGGAGGCGGAGGACGACATAAATTCCAAGTATCTGCATTTATTTCTTGCTCTGAATATTCATTTGGAAGGTATATGCTCTTCATCATATCTTTATTTTCCAACTTAACCAAAGGAAAGGTTGATTTCCTTGAATCCTTGTTGCCTAACTCGGTTAAAGATTTTTTTAAGGTGTAATAATTTGTTAACTTATGCTTGTTCTTATCTTACCTGTCATTTAAGGATGAATGATCTAAGTGGTGGAGAATTGAAACACCTTAGCTTTTGACCATTAGAAAAATTCTTGATGTTTAGTTTCTGGGCAACATATGATTTGAGCATACTTTTCATATGCGAAGATACGATTTAGAGTCCCCCTCTCATATGGTAATTATTGTTGTTTGGTTGTGTTCTGTCCAAAGTACGACTAGGCATCTTACTAGTTGTATAATAGGGTGTGAAGTGTGTGTTGTTAAGTCGTATGATTCCCTAAGTTTGGCCTAGATGATTCTGACCAAGATATGATCCTAAGGATTCTTTTCATATTATAGGATACGAGTTAGTCTATTATGGTCGTGTGTTGGTCAGTATGAAAATCTAAGGTGATTTCTAGGGTACGAGATAAAGGTACCACTCAAACCCTAGGTTACGATTTAGGGGGTATGGTCGTACCCTCATACTAGTAAGTTTTCAACCTTTAAGATAAGGGTATTCTGGACATTTCCAACCCTAAAACCCTTAAGTCCCCATATCTTAAAATGTTGATGCCTCTGATAACACACTATTGAAAGACAAACACTCCAAAACACTCTCCCAACTCTCTTTTAAAGATTATTGCTAGGGTTCTTCAAAGGTGTTTATCTTGTGGCTCAAGGGTCAAATTTCTTCCATAAATCTTCTTGAATAAGATATGTGACTATCACTCATTGTTAGATCATAAATGTCATGTATTTTAAAATGTGATTATGATGATTAAGTGGTGGTTTTAAAACCAAAATTGAGGGTTTTTTTGCATGTGGTTGAGTATTGTTTACTCTTCATTTAAGTTGGGTTTATACATGTTTTTTATGAAGGTTTGCATATATGGGTGGTTGGTAATCATGGTTTAACATATTGGTCATGGTTTACCCTAAACATCATGGTTTTTCCTTGATTTTTGTCTTGATAAAAGTATGCCCTAAAAATATTTGTGAAAATGCCTTAGAGAATAAACTAGTCACATGATAATGGTGTTTTGAACTAAGGCTTAGCCTAAATAATAAGAGTGGTGGTAAATGGATTCATAAAGACCTTGTTGGAAATGTAATGATCTAAATGGTAGCCTTAGTAGTTTAATTAGTTGAATGGGTTTGAGTCCCTAAATACTAACCTGATTTATATCTTTGCTAGAAAGTGGGTTTGAGTCCTTAAATTATGAATTGCATAATGTCTTTGAAAAAAAGGACCTCGATTCGCAATGTCAAATGAATGAATCATTCATTGATAATGGTAATGACATGTGGTATACTTGTAAGTAGTGTTGGTATGATGAATAAACGAAGTGAATTGTTTAAGCAATTGGCTTAATGGTTGTGTATGTGAAATGGTGGTTTTAAATAAGGCTTTAAAGTGGGATGTGTAGCTGGGATGCGAAAGTAAAGTATGACGTACTAACACTAGAAAAACCATGCTAGCCGATATAGATGTCTTATGACCGGGTGGTTTGAGTTGCCCAAATGAACATATAAAAGGGAGGTTAGAGACCCTTTTACTACATTTAATGGTGCTAAGTCACCTTGATTATGTCGGGATGTTTGAGTCCCCAATATCGGAATATACGATTATGGATATTCTCTTGTTTGTGCGTCTACATACACTAGGGCACTTCCGGCTAGGGGAGAGCTGGGCCTATATAGCCCGTGGGTACGTTATTCTATAACGGTCATGCTACACAACACAGGTTAATGTTTTCAAAGTTCATGCTAATCTTCCTCCCTATCCTAGCATGATATAAATATGTATAAATGTATACGTATCTACTGTATTGGTTATGCACATTGAATAATTAGTTTTGAACTATTGGTACTATTTAATCCTTATCCTTGAGTTATATTCTAGCGTTCCAACTGTTAACCATCTTCGATGCTATATCCCCCTATAATTCAAGTGTTGACAATACTACACCTTCTATGTAGTGATTGGACTCAAGAACAACTTTTGTTGACATGAAGTGGTGAGCTTGCATACTTTGGAAGGATCCATTTCTTAATTCTAGTTTCTTATGTTTACATTAGTTTAGTCTTTGAAATTAGTTTTGTCTATGGTCGGGGGCATGTTTCGACCGGATGTCATTTTTATTTCAGATATAGGCTTTATGGAACTACTATGGGTTTGTATGGGGGGTGTATGTAGTGGTGTCAACCTTAGCATTGGTATTGCTATTGGGGCTGATACCGTATGACTGTATTTGATTTGTGATTGTTCTATTTTGTTATGGTAGATATGGACTTGGTTATTATTTTTGTTTTGGTTATAGTTATTGGTTTGGCATTGGATTGTTGAACTTGTTTGGGTTGGCCATGGTCTTAGACCTACTCTAAAGTTTTTATGTGGTTAATCATTCTAGCTTGGTATATGTTCGAGATTCATAAAACACATGGTATATGTAGGTTGGATGGATTGTGTAGCAGAGAGATCTCCGGTCCTTGTTGGGTTGAGATGCCCATTACAACAAGGCCCTGGTGTGGATTATGTCACCCTGTCTTCCCTAAACCTAATGCTTTAAACACAAAAATGGGCATCATATTGATGCTTTCCCTCAAATCACTCATACCATAAACAATATCATTTTTAATAGTTATATGGGGAGGATGAAACTCCCAAGGTCCTTTATTTTTTTATGCATCTTACTCATAACTATAGAACCGAACTCTTCTATATGTGGTATAGTTTAAATATCACTAAGCCTAATTTTGTTCGTCACCATATTTTCCAGGTTCTTAGCATAATCAGGCATTTTCTGCTAAACATCTAACAAAGTAAGGTTAATGTGAAGTACTCTAAATGTGTCAAAGAACTTGTTAAAACCATCCTCTTCTTTCTGTTTCTTATGCTTTTGAGGGAATGGTGGTGACGGTCTATATTGATATTGCTCAACGGACTTTTTATTCACAAGCTCAAACTTCTTTTTGTCAGCTTCTTTGGACTCAAATTGATTTTTAGTATATTTAGGTATTATCAAATCTGCTTGCACCTTCTGATTATTCTTTAGAGATGCATCAATCAAATTTTTACCTTTCCTCAATGTGATTTCCATAACTTGATTAAAATTTTGATTTGTATCACTAGGTAAACCCCCTTGAGGTTTTGTGTTCTACCAAAGCTAACTTGACCATTGCATTTTTAAATTCTTTTAAGCTAATTACTGATGTCTGATCTCTGTATCCATTGTTCTTGGTTGTCCAAAATCATTTTCAAAGTGTTTTTTTATTGCTAGCCTGAGCATTGTTTTGAATATCGTGTTGCTACTGAAACTTTCTAGGTTGAACCTTATTATTGCCCTTAGAGTAGTTGGGCTGACTCTACTAGTTATAATTATAGGCATTAGCATAATTTTGATTCTCTTTTTGTGCATTTCCTATAAATTTAGTGACTCTAAATTTTCTCCACATAAGTGTACAGAGTGTTCACAGCTACCATAAATTTCACTTCAAGCCTACACTTGCTAAACTATACTAACTAGGCTTGAGGTTAGCCCACACTCAACTTGTTGAGTGAGTCATTATTTTGGTTTTGAAAATATGATAATTGTGCCGCTAATGTTGTGATACTATTTACTTCAATCATATTTGTAGGCTTCTTTACCATACATTTGGATATATCAGCCTACAACACTAGATTACCTTGTGCAATACGATTAAGTAGAGTATACAACTCATTACAGGTTTTCTCTACAGCCTGACCACCTTCTGGTAAATTAGGAAAAATCCATAAGATATGATAAAGACACTCAACAAAAGTATGAGCTAGTACCTCACACGTTTGTTGGTGAAACGTGAAATCTAGGAGAAAAGACTTGAATCTCTTCCATGCACGATACAAATTTTCATCTGGCTTCTTTTTGAAACTTAAGATCTCACTATTCAGCATTACAGTTTTCATAGATGGAAAGTATCAAATAAGGAAATTCTTTGCCAAGACATACCAAGTTGTATTTGAATTTGAAGATTCTACCTTTGACCATTTTTTCTTCTCCCAAGAGTAAGAACGGGAAAAGAGTAAGCCTCACATAGTCTGCGGAGAATTCTGTGGGAATGAATGTATCATTAATATTAACCCCACTAGGACTTGGCATTTAAAAAGAAATCCAATTCAACTATTATTAACAATGTTAAATGAGCATGATTTGTAACCAAAAAGAGTTTAAGTTTTATTATGCTACAAGTGACAATGAACAATAATGGAAATTAGAAGTGGTGTAAACAATAACTTGGAGAGTTCTAGGGACAACACACGTTGAACAAGAATTCAAAGTTATACAATCATGATGGCTAATTTAGCTATTTTGGTTGTTGACTCAAGGGGTTAGTATAAGAATTATGGTCTTCCAAGTCTCTAATCACGTATTTAAATTAGCCTCACAACTATATTGTTAAGAGGGGATGTGGGGATTATTTCAAATGTACTTATATTTCATCCTGTATTTGAGCCAAATGGGGAAAATTAGGTATATTACTACCCTAATTGTGAATCTTATCCTTAATTCATCTAAAATATGAAAAGCGATTCCTTATGTTCCACATCCTAATCTAATATTACTCCATCCAAGCTTACAAAAGAAATACGGAAATATTCAAAAGATCAAAATGTATAATAGTAAATACAAGAACATAAGAACAACCAAATATGATATTTAATATCAACCAACCTGAGTGCATGCTAAGGAAACATGTTTATAGCCGCAACTACCCTAGAAAGAGCGTGTTTATCCACTCATAGTGATACAAAGAATGACTATTAATTAATCCATAAGCGAAACTAAAAGAAAACAATAAGTTAAAAGAAGAAGAAAAATTTATATATCCCTTTAGGTCATCCATAGTATTCCCCATATAAAATATAAGCATTAACCACTTTGACCTCAACTTAAAATAAGGAAAACCCAAATTTTAGCCTTTGGTAAGAGGGTTGCATTGCACGGCCTATAACATTGTATTTAAAAAGTGTGATTCTGCAAGCAGGCTCAACACATGGTATTTTGACTTAGTTTTAGATCCGACGAATAAAAATGCAATATGAGTACAGTTATTTTTGTGATAATCCATAGATTACTATTTTAATAGCGTGACATCATGCAGATGCTTTAAAGAAGGGGAAATCACAAATTTAGTGGACTTTATCAGACTTTCTTCAATTTTCAGGTAGGCTAAGCTTATCTTTTTCTTATATTGGGCTTAACTATAATATAGACATGATATTATGCTAGTTTTTAGAAGGGAATTAGGTGTTGGATGCATAGTTAGTGTGATTCAAATTATTTAGTCGACTAAGGGACCTTTATTAGGCATAATTTACTGAACTACTCATCCTTTAGGACGAATTACTAACTTAGGAATCAATGAGGCTTATTTACCATCTTGTAATGAAATGTGATACCTTTTCCTAGTATGGGGTAAAACTTGCCTTAGAACAAATTATTGAGCTTAGAAGTAGGCCCCTACGACCTACCTCAGGCTATGATTGCTATTAGTTCCCTTGTAGACTCAATAGTCCTTGCCAATTATTTTAATTATATTCATAACTCCAAGGATCTTTTTACATATGATGGTTTATTCTAGAATTGTGTTTGGGGGATGATAAAACTGGTTTAAGTCGGGTTATTTATGATATTGAGACCGGTTAAATTTTATAACAATTACCAATACTACTTCCAATTCAAGTCTGAGAATCATGATATTAGTTCTAGTTCAATTCCAACATTGAGAGGCTATTTATGATGATTATCAAATCGGTTTGAATGTAGTATTTACGATATAGAAAGACCTACGATTATAGTTTTGAAATATGGATAGTTGGTGTAATTACTTATATTATTTCTTATTGATTTCATTCATTGGGATTGGGTTTCCCACATTTTATTATTTACTTTTATTGTGTCTTTTGGTCTTATGGGGGCCCAATTATGTTAGGGTAGCTATGTTTTCCTTATTATTATCATTATTTGGGTTGTTTACATTCATTAATTGAAGCATTATTCTAGGTTTGCTCTCTTCCCCTACCCTTGAATTATCTTTCTTACTTCACATTTTATGGTATTCATATTATGATTTAGCTTAGTTGGTCGATGATTCCTACTAAGTACCCAAGGCTTTGGTACTCATACTACTCTTTTGTACCTTTTTGGTGCAGATTTGAGTATAATTGCCGTCTTTGATGCAGTAATTATATTTTTTTGAGGTCAAAGATAGAGTGAGATCTTGGAGATGGATTTCACCTTTTCTCCATCTTCTATATTTGGATATTCTTTCTTCTTTTAAAACTATTGTATATTGACTTGATAGTACTCGTATTCTTTCAGATTAGAGGCTCTTGTACCGACCTTACTAGGTTGTGGGATGATATTTATCCTCTTTTATTTATCTTTCATTATATTATTGTTATTATTATTTGTTGCTTTTAATTCATTTTCTTGCATATTTCTTGCATTTATTCTATTTTCACCGATTGTCCCATTACTTATAGTTTCTACTATGGTTTGGCTTACAAACTTATGGGGTAAAGTTGGTGCTATTATAACTTAGGAAATTGGGTTGTTACATTGTGCACAACAATAGCATGGATAAATAATTATACCCTCACCCTAAGTGGTATGGCACATGGCCCCCCTCTCATGCTATGGTGGGTCCGGTGCATGGCTACCTCCAATCTTTATTCTTTTCTTCTCGTCTACTTGTTCTTTGATTTCCCATATCTTCTGGATTATGTGTAGTATTAATTTAGTTTCCATATCTTCTCCATTGGTCTTATAAAACCATTCATATCAACCATTGGTCCTTACAACACTATAACGCTCATCAAAGTACACTAGAACAAGCATATCTTATGCTAGCCTAACTAGTTTTCTTATCTAAATTCTATTTGATCATTTTGACTCTTCACTTGTTTCCAATGGACCTTAAATGATCTAAACATGAAAATTATCACAAAAAAATACACAAATAAAACTTAATACTTTACTAAGAACATCAAGGTATCCTTAAAACTAAGCTAAACTCACGTACATAAAGACATTTAGGTGTATAATTACGCTTAAGATCACATCACATAGGTATCCCAAATATGACAACAATTTGATTAATCATCTACAAAAATATTTTTGATTTCTAATTCTCTTGATTTGAACATGACATTTTCCCCTCTTTCTTCATTTATAATCTTATACAGATGATTGAAATTTCCATTCCTATGATTTTATAAAAGATGTATATGATATTTTTTTGGTGTTTATACCTCCGTAGCAGCTCCCACCATTTTTTCTCCCTTGGTGACTTGAACTGACGACCTTAAATTTGGATGTAAGGGTCACTTACCATTCAAGCGTCTCCTATTTTACCCTCATCATGCACTTTTAATACTATTAACTTAAATATTTTTCACTTTTTTTCTTATGCTTAACACTTTAATATTTATCTTTACACTTTCCTTTATGTTTAAGAATTTACCATATTTTCATACATTTTTAGGAAGAAATAATTTCTATATTGGTTTCAACATTTTCAAAACTTTTGCCCAATATAATGAACTAATCCTATTAGCTACACGTGGTTGGCACCCGATACCATTGCTAGCCCGAGAAAACCCATGCATGACAGGGAACATGGGACTTTATATAGCATATATGAAATACAAAAGTAAAACATGTGTGGCATTTTACAGTAAAATATACTCCATCCATGAATAATAAAACTTAAATCTTACTACTAAACTGTCTATGAAACATTTAAATAGGAGATAATAATGTCTGCCGAGATAAGACTCTAGCATACCTTATAAAAATCAAAATCATACAAATGAATCAATAATAAGAACCTAGTAAGTATAGAGGTCTCACTAATAGCTAAGAGGGATGAAGTTAGTATGTATCAGGTCAAGAGCATATGCACCTAAATTTACATTTAAAATAATGTAGCACCAAGTAAGTAACTTTATCTTATGTTTTATATGTAAAATAGAAAGAGAAACTGTAGCATACATATATATAGAGTAGGTACAAACAATATTGATAATCAAGAAATAAACGAAATATAAGTTTGACTCATAATTATTTTATAGTTGAGTATTTTAACATTT
Organism: Capsicum chinense; assembly: GCA_026120095.1. NCBI lineage: Eukaryota > Viridiplantae > Streptophyta > Magnoliopsida > Solanales > Solanaceae > Capsicum > Capsicum chinense. Next base: position 74,241,087 of record JAPEIP010000006.1, on the reverse strand, counting down.
CTAAGTTCACTATGGGAAAATAGTGCACCAAAATAGACCACCATACGAGCACATGGACCCTGATCTTGGTCATATTTGCTTATCCATCCTATACCATTCTAGGAATAAGACATAAATAAAGGTTTGCTAGAAAGTATCCACAATAAGCCCTTTTTGAATAGATGAAGGAATAGACCGAATTAATGAAATAATCCCTAACCTACATAAGCAAATATAGTTTTAGACATTTTTCATTTTCACATATGTTGTCTATGTTAGCCATCTAACACTATTAAGTTTGTATGGTTATTGTTTTTAGTATCTTTTGACTTATGATCATAAGTTAGCCACTTTAGGTTCATGTTCATGGGTAAGACACATTAGGCGTATAGTATTGAATAACCATTTTAGGCTCATAATTATAAATTATATTATTCATTAGCATCATAGAATATTTATGGATGGTAAAATCATAGTTTATTATGTCATAGTTCATCAAGTAAAGATTTTCCAAAATTATATAGAGAATAATTTTTTTGGAATGTTCATATTATTTTAGCATATCTTATGGTTAAGGAGTCTGCACAATCATATCTAAAGAATATTCTTTAGAATACATCTCATAATTTAATAAGTCATAAGTAAGGAAATTTCATCCCATAATCAATAAAATAAGAAAATTCAGAAAAACTTCACTATTTGGGGTTCATAAACATCATGGACTTGTGATTTTGTTATTTCATTGAAAAATCATCAAACATTACACATAGGATAAAGATCCCATAATGTTGATTAATAAATTTGAATTTGTAAGCTAGATCCATAAAGTTATATTAGGTTAGGTTGTCCATGAAGGGTAGATGTCATGACCTGAGACTATTCTAATGTGAGCAGATGCTAACACATTTGAGGCTTTTAACTAAGAATAATTGAAAAGTCTTAAGAAACTTTTGTCATTTTTGATTATTTTATGTTTTATTTTGTAGTAGAAGCTGATATGATAGAGAACAAACAAGAATGGAAGCAAAGAAGTTGAAATCTGAAGAAAAGTATGGCTGACGATATTTGTGATAAGTCTCCAGCTCGGTGATAAGCTATCAGCTTCATCGCCAGTAGTAGACCAAAAATTAACCTAAGTCGGAAGCTGTGAATACATTTTGTAATAGGTCTTCAAGGAGCTGATAAGTTATCAAGATTTTCATCAGCCTAAGGCAGCACAGGAGAACTGAAGTAGAGCCTTTACGATATTTTGTGATACGTCTTCAAGGAGCTGACAAGTCATCAAGATTGTCGTCAGCCTTAAGCAGGAAGAGCCAAAACTGAAGGAGTTTACGACATTTGTGATAAGTGGTTAGCCTCCTGATAGGCTATCACAAATGTCATCACTTAATCCAAGGGATTTCTGAAATTTCATTATTTCATTTCCTTATTTAGGGTAAACTAATTAAAGTCTTGTTTTGGATTTTCTTGGAGAGGACCGCACATTGAGTTTTGATGATACTTTGATATTCTCTCTCTCTAATTTCTTGGCTTGAAAAAGCAAATACTTTGAAGAGATTATTGTCATTATTTTGGGATTTTATTTTTGATCTAATCTGCGATTCACTAGTTATTATTCTTCTTGTGGTAAGTTTAACTTTCAAAGAATGAATACAACTCACTATTTCTATTTTAGAATTATGAGTGGCTAAATTCCATTAACATGAATTATGGGATCTAGGTTTAGGGTTTGATAAAGTGGTGAGTGATCTAGATTCATAACATCATTGGAATTTTTGATAATTCTGAGGTTTTAATTAACGTCTGTTGGTTGCAAACAATAGATAAAACCCACTTTGATTTTCTTGAGAAAGAAATAATATATAGTGGGAAGTGAATTATCAATAGGGACTTGGAAATACTTCGTTTAATAATCGGTGTTGTAAGAAGGTTGATTAAGCTGAGGTAAAATCAGGGTTATGAATATAAATTCTCTAAGTCAGAGAGGATTATGTAATTAAATGCTTAAAGTGGTTGAGAGACATTTAGCCATAACTTCGATAAAGATAACTTGTTGTTGTATCTACTGTGAGAATCTTGAACTATTATTAGCACCTGTCAAGTACCAAAACCCCTAGTGAACATAATTCTGGTTCTTCATAATTTCTTGACTACGAACACTTGAATTAAAGTGAATAATAATTTATTGAGTAATCTCCAAAACCTCCATTTTATCTTTTTGTATCATCTGTTTGAATTCAACTTGTAGCTATAGTCTCAAATTAGTTTAGTCTCCACTCACATTGTTCCCTGTGGATACGACCCCGACTCCAAAAGTTAGGTAAATATATTGACGAGGACCGCCTTGTACTAAATTGAAGTGTAAATTGAGAGTTATCAAAAATAGCATCGTTGTCGGGGAACAATTTAGCGTATTGAGTTGGTTTGGAATTTTAGCCAACTTGCTTGAATTCAAACTTGGAAATATTTATGTTTAATTTTCTTTTATTTCTTGTGTTAGGTAGATTTTAATTTTTGTTTATTTATTACTATGGCATAGTGGAATGAACATGATCTTGGTGGTTGGAAATCTTATCTTAATGATCTATGTCCATATTGTAATTGACCTCACCTTTGGCAAGATTATAGATATGCTCCCCAGAGAGAGATGTGTGCTCCATCTCCATCCAACCGGGAGTATGATTGTTCTTTATGTGGTGGTCAAGATTGACATTGGAGTGATTGCCCAAATGCCCCTCCCCCCATTGTGCTAACCAAAATTCTAGTTCTTCTTACGATTTTGATAGGTCTTTTAGTCAAAAAAAGAAAGAATGAAGCACCAAAAAAAGTGGCATTGAACCTATGCTTCAACTAATTTTGGATAGTATGGACACAACAAATTATATCATATGTGATATACTTCAAGACATTAGGGCATTTAACAAGGAAAAAGAAAGGATAGGGGAGATAGATATCAAGGTCAATCATCCAAAGCACTCTTTAACATTATGTTTAGATGATATCATGTATATGGAATCATTTAGGATAATCGAAGAGTTTGGAGATGAGGAGAAGTAATCCTATAGTGATGTTGATCTTGATGTTGAGCAACCCTTGGTGATTTCCCAACCAACTGAACCATTCATGAATGAAAATGCCAAACACGAGGAAATAGTACTAGAGTTAAAAGAAGAAATAAATCACAATTCTTGTGAAGATTCTAGCCACTTCGGAGTAAATATACTATTATGGATGCTACTCCAAATTAGAGACTTAGTCCTCATTCGAACCACTTTTCACCATTATGCTTGGTGGATGTGATGAAAGTCGAATCACCCAAGCAAATGATGGATTTTGAAAATGAGGAAGAAAATTCTTGCATTTTGGAGTTTATCACTCCAAAAAGGTATACTACAACCCCAATCTTAAAAGCCAAGAAGCTTAAAGATCGATGTCCATTTAGTGACTTTTTAAGATCCTTATATTGCCCAATGAGCCCACATGAAAGTTTGATGCAATATAGAAAAGCGGTTCTAGTGTTCAAAGTGGTGTGATAGAACATTCTTTATCATGCCCTCATATTTTCCCAACAGACCTAAAAGATGTAAATATTGAAAGATGGGCCAATAATTCAAATCATCAAAGTAGAGGGATAAAGGATGACTTAATGTTGTCGTGCCGCAACACTAAATTAGGCGCTTCTTGGGAGGAAACCTAAGGTATTTGGTTGTTTGTATTCGTATTATGTGATTGACATCAGATCCTAGCACCCATGGTGCCAAAGGTATGTTTCTAAATCACTCGGTTTGGTTAAACGCATTGGGGACATTACATGATTTTAAGTTAAGGGTGGAGCTACTTGTGGGTGTTGATATCCTCTTGCGGTTTTTGTTACCGTGCATTTTTTCCTTGGATTCTTGTTCCTAGTCGAGCCGACATGTTTAGGTTTATTGTATTTGTTTTGTTATGTGTTGTGGTTAACTGGAGGAAAAATAAGTATCTAGGAAAATCAACATATTTTTGTTAATTTTTCTTGGAATGATAAATACCTCTCCAATTGTCTATCTGGTAACTGTATGATGAGCATCTATATGTGACTATTGTGAATCTTTTTATCGAATTAGTATTAGGGATATCATAATCATTGCTAAAATTTGCATGAACTGAATGGGTAGTAGCTTGTAATGTAGCTTTGTGCCATGTGTGTGTGAGATGCCACCAAGTTTCCATTGTGTGTTAAATCCAAAACTTGCCCGTTTGGTCTTGCCTTAGTTATAGGATAGCGGTTTGGAAAGGATCATAGGACGTTTTTATATTAGTCCACTTTTAGCCTAAATGACCTTCCATGTGTGAATAATATCCCTTGATCCTTATTTTGAGCCTGAATGCCTATTCTTTTTATTATACCTATCACTTTCCCAGTTATCTCACAATGAACCTGTTTTGGCCCTGATCCTCCATGGATATTGTGCACTTTGACTTAGGAAAATATCCTAAGTTGCGGATGGCTATCATAGGGGTGAATCGTGTAAAGTGAGTACGAAGAAGGGTAATAAAGAAAAATGTGTATTTGCAAGGCTGGGTGTGGTAGAAAAAGAATGAGCAAAGAAAAGTTGTTCTAAAGAGAAAATGATTGATTAAATGACCACATCCATCTTGAATTTTCTTAATCAAAAATGGGAGAAATAAGGTAAAAGTTGATAAGTGAGACCCCAAAAAAACAATAGTATAGTGCCAAGGAGGCTTAGTTACTTTAAATATCCTTGCGTATCATATCAGCCCCAAGCCTACATTACAAACTAAAGAAATGTCCTATAGCGATCCTAATTTAACTGTTTTAAAGCTTCGCTAAAGAAAATAAGGGCAAGCTTATGGTATTTGGCATACATTAACTGGAACTTCTTACTGAGAGTAAGTGTCTCTTGACCGTCCCTGCATTTACATGCTTGATTTCATATATAAGTGAGAAGGGACTTCTTTGTTGTAAGGGAACATCGGTTGCATTGCTAATTACCTATTTGTTTGGTTTGTGTAATTTGTATATAGGCATGGTTATTGTTGCTAAGTTGATGCCATATCTTGATTCCTTTCTGTCACCCTGTTGATCTTCATAGATATACATAGATGGGTTTAAAGTGATTGAAAATGATGAGGGTAATGTGTTTTGAACTATAATTGATGATCAACTATCATAGGTATCTTATGTGTCTCATGGTTAAGCATCGCAATGTTGTGTTTTAATTGCTTGAGGACAAGCAATTGTTTTAAGTTAAGGGTGTTGTTGTATGAGCAGATGCTAACACATTTGAGGCTTTTAACTAAGAATAATTGCAAAGTCTTAACCAATTTTTTTCGTTTTTTATTGTATTATGTTTGATTTTGCAGTAGAAGCTGATATGATAGAGAACCAACAAGAATGGAAGCAAAGAAGTTGAAATCTAAAGAAATCTGAAGGAAAGTATGGCTGACGACATTTGTGATAAGTCGTCAGCCCCATGATAAGCTATCTGTTTTATCATCAGCAGTAGACAGAGAATTGGCCTAAGTTAAAAGATGTGATGACATTTTGTGATAGGTTGTCAAGGAGCTGATAAGTAATCAAGATTATCGTCAGCCTAAGGTAGCACAGGAGAACTGAAGCAGAGCTTTGATGACATTTTGTGATAGGTCATCAAGGAGCTAATAAGTCATCACGATTTTCATCAGCCTTAACAGGAAGAGCAAAAACTGAAGAAGGATTTGATGACATTTGTGAATAGTCGTCGGCCTTCTGATAGGCTATCATAAATGTCATCACTTAATCCAAGGGGTTTCTGAAATTTTATTATTTTGTTTGCTTATTTAGGGTGAACTATTTAAAGCCTTGTTTAGGGTTTTCTTGGAGAGGCCCGCACATTGAATTTTGACGATACTTTGACATTTTCTCTCTCTAATTTGGGGATTTCCTTTTTGATCTAATCTGTGATTCACTAGTTATTATTCTTCTTGTGGTAAGTTTAACTTTCAAAGTATGAATACAACTCGTTATTTCAATTTTTTCATTATGAGTGGCTAAATTCCATTAAACTAAATTATGGGATCTAGTGTTAGGGTTTGATAAAGTGCTGAGTGTTCAAGATTCAAAAGGTGGTAGGACTTCATAATGATTCTAAGGTTTTAATTAACGTCTGTTGGTTGTAAACAATATATAAAACCCACTTTGATTTTCTTGAGAAAGAAATCAAATATAGTGGGAAGTGAATTATCAACAGGGACTTGGAAATACTCCGTTTAATAATCAGCGTTGTAACAAGGTTGGTTAACCTGAGGTAAAATCTGGGTTGTGGATATAAATTCACTAAGTCTGAGGGGATTGGGTAATTAAATGCTTAAGTAGGTCGAGAGAAATTTAGGCATAACTTCAATAAAAATAACTTGTTGTCCTATCCACTGTGAGAATCTTGAACTACTATTAGTATCTGTCAAGTACCAAAACCCCTAGTTAACATAATTCTGGTTTTTCGTAAACTCTTGACTACGAACACTTTAGTAAGTGACCAACAATTTATTGGGTAATCTCTGAAATACCCATTTTATCTTTTCGTATCAACTATTTGAATTCAACTTGTAGCTATAGTCTCAAATTAGTTTAATCTCCACTCACATTGTTCCCGGTGGATTCGACCCCGACTCCAAAAGTTGGGTAAATATATTGACGACGACCGCCTTGAACTCAATTGAAATGTACGTTGAGCGTTATCATATCACTAGTTGTAACACAGTACTTAAAGTCATAAGTGATACTAAGATAACTCATGGCCTAACATGAAAATAAGATTACTAAAAATAACTAAAAATTAGTGATCTAAAAATAATAAATCTGATTAATGAATCGGGAAACTAATCCCTAAGTGACAATATCTAAACAACCCATAAAGCTTGAAAACATAATCTATCTGACTGTTAGAAAGCCTCTAAATAAGATGAATTGTTGGGACAAGGCCCAAACTAAGTCAAATGTATGAAAATTGAAAAATAATAATAAGCAAAATATAGATAATGGTCCTCAAATGATGAGGACTTAGCAATATACTATTGATGATATGGTGGGATTTCACATAATGCTTGGATAAGATGATGGTCATCCGAATGTATATTATAAGAAAATATAATGCAAAGAGAAGTATGCAGTTATTAATTTAAATGTACTAAGCATGTGAGATATGCACCACAATATAAGCTAAGAAAGATGAAAAAGATAAGAGGAGCTGAACATGAACTAGAATTGTAGACTAATCGAATAACCCAATAATAATCATGATACTCAAACAGTTAAATATAAAGTCATGTGATGTGTGAGAATAAATTGTTGTATCTACCATTAACCAACATACCGCATCAGAGATAAATAGGGCCCAATTACTAGCCTTAGTTGGATAGATTTTTAGATACCATTAACCAATATACCCCATCGGAGCTAAATAGGGCCCAATTGGTAACCCTAGTTCGATGGGTATTTAGAACCTTATCAAGGGTATGAAAATTGGTTGATGTGGATCAATTAATTTGATTTCCAAAGAACTATAATGTCAACCTATCGTGGCGACATGTTAGTGCATCTAATCGCAATTATGTCTCAGTTACTCATCCATAACAGGGTAATGTGCACAAATAATGAGTGCGATTGAGTTGTAAACTCACCACTCAACAACACTCCCAACTTAAAGAATTTGATTGTCCTTAAGAAATACTACCTCTTATTATGAGACATAGTCATTTAAGCCCAACCTTTATTCCTTAAAGATCACAATGACTGCAACATTAATCGCAACCACAAATAGCTCATTACCCATGGGCTAAGCTAACTTCGCTATACCCCTCTTTATAAAATACTAAAAACAAGGTTATATAGGACTTCAAAGAGTGACAAAGAAACAAAAACCAATACTCTAGAAGTGACTCCCTTTTGATGACATCTAAGCTTACTCCATTTGCCTCATTGCCAGAATGTAACAAAATCACCCACATTAACTTGTTTCACATGTCGTCTTCATAATAAAGAAAATTCCTTACATCAAGATACACAATATGCAATAAGGAATTTTAAGCTTATAAATTCTCTCTCACACAAAATAAATCTGAATGCAACAAATGTTATACCATAGGGTTGCCCTAAGTTCAATCGCCACTATAGAGAAAGTAAAT
>JAPEIP010000006.1:74216354-74227808 GCA_026120095.1 Capsicum chinense | reverse complement strand
TTTATTCATCCATAAAAATGTAATGGGAACAAATAATGAGTACGATTGAGTGGTAAACTAACCACTCATCAACTAACGCCTAGTAATTTTTACTGCCCTATGTTCCATGTTAAAGAGTTATAGCCATGTTAAGATTCTTTACTTAGATATCTTATTATGATAATGCCTAAGAATTCTTTTGTCCCTAATATTATTAGAACTTCTTAGGAAAAGTATTGAATAAATACTCCAGTTGAGTTTAAACTTTTAGTATGATTTAATTTGTATAGCAAACAATTCAATTTAGCAATTAGATAGATAAGTTCCTTTATTTTTCCATCTATCCATCTAGTCATACTATCCGAAGTCTCATGAATATAGATATTCCATTAGGTAATTTATTCAAAGCCATGCAATTTATGCATCATGTTTTAGATTCAACTATGTAGTAATGATTCAGTTCATAAGTGTTCAGTAAATGACCTTAATTTTCCATGTATTTTAGCTCAAATAGTGTACTATATCGTGTACGATCTTAGTCTCATTATCTCATGATTTGTGCAGACATTGAATTAGTTATCACGTCTCAATTATATGTGCATGATTGTATCATGAACATTTCAAGCAAATTCTACACTCTCAACATGAATCAACTCTTTATAGTACGTAAAGCCAAGTCATCCCAGAAATCAGTTTCTTGATAGAGTTATAATGCTTCATCTCAACTATATCCTTCATTAACATACATGTCATGTGCATATTATTCCATACTTATAAGGCTTTAACAAAATTCTATCCATCATCTGAGGATGAATAATTCCAAGGAGGAGATAATGTAACACCCTACATTTTTAGACTAGACTGTGAGCCGTTGTTCCTACATGTGTAAGCTCTAATTCCATAATTTATATTTTTAATACATGATTTCATGATATTTATAATAGGGTGTGAAGTGTTTTTGAGGTGAAAAATGTTCATGAGAATCACTTAGAGCAAAGTGAGCTAAGAACCTTTGATTCAGGCAAATTTTGGTGTACAATTCCACAAGGGTCGACTCTAAATACATATAACTTTTAAAATATGGGGGATATTTCATCTTAAAATCTACCAAATGATATATAATTGAATTATCTTTCCAATGACTAATTTTTCCTTATTTTGATACCCCAGCGAAATGTTATAACCTTTTTTATGTGAGGAAGTAAGGGTCTGTGATTTCGCCATGGCGCATCGCTCTCTCAACGATATAAGGGGCATGATGAATTTATGTCTCAAGGTTAAAATATATATAATGTGGAGCTTATTACATCACCATTTTAACTTTTTAAGGGTCAAGAGGCACTTTGGTCCTTTCCCCTCAGCCCTAAATGTCCAAACATGAATTTTAACACCTAAAAGGGAGTTATTTGCCTATATTATTCAACTAAACTCATTTTAACACCCTCCCTTTTCCCTATGAACAAATGTCAAGATTTTTTATCTCAATAAAATAGGGTTCCAAGTTTTAATTTCAAGATTTCTACAAGAATCCATCAATTAAAGTATGTGGGGTTTATGAACAAGGATCCTCTCTCATCTTTGTGGCAAAAACATACTTTAAAGATTAAAGTTCATGAATTGAAATTAGGGTTCGTACCCAATTATCCATATTCTTGAATTATGATACTTCCATAAGATTAAAGGCTTTAAGTGCATCAAGATTTACTTATATTTATGTTTCCTCACAAATTTTACATTCAAGCCATGTTATTATATTTATTATGTAAATTATAGTTCTATGTGATTCAAACCTCAAAGTTACATTCCATGGTTTTCAATACAAAGTCAAAGTTTTAAACTCATGTGTTTAGCCCCATAAACATGATCCCCTTTTCAAGTTCACTTACTTTAATGCCATAGCCCATTGATTTCATGTTGAATCCTTGAATTATGAAATTCGCCATGTAACTATGTTGTTTTCCTATATTTTAAGACATTCCCATGTTTAAATTCATGATTTTCCTATGTTTGATGAAATGTCTATGTTTTGGGTCTTTGAACCATGATTACATATTATAGTATTTCAAACTTGATATTATATTTTATGAATCATTCAATCTAGCAGGTTATGAACAGCCGATACCTAGTTATTTTACATGATTTCAGTGTCTCAAATGATTTAAATTAAACCATGATTTTTATTATTCAGCACTTGATATGATCAAACCATGATGAACAATGTCACCTGTATGTTTAGTTGAATTTAATTCAGTTCATTCCAGTACTAGTCTCATTTAGTAGGGAGTAACACTTAGCACCGAGTGAACATAGGGATGGCATCTCCCCCATTATTTAAGAATAAGATGTTACTAGCAGTCGTTAGGTTTCAAACCTACGGTGCCACCATAGATTTTGAGGGGTCCTTTATCAGTTATGCATGATACCCTCGTCCATTGGGACTTTAGCTCAGCCTTGTGGTTCTACATTATTAGTCAGTGTTAGTACCCTTGGAAAGGTACCAGCACCCTTCCAACTAGGGCTATAGGTTAGACTCCGATAGCATATTTGGGGCATATCGATAATAGCTAGCTCCCACAGTCTCAGTATAGTATTTAGTGCATGTCAGTCCAAGTTTGTATGACCAAGTATTCAGACATTACTTATTTAGTTATTCAGATAATGTATGTACATGTTTATGCTTGGTCTTGTACCTTCGGTTTTATATAATCATGTTTTACCACTTCCCAGCTTTAGTTTTACTTATCTACAAAAGTATAGATTTAAGTAACAAAGTATAGTGATTTACCAGCTTATCAGATTATGTTTGTCACTCATATTTTTAGATATTTTAGATTTTAGTTTATTTCAGTTTCTTGGTGAGTATACTTCCACTTATCATGCATGTTTTAAGATTATGCATCTATTATGTTTTACTTATTGAATTCACCCCTACTAGCTTTGTACATTCCAGATGTACTGATCCATATATATGTCTATATGCTATATTGTCTCATAATGTAGGTATGTTATAGCCTACACATCATAATCAGAAAGTTGCAGCTTCCAGCTGGTAGGTGATGAGTTCTCTAATTTAACGGACTCCAGTCAAATGTTTTTCATGTAATTTATATTTATTATTTCTATCTATTGATTAGTGGTAGTTGGACGTATGTCCCAACTATTTATAGTCAGTATAGTAAAGGTTTCATAGATAGTCAGTCAGAGTCATGAAATGTATATTCCAGCTTTGTCTTTAGTTTTATCAGATTGTAAACTTTATTAGTATTATATTATCTAGATTATGTCATGATTATTTTTCCATGCTGTAAATTTTGCTATTTTATATATTCTAAATTAGTTTCTCGAGTATCATGTCAGTCTATGAGTTAGCTTGGTATCACTTGTGGCTCTAAACACTGTGTTATGACTAAGGGGCTTCTCGGGTCATAATGATTCGTTAGTCCTAAATACATAAAGACAAATTTGAAGTGACTGTACCGAGATTCAAAGGTTGTATTCAGAATGTGAAGTTGTCTAACTCTAAGATATTGATATCCAAATCAGAGGTCTATTATAGAGAAATAATTTTCACCCTGAAGTTGGTCAGACAAGTCATCAATCCTGGAAATAAGATACTTATTCTTGATTGTGTCCTTGTTTAACTGGCAGTAGTTAATGCACATTCTAAGCTAACCATCTTTTTTGTGCACGAAAAGAATGGGGGAACCCCATGAAGAGATATTGGTTTTGATAAAATCCTTGTATATGAGATCCTTCAACTATTCTATCCTCTCCTTAAGCTTAGTTGTTCTGCAGGGTGGATATTAAGTAGGTTACGTATTTGGAAGGAGATCTATTTCAAAGTTAATTTACCATTAGGAAGAACTCCATGATGATCTTCTAGAAGCACTTGTAGGAAATTCTTTACAACTGGAACTAACTCAATAGTTGAGGTTACAAATTTTTAATCCTCAACCCAAAAAAGATGATAGATGAACCCTTTAGAGATCAACTTTCTAGACTTAAAGTAAGTGACAAACCAACCCATAGGAATTGAACTACTACACTTCTACTCTAGAACAGGTATATGTGGAAATCAGAATTTGAATACTCTCTTCGTACAATAAATAGAGACATGATAAGAGTGTATCCATCTATGCCAAGAATGGCATCAAAATCCACCATGTCTAACTTTATAACGTCAACTTAGGTGACTTTCTAAGAACAGTGTCTAGACAATTTCTGTATACCCATCTAGCTATAACTGAATCACCAATAAAGTAGAGACTGAGAAAGGTGTAAAAGAATTTTGGGATTGACACAAAAGTCTAAAGATGTATAGGGAGTTGCAAAAGAAAGTATGGCTCGATGATCTAATAATGCATAAACATGAATATAAAAGACCTATAATTTACCAGTGACTACATCTAGAGAACCTTCCTAATCTCGTCAGGTCTGGAGAACATAAAATCTATTCTGGTGTTGGCTGCCACCTACATATGATGAGGCACCATTCTGAGTAGGGAAACCTGTTGCAGCCTCTGAAGTATTGGATTGAGTCTACTAATGAGCATCTCAGTCAATTTGATTGGCCTATGGGCATTGCTTCAAATAATGACCTGGTTTTCAAAACCCAAAATATTCCGCACTGTTGGTCATGAACTCTCCTTGGTGATTCTTACTACACCTCTTGCAAACTGGATTAGTAGGACTGCTAGTGACAAATGCCTAGCACATAGATCATTATGCCATATCCCAATAATCTTTCATAACTAAGGTAGGAGAGCACTAGAAAAAGATAAGGTTGGAGCTGAAGATTTCTGGCAGGGGTGAGAATGATTTCACTATGTGACCTTTCTTAAGAGAAATTAAAACTACCTATTCCTTCCCTCTTACTTTGACTTTCCTTATTCTTGAAACTCTCTACTTGAATGTTTAGTGGAAGAACCATCAGCCTGGAGATGCCTATGTCCTTAATAAACATAACAGTCCTACACTCATTGACCATATCCTCAAAAATACAAGACACAAACTTACTATTGTAGCCAAGCGCACATGCAAGTGTACATGGTCTCACCAAGTAATACAGTAGCCTTAAATAAAGCCAAATAATGATCCCTCAGAAACTTTTGTTGACAACTTATCAAATTCTAGTTCAACTATTGAGATAAAGTAACCAAGAGAGTTTTAGGGTTGTAAACTAAAATTAAAGTATCTAATGCGGAAATGCAATCACTTTGGACAATTAATGGATAGAGATCAGGTGTTAAGGCTTATGAAAAATTAGACTACGCCATTGAAATTCATTAGTTTGACTACTTATTATTTTGGTTGATTCATAGGGTTTATCGCATGATCATGGTCTCCCGACCTCTAATCGTCTACCTAACTTGGACATTACAACTACATCATTGAGCGGGGATGTAATAATTGATTTAGATGCAAGAATATATCATCCTACATGTGAACCAAGAAACGATTCTAGGTATATCACTATCCTTGATGCTAATTCAAATTCCTTATTTTATAAAACAATAAGAACCTTAATTTATTTATCCCCAAGTTTTACCTTCCTATTCCCACTCACAAGATGACAACGTCAACAATATATGAATTCTAAGGCTAGATACTCCTTTAAAAAGTTAATACAAGGATAAGAAAATAACCAAATATGATAACCAATTCAAACACACTCAATTCAAAGAGAAATTAAATATGTTCTTGGCCTTAACGCCAAAAAAGGGGATTTTAGCCACTCATGGACATAGTCGTAATCAAGACTAATAAATTCATAAAAAAATACATTAAAAATTTAAAGTAAAAGAATAAAAATCCTAATTCAAGTTTTTTCCATCCCCTCTCCAAGTTTCAAAGCCATCCAAGGTGTCTAGCATTATGTTTACGTGTCCTATTTATAGGAGGACAAAACTTTCAATTTCTGTACTAGGCAACGTCACGGGATTAATTTATCATGTCTACCTCTGACCCACGCCCTTATCATGGAGTACTACTGTTTTGGGTCCCTAAAAAATTTCCCTATGTATGTCACGCACCCTAGGGAATTTTTTTGGTCCGCAATACACCATGGACTTCCAAGAGGTCCATTTGACGTCAAATCTTGTCTTGCGCTTTTGTTGATCGGTTCCAAGCCCTTTTGTGTTGTTTCCATGTTATTTTAAGCATGTATATCCTTCATATATCATCATAATAAACTCACCAAGAATTATATAGCAATAAATATAAAAAACTAAAGATAAAAACAACACAACATCAAAGACGCCGAACTAGAAACTTAAGCTAAGAATATACTTTTGCGCATTTTGATCTTGAACATAGTCTTGACTCTTGGCTTGATTCAACTGCACTTTAAACACTATAAAAAAGTTTTTCCACTCATAAATCTACCTCAGATCATCACCCCACACTTTAAGCCTTGTTCATCCTAAAAAAACTCTTTACTCTAAGAATTATAAGGTAAGGTGATTCCACACTTATACTAAAATCAAGAAACTCAAGCTAGTGACACAATGACAACACAGAATGCAACTTTCTACACTAAGCATGTTACATACATAATTGACATTTCAAGAACACCACTCCAAAACATCCTAGCCTCAAGAATTGACTCACCTAGCTAGAAAACTCATGCACATTGTAAAATCAAAGAAATCATATAATTCACCCAACAATCATCAAACATGTGCCCTCACAATAAGAGAGTTACCCATAATCACTTAAATAAATGCTATTTTTCACCAATTGGGTACGAGAATCAAATTTTGCTCACTCTCATAAAGAATTCACAAGTTACACATAATGAACGATAAGCTTTCCCTTAGTGTAGCACTCAACTAATATCAGAATGATGAAACTTAGGATCAACTAGGACTTTAATGTTTTTAATATAGGCTAAGGAATGGTTGGAAACTAATTTCGCCAAGAATAGTGACTATCTTTCCTAAGCACTTCAATACATCACATTTTTCAATTGAGACAAATATCTAACACCCAGCTTACACCACTTTTATCAACCCATAACTTTTGTAGCCCCATCTTATTAAGCTCATTCACATATACGATGGTTAGAGTAGACTACGTACACATCATTCAATTTTACCCTTCTTCACACCTATTTACGTTATACACCCCTATGATAGCCACCATCAACTTAAGTAATTGCCTTAGTTGAGGTGCATAATGTCCAAGGAGAACCAGGGCCAAAACAGGTTTATTGTAACACGACTGAGATAAAAATGGGAATTTATTTAGCACAAATTTCTCTAACTCCCAACATCAACATAACTATTTTTATGGACCAATAACTATCACTTTAGGGCATCAATTTCTGTAATCACCCCAAATTACCTCCCGGGATGTCACACAGAGCTTATGGTTACAAGTAGCCCCAAGCTAACCCTTTGAGCCTATTACTACATAAAATAACTCAATTTAAGGTGTACTAAATAAAAAACTGGTACTATCTTATCAAATGATAGGAAATATAAAGAAAATACTTGATCCAAACGACCACAAAACTAGAAATCTCAACATACTAACAATCTGATAACTAATCTGACAAAGCCTCTACTACTCAAGTCTACTAAAGAGCCATTAGGACAAGTCCCCAACTAACTTAAACTGAACTGAAAGAAATAATATGTCTACTAATAATATTGAAATGTCTGAGGATACGTCCTCAAACCATGTAGACTCACCCCTAAGGGGATGTAGACAAATGTACTCAGAACTCACTGACAAGGCTGGGACTGAGCACCTGTACCTACATTATAAAATAACGTAGAACATAGACATATATGTGGATCAACACTTGGTAATGTACTAAGTATATGGGGGTCTATGCATTTACAAAAAATAATACCCATACTCTTTAATCAAATCATACATGGAAATATGAACGAATCACATAACTTGAATACGTCTACAATATAAAGCTCATAAATCATGTAGAATGAATCATGTAACACAAATCTCGTTAGTCGTTATAGTTTATATTTAAAATATGAACTCTTCTCTTATTATTATTACTCGAAGACTAAAGAAATCTTTAAACAACACTTTTAAACTTATGCATATATCTCATGGAGAGTAAAACTTCTTTAATGTTTAAGAACTTAGAACTCTTTTAAACTCAAGACACATGGAACTAGGAATTCTATAACTCTTACTAGTAGAGAAAATTACTTTCTTCTTGGGAAAATTTTATTTCAAGAAACTATTTTTAAAATCTCACTATTAGGAAAAATCACTTATCTCAAAGCTTTAGGGAAAATATTCTATCTCAAGGGAGGTTCTCTTAACCGACATAAACCATGCAAGCTATATGAAGTCCACCATCTTGTCCTTCTAAGAAAGAAACATCACATTGGGTAGAGGCATCATACTTTTTCCAGGGAGTATAACCTTAACTCAGTGATCACTTATCTCGGTTTCAAGCCCATAAATCTCAATCCTATGGTGGCACGTAGTTCTGGGGTATGAAACCGTAGTAACTTACCCAACTCGGTGCTAAATACTACTCCCTTTTATTTAGCTATGCTCACCTCATGGAAATCCACTTTAAAAATAATCTAGTGGTTCATAAAGAACCCAACTATAAAATCAGTAATCTCATAGAGTAAAGTGGATTTCAAAGCTACTATGACCATTATGGTCAAAACTTTCTCAATAATCTGAAAGTACTCAAATCATGGGTACTTATAGCACAAAAGATCATGAAATATCAAATCTCAAGTTGGGCTTAGTGACCTATAATCAAATATCAAGTTAACACTCATCAAAATGCATTCTAGATATCATATGGACTCATAAATCATATAGAAATCGGGAATTTACAGCAATTTGTCTCAAAATCTCAATGTACTCATATACTTCAATTTCTAGAGCATAGAAACCGTTAAATCTCAAGGAATAACAATATAGGGTATAAACCCAACTTCAATTTCTTAAGAAAACATGTAAAATCATGTTATTTGATTTTTAATTCATGGAAAACATCAAAAGCTTGCAACCAATAACAACAGATGAAAAATCCAAATTCAATTTCATGAAAAATCTCATAAATTACCGAAAACTTATATTTTTAAATAAGTATTTGGGCATAAGGGTGAAAGGATTACCCTTGTTAAAAATCCCACATACCTTAGATTGTGTAATTAGATATACAAGCTTGTTTGAAACTCTTCCTCTTACTCTTTGAGAGAGGGTTCTTGAAGCCTTGTACTTAGGAAACTCAAATCTCAACTCAATTGTAGAATTTATGATGAGTTCTTAAATTTCTTGGAGAAGGGTTTTGGGTGTGTTCTTAGGAAGAAACCCTAGCCTTTGGATGTTTTGGGAGATAATGAAGTTATCTGTTGTGTTTTAGATATATCAGGGTATTAAAAGGGAAAATACCTAAAAAAAACTTTTAAAAATGACTTAAAAATACTGAATGGAATTTATGATAGTCGAAGTGATGGTTTGTTTCTAGTTTTACGGTCTGTTGGATCGTCTGTCGCACGTTAGTCAGAAAAAGGCCACACTAATTTAGTTGTGATAGTCCTAGCGATGGTCCATTGCTAGTTTGACTGTCTGTTGTCTTGGCTATTGCACTTAGACCAGAAGAGGGAGTCACTTCCTTGGTTGTGATGGTCCGGGCGACGGTCCATCGCAAACTCAGCGGTCCATCAATTAGTCCGTCGCACCTGGGCGATTCTGACAACACTCAATAAAATGAACATTATTTCTCAACCCAATATCGGATTTGGATGAAACTGGTATCGTTGGAAAGCTAATTCAATTCTCTATATAGTTTAAAATATTTCTCACTTGGGAAGTCAGTCCTTACTCTTCTTAAATATTAAACTTGACTTAAAGAAAAATCTAAGGTATTACAATTTCACCTTTCTCCTACTTGAAAATTCAAATCCTTAACTTAATTAAGTTTACACAATATCAGTTAGAAGCATTAATCAAATTAAAGTCACTCAATGAAGAGGATTAGTCTACATATGAAGCTATCAAAGACAAATCTAAATGCTCAATAGGGTTAACTTGGATTATGCATAAGTGTAGGTAAAAGAATGTATGTGACATTTCTATCAAAAAAATGCCTATATCATCTCCTAAACCTACTCTTTTTATTTCACACTACTCACACACCAGGAAAGTTCAAGAAATCACATGAAATAATGAATATACTACAACATCACATCATATGGCACATACTTAACTCAAGAAGGATCACCATAGACTCTCAACTAAACAATCACTTGATTTCAACATTAAGAGAATAAGAAAAAATTCATAACCATGAGCTAGGAGACTAGAAATTAGCAATTCATACAATTAACATGCATTTTACAACAAACACTTACATCATACAGTCAAACATAGAACCAACTAGAAAATTTTATTTATTCCTAACACAAAAACATTAAAATTACCCTACAAATGGGAATTTCTCCACCCCATACATAAAAATCTACACTGTCCCTAAAGTATATTTCAAAGTATAGGTAGAAATAATCCCTAAGGCCTCTGGGCCTAGATAGTAGCATCTTTACATATCAAGGGTTTCTGGGGACCCCACACTCAGTCTTTGTTATGCTCCTTAGCTCAGGTTTTCTAACACTTAGACTTCCCATCAACCTGTGACTCAACATAAACAAAAAATCATTAAGTAAAACTAAAATACTAAAAATAAAACACACCTTAACTTGGGTTGTCTCCCAAGAAGTGCCTAATTTAGTGTCGCGGCATAACCAAATTTACTTTTTTCTCTAATTTGAGGATATGAATTTCACCCCCAACTTTATATCCATCTTTTTACTCGCTCATAGGGTGTGGTACAAATATTATGAAACTGAGTAATATAATGTGCATGGTAAACCACTCAGCCTTAAAGGGAGTTGTATTTTAATATTGCTTATCTGGTGCAAAATTATAAATATAGGATTCCTGTCCCTCCTCTTCACACTCTCCCACTATTTTGGATGATTCCACAGATAAGACATCTAAACATAATATAGAAAAGTTCTTTGAGTGAGGACCGACCGATCCCACTTCAAAATTTACACAATCAACAATTTCTCAATCTCAGTCTGAAGAGAAAGATGATAACTAAATGGCTAATATTATTATGTTTGTTCAACACATAGGCTAGTATACTTGGTTGCCTTACTCAACCTCCATGTTGATGGTAGTGATGGTATCTCCTTTACCTGTTCAGCAATTTTAGGTTTTGAGTACTCAGACTTCCTCGAATTATCAGTAACTTTGCCTGTATCTAGTTGGAGAGTAAACTCTACATCTATCTCTTTAGTTGTCTTTGGAGATTCTTTATTCAGTTCTTTATCATTCCATAAATTAATAGGCACTACTTAGTTAGAAGGTTCAATGTCACTTGGAAAACCACTTTGAGTCCTGGTATTTTCTACCTACTACATCTACCCCTGATTCTCCAATTGCTTTGTAGCCACCTGCTGGTTCTTTATG
>JAPEIP010000006.1:74164153-74197062 GCA_026120095.1 Capsicum chinense | reverse complement strand
TGCTAGATCCCACCTTGATGAAAATCAAGAGTGATGTTAGTGAACAAAGGGTGAAGGTATTAGAGATCAGCAGTGATAGTATCTTGAGGTACTAAGGGAGGTTAGGTGTTCCTGACATTGATGGTTTGCGATAAAGGATTTTGTCGAAGGCACATAAATCATACTATGTTGTTCATCCCAATTCGACAAAAATATATCATGATCTCAAAGAGATGTACTAGTGGAATGGTATGAAGAAAGATATGTCTAATTTTTTGGCCAAGAGTATAGTGTGCTAACAAGTTAAAGTTGATTTCATCAGTCCTGGAGAGTTGTACCAAGAAATTGAGTTGCCTGAATGAAAATAGGAGGAGATTCAATTTTGGTCATCATGGATAGGATGACAAATTCAGTACACTTCTTGCCAGTAAGGACTAACTTTTTTACCGAGGACTATACATGGTTGTATTTCATGAGATTGTAAAGCTGCATGGGGTACCTATTTTAATTATCTGTGATTGTGGTACACAAATTTCATCTTATTTCTAGCGGTCTATTCAGAAAGGGTTGGGGACCAAGGTTATTTTGAGTACTGCTTTACACCAAAAGATGGATGGACAAGTAGAGAGGACTATTCAGACATTAGAGGACATGCATCGAGCATATATGATTGTTTATGGTGAAAATTGGGTTTAGCATCTACCTTTGGTAGAGTTTGCTTACAATAATAGATATTATTCTAGCCATGGAATGGCCCCTTTTATGGCATTGTAAGGTATGAGGTAATACCTCCTATTGGGTAGTTTGAGCTTGGTAAGGTAGATATATTTGGCCCAGACATAGTTTATCAGGCTATGGAAAAGGTGAAGGTAATTAGGGATGAGCTTAAGCTGCCCAAAGTTGCCAAATATCCTATATGGAAAAAGGGGAAGCTCAGTCCTTGGTATGTTGTACCTTAAGAGGTTTTATGGAGGTTGGAAATATGGCGTATGAATTGGAGTTTCCTTCTTGTTTGAGCTCTATTCATCTAATAGTTCAGGTCTCTATGTTAATAATGTGTCTTGGTGATCCTTCTTTGGTGGTTCATTTGGAAGTATTGGGTATCTTAGATTCTCTATCTTATAAAGAGGTCTTGGTTGAGATATTGGATTACAAGGTTCATTGGTTACGGACCAAGGATGTGGCCTCGGTTATGGTTTTATGGCAGAACTATAAGGTTGAAGAGGCTACATGGAAAGCGAAAGTGAACATGAAGTCCAAATATCTACATTTGTTTTCTACTCCAAATATTCATGCGAAAGGTATGTGTTCTTGATCACGTCCTTTTTTGTAACTTGGTTAAAGGTTAGATTAATGTTTGATAATGCAAATGAGTCATGCTGTTGTATGGCATACCTTGTCCATCATTTTGAAATGAATAATCCTAGTGGGGGAGACTGAAACACCCTGAGTTTTGAACCTTAGAAGATTTCATGGATTTTTGGATTCCAAACATCATACAACTTATGGGTACTATTCATATGATAGGTTATGGTTAGTAGTCGCTTTGTCGTATGCTAACCATTGTTAGTTGATGGGTTGGATTGGTTTTTGGAATAGGCACGACTTGGTAGGTATGAGTCGTATGGTTGGTGATAGGTCGTATGGTTTGGGTTTTTCCTTAACTTAATCCGAGACATAGTAACTTAACTTGGATCTGAGTGTGAGTGGCTCACCATGAGCCATAAGTTTGGGTACGAATCATACCATTGACTCATATAGTAGACAGTGTTTAAACTTTCTTTGATACTATTATGCCAGGAATACGGTTTAGGGGTACTAATCATATGGTTGGGTATGAATTGGGTTGGGTAAATTATATGATGGAGAGTGTTTGGTCTAAGGGGGAGGGTTAGGGCATGAGTGGTGGGTACCACTTGTATGGAAGGGTGCAAATGCTATGGGCAAGTCGTACAATCTGATGGAAATTTAAAGCAGTTTAAGTTGGGGGTAATCTAGACATTTCCACACATAACCTATTAAGGCCCTATGACTTATATCACTATTGGGACATCATTTACCCTATTATTCTGACCTTAAACACTTAGAAACACTCTTTAATTCTCTCTAAGGCTCTTGGGTAAATGATGGCTAAGGTTTCATCTGGAGGATCAACTTAGGGCTTGTATGTGTGATTTCTCTCTATCATCTTTATAATCTAAGTCATGTTCTCCTCCCTCATTGTTAGTTCCAACAAAAGGCATGTTTTATACAATGTTTTAATGGCATAAGTATTCTATGTTTTTGGGGTTTTTAACTATATGTTTGAGTTTTGGTATAAAATGTTTGGTTATTGTTTTTCCTATGTTGTAATTATGTTTTTACATGCTTTAATGGTGGTTTGGATAGCTGGTTGTATGGGAATGGTTAATTGATAATTGGAATTGGTGTTGGAAACACTATGCCCTCAAAATGTTTGATAAAATGCCTATGATAATGCTTTTACAATATTATTGGAACTTTAATGGTACTATTGCATATTATGGTTTAGTAATGGTACCCTAAATGGTATAAATGGTTTAAATAGATTGGAATTATTTAATGGTATGTTTTGGTGGTCATGGTTATTGGTAATTGAACTTTATTGAGGAGTACAAGGGAATCCCCCAAGTAACATGCTAATGAATAACTTGGGGGGTACATAGGATTCCCCCAAGATAACATAATAATAGAACACTTGTGGGGTACACGACATTCCAACAAGGTAACTTGATAATGTAATCTATGGTTTCATGGGAATCCCTTTACACTAAAACGTTAGCTAAGAACATTGTTTGCAAGTAATAGTTGGTGTAACGATACCACTACTTATAGGCTTGGTTAATAATGATTTGGTTTGATGATAGTGGCTTTAATTGGGAAATAATGGCATGATGTGATAGCTAACTATGAAGAAGTGAGTCCAATGGATAGACACTGGAAACTCGTGTTTGCCGAGATAAGGTTTGGTCATAGAGACCATATATGATACTATGAGATACATAGGAATTCTCTACGTATATTGTACATATGTATCATGGAGAGTGAAGGGTACATGATAATCCTTTATTCTTATGGTATCTTTGGTTTGTGCAGCTATATGCTTCAGGCAGTTTTCAGGGGGTTTCACTGGACACATATAGCCTATGGGCCATTCTAGGATGGTTAAGCTACACATACCCAAGTTAATGGTTTTAAAGGCATGCAAAATCCAATTCCCTTTCCCTATATTGTTATATATATATATATATATATGCATCATTTTGTGCATATGGTTGGTTTACTTGGTTTTACTGCATGGCATTATTTTATCCTTATCTTGAGTACATGCTAGCCTTCACCTGCTAATCCATCTTCGGGCGGTTGTATCCCCACGTAATGCAGGTATCGACTATTTCACTCTTTCTTCTTAGTGATCGGATTTGAGATCAACTGTTAGATTAAAGTGGTGAGCTTCCCTAGATTCTAGAAGGCTCTATTTCATATCATGGATGTCTTTTCATACTTTGTTCATTTTATGGATATCAGTTATGGCTATGTTTAGGGCATGTCCCAACCAAATATTATTTTTCTTTTGGTTAGAGACTTGTATGAATACTATGGGTTTGAATGGCTGGTATTGGTATTGGTGTCAGCCTTAGTATTGGTATTGGTATTGTGGCTGATACCATTAACTAAATTTATGATTGTTCCATTATTCTATGTTATGTATTGATAGGAACTTGGTTTTTATATTGGTATGGTTATGGTTGTTGGTTGGAAATAGATGGTTGTACTTGCTTTGTTTGGTCGTTCTTATAGACATATCCCAATGTCTGGGATCATAATAAATTCTATCTTGTTGTACATTTAGAATTCATCAAACTTAGCATATGTATATTTGGAGGTTGGGTTGGGTAATGGGGGTGGTCCACGGTCCTGGATGGACTTGGGATGCCCATTATGACATAGCCCTGGTTCGGGTCATATCAGGTGGGGTGTCATACATAGATAACAATCAAGATCATAAACATAAGAACAATCACTTGTTGGGTCTCTCAAATAGTCAAGCAAATAAAAGTTATCTTTACCCTAACTATCATTATTTTTCAAAATTAAAATATCACTATCTATAATTCGATAATTATCACAATCTTCACTCAATCCTATATTCTGAAGGGATTTTAAGAAATAAGCTAGCATATGAGTCTTAATTTTAGTATCCTTCTTTTCAAGAACATCCAAATGCACATGACTATAAGTTAAATTTGGAGTAATCTTTCTACTAACAGACATGACCTTTTTTCTTTAGGAAAGGTTGAGAAATAAATCATGCAATTTTACTCTCAAAAAGATACATGTCATCTCTCACATTATTTTCATCAATATGATATCTATAAGTAAAATTTATAATATGACCACTATCACATCGTATTCTAAGATAATCATCTCCATTCAAAAATGAGTCCACCCAAGAATGGGTTCTCCCTAACACTTAAACTTGTCAAACCACATAAAACTGACAAGGATTAGGAAAAAAAGTTTGGCATCAATTACCCCTTCGCTTAACCCCAAGAGAACAATAATAACAATAAAGATAAAGTTGAAGACAACTAAGATAGAAATAAAAGGTTAATATATAACTCTAATGAAAACTAAGAGTCAATTAATAACCAACCAACCGACATTTGTCAACAATAGACTCTAAGACTAGAATACCAACTATGCCGGGACATGCCTCTGATTATGACCAAAAAAATCCAGAAGTACTGAGTCAATAATAAAAGAATAATAAAAAGATAAGGATTTCCAAAGAATGGAGGCTCGCCATTTCACAGAAACTTAATACATATGTTAATCCACCTAATGCTGCACATCAGCAACAGAAAAGTCTTCGGGCCCTATATTATGAAACAATAAAGCATTCTTGGATGGTCAGTAGGATAAACACTATCATGTAACTCAAGGAAGTGATAACATAATTCCATATCCAAAATTAATTAAAATCACATTCACACATTAATACACACATATACATAGAGAATGACGGGATAGGGTATGTTTCATGAATATGATAGTTTTAAAAATATTAACCTGGATTATATTTCTCGCTTCATTCTTAAGGTACCCAAGGGCTACATGGGTTCAGCTGCCCTTGCTAAAAGGGCACCACTGCGTGTTAGTAGTATGAACTAAGGAAAATCTGAGGGAAAATTAATGCCACAATAGGCAATAGTGAGACTAAATATATATATATATATATATATATATACACACACACACACAGAGAGAGAGTCAAATAAACCCCCAACATCGGCAAATGTTGTTTTCAGTGTTTGCTCCCAAGGGAATTACACCTTCATGGTGAGCTACATAACCTATTTAAAGCCCAAATTAAAATCACTTTACACATAATTCATACCATTAACCTAGGATCCACTCGTTAAGGTATTTATCACTTGATACTATCATACCGATATGCTTGTAAGCTAAATTAAACTTGCCAAACCAATTCACATAACTGCATTAACTCCCGTATTCTGTTATAATTAAAAACCAAGGCTACTAAGGAAATACAAATCTATTCTTATATCCATTTATCCATTCATGCAAAGCATTGGGTTCATAAACAAGTTAAACCACGCATGTGTTCATAATTAAAATCAAATTTACCAAGTGGATTGAGCATTATGAAATTCCAAGCCAAAATTCATCCAATTTGGTGAAACTCATGTCCCCCATTAGAACTACATATATAATGCACAAATTAGTCCAAAACATTAATTTAAAGCATAAATAATCAATCAAAACATTATACAAGTAATTCAATTAGTCACAACCAAAATTCGTCAACCCAACTTCAAAGCCTATAATTTAAATCACATGATAATCTATTCAATTCATTCCATAATATAAAATTAAATTTTAGGGAAGAGAAACATACCTAAAACACATAAGAATTTCAAGTCAATTTGAAGTTTAGAGCCTGGATAATCAATGCACAATGGAACCCATAAAATTTTTAGGTTTTGAATTTTAAGATAGAATAGGTGATTTTAATCTTCAAAAAATGAAGAAATGGGATTATTTTATGTTTAAAGGTTGTAAAAAGGGTAAAAATACCAAAATCTCCAATGTAAGACCCCGCAAAGTTCCCTCGTAGTCTAATCCATTAGAGCCTGTCAAGTGAAGCCTGATTTTGCTCGTAAAGGACCAAGGAGGGGCTTCCAAAGTAAGTAGTATTTAAATTATATAGAATTTTCCTAATTTTGACTTTTTATCATTTGTGAAATTGAATTATCTTTCCAATGATACCCATTTCAGCAAAATCCGACACCAAAAGAGAAAGTTATGGCCGAATTACAGAAAGCAGTCTGAACCACCCAGGTGCGACGGAAAGATCCGACGGACCATCGAGCTAGCGATGGGTCGCCGCCCAAATCATCACAGCATAGGTAGTGAGTTCACCATATGTATAGGCATGATGGAATGGTCAACATACCTTTGATCTAGCGATGGACCATCGCTCAAGCCGTTGTTGCTAAGACGGTAAGTCCCATTCTGGCCCAGGTGCGATGATCAAGCCGACGGACCGTCGAGCCAGCGTCGGATCATCATACGAGCCATCACAGATCCCATTCAATATTTCTAAGTCATTTTAAAAAGGACTTTTTGGTCATTTTCCATCCTTTCCAACATCTATTTGCATCTAGCCAAGGTAAAAATGTCATATTCTCCTCAAGTATAAAAAATCAAGGGTTTCTTGCAAAAATTAGTCCCAAGAACAAGGTCCAAATCTTTCTCCAATATATTCAAGAACTCACCATATATTTTATAAATTGAGTTAGTATTCAAGACTCCCAAGTCAAAAGCTTCAATAACCCTCATTCAAGAGTGCAAAAAAGAGTCTCAAGCAAGCTTTTTCATCTACATTCAAAATCTAAGATATGTGGGGTTTGAAAAAGGGTAACTCTTTCACCCTTGTGCCCAAAGGCTTATTTTAAATACAAATTTCTATAAATTATGATATTTTCCATGAAATTGAAGTTAGGGTTTATAAACATTATTATTTTTTGTAAGATCTCGAGATTTCCCATGGATTAAAGGTTGAATTACATGATTTTGTTTACATTTTCATGCCTATTTCCAAATTTTCTAGATTTTAAGATTTATTATGAATGTTTTGTTATCAAGAAGGAATTTTAAGATGTTGAAATCATGAGATTCATATTATGAGTTATTTTTCCAATATCTCGATTGAGATGATTGTAAGCTTTTTAAGATGATGGTTGAGCGTGAAGTTTAACTATGATTTTGATGCACTAAATCTTTATATTTTGAGTCCTAAGTACAATTTATGAGTGTATAAGGAGATTATGATCTCAAAGTCTTGTTGATAAGTTTTGATAAGTACTTTCAAAAGCAAAGATAGGAATCCACACTACTTATGATTTAAAGAAAGAGAAATATGTTTTGGTCTTCGTTATATACCCTTGATTTATTTTGAGGTGGATTTCCTAAAAGTTTTGAGCTGAGTATGGGAGTAGTATTTTAAGCACCGAGTTGGGTATGACACTAAGGTCTCATACCCCAGAACTATGTGCTACCGTAGGTTCGAGAATTATGGACCCAAGGCCGAGATAGTGATCACTAAAGATGAGGTTCTACTCCGATGGCAAGGAAAGAACAACTCTCCCCAATGTGGGCAAGACATTTGACTCCATGTAGCTCACATAGTTTATGTCGGTTAGAACAAACTCCCGAGTTCCAAGTATCTCAAGTCTAAAATAGTTGTAGAGTTATCAAGTGTTAAAAGTTCCTAAAAGTTCTAAGTCTTTTAATTCTCCCTAACGTGGAAAAGACATTTGACTCCATGTAGCTCACATAGTTTATGTTGGTTAGAAGAAAATCCCGAGTTCTAAGTGTCCCGAGTCTAAAAGAGTTCTAGAGTTATCAAGTGTTAAAAGTTCCTAAAAGTTCTATGTCTTTAAGTTTTAAAGAAGTTTTACTCTCCACAAGATAAAAGCACGAGTTTGAAAGTACTGTTTAAAGCTTCCTTTATCCTTCAAGTACTGAGAATAAAAGGAGAGTATAGATTTTAAAGTTAAGTATAATGACTCATGAGCTTTGTGTTACATGTTTCACTATTCATGATTTATAAGTTTTATATTTTAGACTTATTCAAGCCATGTGAGTCATTCCTATTTGCATGCATAATTTTATTAAAGAGTATTGATATTGTTTTATGCAAATGCATGTACCCCCATATACTCAGAACATCTTCAAAGTACTGATCAACATATACACCTTTGTGCTATATCGTCTCATAATATAGGTAAAATTTGTAGCGCATACACTATATTCAGTCAGTTCGTAGCTTCCATTCAGTGGGAGATGAGTCCTTTTGATTCAAGGGCTTGGGGCAGTTCTACAGTTTGAAAAGTATTGTATTTTCTTTATTCAGTCATATTAAGTTGGGATAGGTGGGAGTCATGACCCAACTCGCCATAGTTATTACTAGTAGAGGCTTAATAGACAGTCAGTAGTGTCGATGTCTTTTACTTTAGTTTTTTTCATAAAGGCTTAGTTGTAATCTTGTAAACTCAGATTTTGTATTGATCAAAGTCAGAGAAGTTTTATTGTTTCTACTGATTTTGTTCAAATTTATGTATTTTATTCAGTTGCTTGAAAGTATGCCAGTATCAGGGTTAGATTGGGATCACTTGTGACCCTAAGCACCGTGTGACATCTCGGGATACGTTTTCGAGGTATTACACCCTAACCCACAAATGAAAAACAAATATTGGATTAAATTTGCACCTCTATATAGCATGACCTTATTGCAGATGTTAACCTCCATTCCCCATTAATATTAAAAAGGCTAACCTCGGTGGAACAGTGATATCACAGAGGCACATTGCCTCATAGTTCTAAAATAGCCTCGAATGCGTTCTAAAAATTTTGAAACATTTCTCAATTATCCTTTTAATATCCCCAAACACAATTCAAGTTAAATATCGTATTATGAACATTAAAGGGTAAAAATAAAATGATAAAAATTTTAAGGGTCTTACATTATCCCTCCTTAGGATCATTCTTCCCTAATTGATGCGTTAAGACACTTTTAGCAGGAGAATAGAAAGAATTCACCAAAATCAATTGACCAATTCAAAAAGTGACAAGAGGAAAATGATACTCATACCTGAAGTACTTTCATCCAACTCGATGAACAAGAATGGAAACTTGGCCTTTATATCTTCCTTAGATTCTCATGTAGTTTCTTTTACCTTTTGATTCTACCAAAGGTCCTTCACTGAAGCTGCATCCTTTGTCCAATATATACGAAACTATCAATCTAATGTCTCAATTAGGACTTCCTCATAAGACAAGAAATCTATAAAATCAACATCCTCAATAGGTACTATTAAGGATGGATCATCGATGAACTTTTTTAGCATGGACCCATGAAACACAGGATGAAGAAAACCCAAACTCGCAGGTAAATCCAACTCATTATCAACATTCCTAGTTCTTCACAAAATCTAATATGGCCCAACATAACAAGGACTGATCTTCCCTTCTTCCTAACTGCCATATTCATTTCATAGGAGACACCATCGAGAAGACCCAATCATCTACTTCAAACTCCAATTCTCTTTACCTCACATATGCAAGACTTTTGTTTACTTTGAGAAGTCTTAAATCTTTATCTAATTACTTGCACCTTCTCCATGGCTTAGTGAACTATGTCACGACCAAACAACCTAGTCTAACCAACCTCATATTATCTAATAGGAGACCTACACCTTGTACCATAAAAAGCATCAAAAGGGGTAATCTAAATACTCAAGTGATAACTATTGGTGTACGCAAATTCAATAAGAGGAAATTGATCAACCCTAATACCTTTAAAATTAATCACACAGACCCTTAAAATATCCTCTAATGCCTGAATAGTCTACTCTTCTTGTCCATTCATTTTAGGGTGCAAAGCGGTGCTAATGTTCACTTTTGTACCCAAACCTTTCTCAAGTGAATGCTTGAAATAATAAAAAAAACTATGTACATCGTTCTTAAATAATGGACACTAGCGCACCATGCAACTTCACAATCTTCTGAATAAACAACTTAGCATAATCTTCTCCTGAATTATGTATTCACAGCAGCAAGACGTGAGCAAACATAGTCATTCTATCCACAATGACCCAAATAGAACCATACTGATCGTGAAACCACAGAAGACACATAATGAAATCCTTATTAATCATCTCCCACTTTGACATGCCTCAAATGTTTAACCTTATCCTTCTAAAAAATCATATATTTGGAAACAAAGTTTTTCATATCTCTCTTCATATTGTTCTACTAGTAGATCACCTTCAAATAATGGTACATATTAGTTGAACTTGGATTAACTATATATCTAGACTTATGATCCTCAACCAAGATCCTTTCTTGAAGCCCATCATTATCAGGAACACACAACCTACCTTGGTAACTCAGAATACCATCTCCCCCAATCTCGAATGCCATAACTTTTTGCTGACCCATCACATTATTAATCTATGTTAGTATAGGATTTAAAGCCTGTTTTTCCTTCAAATCTTTACTAAGAGATGATTTGACCACTTTATGAACAATCACATTTCTATCCTCAGAGTTCAAGAGACAGAGTTGAAAGTTATCCAGCCTGTGAATATCCTTCACTAATTATTTTTTCTCTACATCAACATGGGAAAAGCTCCCTATAGACAACCGTCTAAAAAAATCAAAAACAACATTAACTTTATGTGAATGGTAGTGCAAGCTCATGTCATAATCCTTTAGAAATTAAAGCAATCGCCTCTGTTTTGAGATTCAATTCCTTCTGCATAAACACATACTAAAAGAACTTATGATGTGAATAGATGTTTACATTCACCACACACAAATAATGGTGCTAGATCTTTAATGCAAAAACCACAACCGCCAACTCAATGTCACGAGTACGATATTTCTTCTTATCAAACTTAAGTTGCTTGGAAGGATAAGACACAACCTTACCATACTACAATAATACATAGCCAAGTCCTACATGAGATGTATCACAAAACACAACAAAACTATTAGTACACTCATGTAGGGTCAAAAGTGGTGCATAACTCAACTTATCCTTCAATTTCTCAAAACTACCTTCACAAGCATTGAACCTCAAAAACTTTGCCTTTTTCTAAGTTAATTTCGTTAAAGAAGCAGCAATAGATGAGAAACTTGATATGTCATAGTTCCATGGTATATTCAATATTTCAGATGGTGGAAATATACATTGACGTAGGATGTTTTATCAAATATCATATTTCTTATGAGTTGTAGGTAAATTAGGCTTGAAGTGGATGTTAACAGTGGCAAAAGCTAAGCTAAGGGAGTTAAGTATAAACTAACCAGGACTCAAAAGGATAGACAATGAGTCATGGGGAACAACCAAACTGAGAATAGTGACCAAAACTCCTGAAGATTGATAAAAGAGGTCCAACTGGTCATGAGTGAAGTCTATGAGTTGTAAGAACTGACTATGACTCATGGTGAAGAGTCGTCCTAAGAACAAACTCAGAAGTCTTAAAAGAGGAAATTCACTAGAATAACTTTGACTAGCAGCCTACGACTCGTAAGGATACATGATGATTTGAGACCACTAAAGACAGAAAAAATCTACGATAGCAGGCAACAATTCATGACTTGTCCTAATAACTCATTTCCAGAGGTGTGACCACTTCTGACTTAATTATCCATGTTTGAATGGTTTCGGTTTTCGTTGTTATTTTGAAACTCTATAAATATTCTTAGGTTACTTTTGCAATAGTTTTTGCACTTTTGATATTTTTTTACGTACTTTGCTACTTGATACTTTGTTCTTGGGTTTTTGGTTTTGTAATCAATTAGAGATTTGGATTTTATTGTTTTTATTCTTGTTCAATTTATTCAATGTTTTCTTCTTTGAATTCCTTTGATTGTTGCCTAACCATGAGTGGCTAAATTCCTTAACGAGGGTTATAGGAACCCTAACAGATTAACATCATAGGGGAAGTGGGAAATTCATCTAGATTGCTATAATGGCATGTTTTTTAATCTTCTTCGTATTAATAATCTCTTGAGCTACTGCAAAGCATGGAAATTTCCTATATTTAAGATAATCCTCACAAGGGAGTTCGATATTAAGAAAACAGTATTATAATAGTGAATCAAGGTTATTAAAGATTTTCTAATCAACTTGAGACTCAAAAGGTGAAAGTTCTACTTGGTCAAGGAGAAGGGATAGTAAGGCAATTCCCTGAGACCCAAAAGGTGAAGGATAAGATTTATCAATATATTCACAAGATGGATAATAATATATATCTTGTCAGATTTTGTATGCAGAGCAATAGGATAGGTTAATTGAACCCGAGAAACTTACAAAGTTAGAAGCTAGGGGGAACACAGTTATATTGTTCATCATCTATTATTTACAACCTCAAGCACTAGAATTCAGTTGTGTTACTACTGACTTTCAAATCATCTCATTTACTTTTCTCCATCACGTGTGATTTCATGATGTTTGAGAGATAATTCTACTCATTCCTTGTGGGTTCGACCCCAACCTGGTTTGGGTTACTATATAAGTCATGGTTTCATGGCATATTTGATGCTTAAAATGGTGAAAATATGCATTGACTTAAGATGTTTCATCATTTATAATGTGTGTTTTGTATGAGTTATACGTAAATTAGGTTGGAAGTAGCTTGGAATAAAAATAGAAGAAAACTATTCTGAAAAGTTAAAGTACTAATCAAGCTATGAGTCGTTAAGTCACCTTATGAATCATAGCCAGATGCGTGATGTTAACAGTGGCAAAACCTCAGCTAAAGGAGTTAAGTATGAACTTACCACGACTAGTAAAGAGTGACTATAATTCATAAGGAACAACTGTACTGAGCACAGTGGCTAAAAATCCTAAAGATTGATAAAAGAGGTCCTAGTAGTGATGAGTGATGAGCATGAGTCATAAGAACTGACTACCACTCGTGTTGAGGAGTAATCCTAACAATAGACTTAGAAGTTCAGAAAGAGAAAATTCACTAGAATGACTACGACTAGTAGCAATGACTCGTAAGGACACATAATGAGTTGTGACCACTGATGACTAGTAGCAATGACTTGTAAGGACACATAATGAGTTGTGACACTATGATAGTAGGCAACAAGTCATGACCAGTCCTATCAACTCTTTTCCAAAGGCATGACCACTGCCGACTAAAATTTCTTATTTGATTTGATTAGGTTTCCTTTGTTATTTTGACACTCTATTAATGCCATTAGGGTACTTTGGTAATATTTTATGCATTTTTTATATTTTCACGTACTTTTCTACTTGATACTTTGTTCTTGGGTTTCTAGTTTTGTAAGAAGTTGGAGATTTTGGATTTTATTCTTTTCTTTCCTGTACAATGGATTCAATGTTTTATTCTTGAATTCCTTCATTTGTTATATAACCATGAGTGGCTGAATTCCTTAACTAGGGTTCTGGAAACCCTAATATATTAACAATTAGGAGAATTAGGAGATTCATCTATATTGTTGTGACTGCATGTATTATAATATTCTTTATATTAATTGTCTCCTACGCTACTTCAGAAACTTGGAAGTTGCTTGTATTTGAGATCATCCTATAAGAGAGTTTGAGATTAAGAAAAGAGGGTGACGATAGTGATTCGAGGTTATGAACCCTCATCTAATTAACTTGAGACTCAACGAGTTATAGTTGTACGGGTGTCAAGGACAAAGGATAGTAAGGCGACCCATGAGACCCCAAAAGGTAATGAGTGATATTTATCAATGAATTCATAAGATGATTGATAATACATATCTTGTCTGACTTTATACACAATAGTGTGATAGGTGAATTGAACATGAGAAACTTAAGGAATTAGAAGCCATGGGGAACATGTTCCTAGTATTCACCTTTTATTATTTACAACCTCAAGCACTCAAGTTCAGTTATATGTTACTATTAACTTTCAAATCCCTCTATTTACTTTTCCATATTGCTCGTGATTTTGTCAAGTTTCAGAGATAATTCCACGCATTCCTTGTGGTTTCGACCAAAACCTAGTTTGGCTTACTATATTTTACATCAATTATAATATACTTCTTTAGAAGTTAATTTTGGGCGACATAAAATTTTAGCACTGTTGTTGGGGAATACAGTGTTGAACTATTTATTGGAATTGATGACGATTAGGGTTGTTATGTTTTATTTTTAGTTAGGTATATGCCTACTCCTAGGAGTTGAGGTAATTCCTTGCTCTCATTAAATCCTGAACCAGAGAGACTTCTACAGCCAAATTATACGATGATAGAACCAATATGTATAGGTAATTTAGAAGGGGTTTGGGATGATCCACACCTAATACCTGCCCCTACTCTAGGTGATGTAAATAATATTATTGATAGACAGATAGAGCAGATGTTAGTAGAAGCTGATAACTAGAAAAGGAAGGTCAAGCAAGCTCAATTGGCGCAACAGACATAGCTATCCAGGCCAAGACTGATAATTAATCATCGAGTAGTACTCAATGCAAATTGAGATGTAGGGTGAGGTAGCAAAGTTCAAGTCGCCCAACATATCAATACCTACCACTATATGATAAAGATAAGGATACAGGATATATTAAGCTTGTTGAGATAGGAGCTATCATTCCTCCCGCTTTACCCCTAAATGTTAAGTTTGAATCACTAGTGTAATGATCTAGTTGATAAATTTAAAGAGTATGTTTTTTGTGTTATAGAAAGATGATTCAAATATGCATCTTGCCAATTTTATTGATATTTACACTTTGTATACCATTCCAAGGGTAGATCAGGGGGCATTAAGAATGAGGTTGTTCCTACTATTATTTACCATAGAAGCATAATTATGGTTAGGGAAACATCCTAGAGGCTCAATCACGACTTAAAATGAGTTACACAGACTAAAGTTGTGTAATGACTCATCAGGTCATTTCCTATATTTATGCTTATTTTTGTTGTTTTAGCTTCTACATAGCTTCACCAACTTATTTATGACTCACTAGGCCAATAAATTGGTCGTCAGGCAGTTACTTTATTTTTTAGAATAAATTCTCTATTTAGATGTCTTCATGAGTTCCAAAAGTCCACTGAGCAAAAAATTTAGTGAAACAAACTCGAACAAAAAATCCATCTTTGCCAACATGTCTAAAATATTGAATTTAGTGTGGTTACATACCTCATTTACGAAAATTGGATTCTGAATGCATCCCGAGGCCTTGGCCAAGACATGGAATCAAATTCCAAGTATCAGCCATCATCAAGTACAGTTAAAAATCATAATTAAATAGGGCCTTAGTACGATCGCAATGAATTCAATTGTGGCATGCGTGTGTGCCCAATTGCATCACTGAGGGCCTAGAAAGGGTTTATTTTAAGGCTCTTTTGACCGAGAATTGTCCATTTCTTCCATTACTTTGAGTTTCCAAAACCAAATAGATATAAAATCTTTAAAATGAGTCTTATGGGTTTATTGGGAACTTGAATTGCTTGTGTATTCAATATTTACATCAAATCTAAGGTAAGATTCCTTTAATTTTGGTGTTGATTTTTGGATTTTAAGACCCAAAACCCCTAATGTATTGAGGATTGATTTTAGCACCAAATATTGTTATTTTACAATAATTTCTTGAGGTCTATAACTCCCTAATGATATTTGAATTGTTGGTTGGTCTCAGAAACTCATTTTTAATATGTGGGACTCAATTGGGCGTTTCGGTGTCATTTTTGGACCCAATGCACAATAGTACAATATAGGTATTATTAGAATCGTAATAATGAGTAGGTTATGGTTTTGTTAATATGATGTTATTTCGGGGATTGTAAAGTGATGATGATTATATAGTGCATCATATATTTTTTGGATCGGCTTTGAGGTAGGCCTCTATCTACTTCTCTTCATTTATGCCGCATGATATTTATTTTGCATGAACTTGGATGATAGTCTATATTATATATAGAGTATCTTATCCTTGATTTTTTATGTTGTCGGGATTAGATGAGGGCTTTTAGACCAATAAGATGATATGTTATAATCCTTTTGAATCCTAGTGTCTTCTCTCTCTAGTTTTGACTAACTATAGCGTGATTATGATATAATGTTATGTTTGGGTTGTGGTTTAGCATTTTGAAGTATGAATTGTATATTTGACCTTATTGGGCAAGCGTAATAGTCTTGAAATCAAAAATTGGGTAGAGTAGACTTGTGTTTCTTGATAAAACTTCAATCTCAAGTTTTAATGTTGCTTACTTGAAATCTAGAAGTTACACTATCTACCTTAGCTTAGTTTTGGGCATGGTGTTCCTAATTATGGAAATTGAGGTTTAGAAGTGGGATCATCCGCCCCACTTAGGCCTAGACTTGTATTAGCCTTGTGGACTTAGTTGTAGAGGTTAGACATAGATGAGTCTAGTAAACCTTCGTGTAAGGTTACTTTATGAATTGGTAGCTTGTATTGATGTTCCTTGAATTAGTTCGTTTTTAACTTTGAATATGATACTCCTTGTGGAAGTCAGATTGGTTATTTAAAGATGACATTCCCTTTAGATACATTATGTATATGATTTTTGTTACTATAGAGATGCTATATTTTTAAGGTTATGATTGTTGGGCCTATAGAGGCGACATTCCTTTTAGATATGATAATTGGCCTAGAGAGGTGATATTCCTCAAAGTCATGATGTATGACCTATTAATATAAGATATCTTATAGGTGAATACATTCTTATTAAAATTATACCTCCTATATCTGAGATGCCTCCTATATGTGAGATGACTAGAGATATGCTACAGCTTATAAATTTAATTATTAATATGATTTTTGGATATGTATATGGGCCTAAGTTCGTGATTATGATGTTGTAATCATTTCGGACATATTATTGGGCCAAGGTCCATGTTATGATAATGATTGGATATCCAATAATTGTTTATAATTATAAAGGATATAGTTTATGGATTAATATACATGTTTTACATACACATCTCTCCAGTATAGAACAAAGAAAGATGCGGTAAGTTGCTTACGTCTTATTTTATTGGATACTACTTATGAAACGCATAGATTTTGTACATTCATAATTATTATATTGGTAATTTATATTATTCTATATAGAATATGAACTTTTGATTGTTCTTCTTAACTAAGGGTTAGTCTATGTGATAGCTTGTTATCTGTTAGGTGACTATAGTACTTGGTGGCTAGGAATCTAATGTATTAGTGAATGACACTTGCTTAGATGAAATATGGTAGATAGTGATTCCTGATATGTGGCCTATGGTGATGTCGGGTTTAGAATAGGTGAAGATTAGTGATGTTGATTGCTATGTTTATAATATCATTTAGTTTTTAGAATGAGGAGTTGTGTATTAATGAGGCTAGGTAATAAGTGACATTAGTAATAAGAAGTGGCTAGTTAATAATGATGAATGGTTGTTAAATAGTTGAATAATGAATTGTTCAATGAGGATTAGTTGGTTAAAGATGGTTAGTTAATGAATGATGTCATTTAATAAAAGATAGTTAAATGATAAGTGATTATATGTTGTCTAATAATGGTAATTAGATATATGTTGACTAGTTTATAATTTGGAATAATGGATAATGATGAATATGGTCTAGTGAAGAACCTTGGCTAGATGGTAGATGTTGGCTACCCAATAAATAGCGGTTAGTTGCTTTCCCTTGAATAAGCATAATGTTTATACTAATAACTTAAGGTCATATTTTGGCTAGCGAACTAGTGGTTTCATTATAAATAACATTGGTCAGCTAATATCAAATAGTAGTGAAGATTGACAAAATAGATATTGTTATGATGCTGCAGTTAAAATTATGAGCATAATGATAGGCTTGTT
Source organism: Capsicum chinense (assembly GCA_026120095.1). Lineage (NCBI taxonomy): Eukaryota > Viridiplantae > Streptophyta > Magnoliopsida > Solanales > Solanaceae > Capsicum > Capsicum chinense. Next base: position 74,179,148 of record JAPEIP010000006.1, on the reverse strand, counting down.
AGTTTACCCTCTTTTTTCTATTCCTTGATCTCGTCCACCTATTATACATCTATAAATATATGTGTATTGATATTTATGATGATATATTGATACCTAGTAAGGACAGAAAATACTATTATGATATTTATACCTGGTAAGGCCGAACGATACTATTGTGATATTGACACCCGATAAGGCTAGAGGATGATATTGTAATGATATTGGTAGCCTGCAGGGCCGGAGAATACTATGATGATATGTTGATACCCGGTAAGGATAGGGTTCTATTACTATGATGATGGTCATGGTGATGACATTTAGGATGAGTTGTGATATTGATTGTGTACCTTGCATTCATTCTTGCTTGCGCATCAACTATCACCAGTATGCACCTATGTCTATCAGTCGGTATGGGACAGTTGCATAGATATGGGTGAAAAGAATGCCTTATATTATTGAATGGCTATGTGAGGATACATGCATAAATACGTGAATTGTAACTAAATTCATGATAATACTGAATTCGAATACTGATAGCATGAGTTTCCTATTAACTGAGTGACTGTGTCTGAATGGAACTAGCCAAGTTTTGTGCTAAACTATGTGGTTGTATCTGACAGCCCTAAATTTAAAGAACTATCTGAGTTCTTTTACTGAGACTGAGACTAAGACTGTGGGAGATAGTCATCTAACCGACATTCTCCTAAAAAGCTATTATAGCTGAGTTGGGGTCCAATCTATAACCCCAATTTGAAAGGTGTCAATACCGCGCCACTGGTAAGTACAAGTTGTGAGTGACCCTCATCTAGCAGTATCCCTAAGGGAGAATGGTGGGACCCTTGTCTAGCAGTGTTGATCCATCTCATTAACCCTTAACTGACAGTATTGATGTCTCAATCTATGTTGACTACATAGTTTTGGAATGCAAGGATTGCTTCTAAGGGTCACACCCTCTACTGTTAGTGTGTGCCCTCATCCTTCGGTTCGCTCAGTGTGGAGTCCTACTCCAAACTGCGTAGACACTAAACCGATTATACTATGATGAACTGGAGTGAGTTCATTGAGTTTCGTGGACTGACGAAATATTACTAAATCCTGTTAACTGACTAAGTTCATGAGATTACTGAGTTTTCCTGAGTCATGTAACTAAATGAATTCTACTGATCATGGCATGACTGAGATTATCATAAAACTAACACTGGCTCTAGGCACATAGCTAAATTGTCAGCTATAAATACCCCTAGGACTCGATAGTATAAAAGTAATTCATGGCACAAGTTCAATAGCACAACAATGGCTACACATATATCCATGATTCATTGACCATGACATTTGATCAAACACTTGACATTCATTAACTTGTATATGAATAGGGATTTCATACTATCATACTATAATTGCACTTTTTCCTTCACATAGGCATTTAATCATACACATGGGGAGCATACTTTGGATTTGCCATCGTCAATTCATCTAATTATCCTTAATATTATTCAAATCATCACACACTAGGATCAATCATTGGAATATGTAATTTAAAACACGAATAAAAAACCCCACAACAACATGGACATGAATTTCAATTCAACTAAATCATGAACATTCACAAATAACAATCTTGGATTTGTTTTTAAAAGAGATTCTTGAGCTTAATGGGTGAAAGGGACCCATAAATCAATACTTGACATAATTTGATTGTGAGTTTCTTAAAGTTCTTGGACTTGAAGAACTTGAATCTCTTAGTTTCTTGAAGAAGGGTTGGGATCTTATTCTTGGGGATTGATCTTTGAGAAAAACCCTAATTTGGTGTTGTAGATAAATAATAAAGTTATGAGCCCTGGCCTGGTATAATTAGGTGTTAACAAGGTTGGAAAAGATCCAAACATGCTTATAAAAATGGCTTTAAATTGCTGAATGGGATCTACAACGGCTTGGGCGATGGTCCATCACTGGCTCGATGGCCCGTCGACCTTTCCATCGTACTATGCCAGAATGTTATGTTTTTACCTTGGTTGCGATGATTTGGGAGATGGTCCGTCACTAGCTCAATAGTCCGTTGGCCATTCCGTCATGCCTATCCAGAAGGTAGACTCACTACCTCCACTGCGACGGTTTGGGCAATGGCTTGTCACTAGATCGATGGTCCGTCGGCCCTTTTTGTTGCACCTGGGTGGTTCAGACTACTTTTTCTATTTCGGCCATAACTTTCTACCCCAATACCGGATTTTGGGGAATTTGGTATCGATGGAAAGATTATACAATTTCTCACACAACAAAAAGTAAAAATTTATAAAATTCCACATGTATAAAAGTGGTTCATCCTTTAAAGCAAGTGTTTAACATTTTTAGGATGATTTTTTAAGCTAGGTATAAGTACTGGGTATTACACTTGTATTAGCTTTATTGATTTAGTTGCGGATGTTAGACATAGATGAGGCTAGTAAATCTGGTATAAGGTTACTTCATGACCTGATAGCTTGTATTGATGTTCCCCGGATTTGTAGGTTTTAAACTATGGCAATGATACTCCTTGTGGAAGTGATATTGGGCATTTAGGTATGACATTTCCCTTAGATATGTTATCTGTTTTAGAGAGATGCTATTTTATCTTACACTTGATGATTGGCCTATAGAGATCCTATTCCTCTTGTATATGATTATTTTGCCAATAGAGATACTGTCTTCTAATAGATATCATTGTTGGGCCTATAGAAGATATATTCCTCTTAGATATTACAATTGGCATAGATATGATGTATGACATATTGATATAATATATCGTATAGATTAGTACATCCTTATTGATATTTTGCTTCATATATGTGAGATGCCTCCTATATATGAGATGACGAGAGATGTGCTATGGCTTATAAATATCATTATTGATATGAGTTTTGGATATCTATATGGTCATAAGGCCATAATTATGACATTGTGATTATTCCAGATATATTATTTGGCCAAGGTCCGTGTTATGATAACTATTAGATATCCGAGAAGTGTTTATCATTATAAAGGATACGATTATAGTTTATGGATTCATATACATATTTTATATACATATCTCTCTGGTATAGGATAGAGGAAGATGTAGTACATTGCTTATGACTTATTTGATTAGATACTTATGATGGAATGCATAGATTTGGTATATTCGTGACTATTATATTGGTAATTTATGTGATTCTAGATGGAATATAGTCTTATGATTATTTTACTTAATAAAGGGCTAAGCTAATGTGGCAGCTAGTTATCTATTAGGTAAGCTAATGTGGCAGCTAGTTGTCTATTAGGTGACTATAGTACTTGGTGTCGAGGAATCTAATGTATTAGTTAATAAATCTTGCTTAGCTGAAATATTGTAGCTAGTTATGGTTGGTACGTGGCCTATGGTGAGGTCGGTTTTAGCATAGGTTAAGATTAGTGATATTGATGGCTAAGTTTATAATGTCATTTAATTGTCAGAATGAGGATTTGTATATTAAAGAGGCTAGATAATAAGTGATGTTGGTAATAAGATAAGTCTAGTTAATAATGATTAATGGTTGCTAAATGGTTAATTAATTAATAGTTAAATAAGGATTAGTTGATTAACGATGGTTAGTTAATGAATTATATCGGTTAATAAAAGATGGTTAGATGATAAGTGATTATCTGTTATCTAATAATGGTGATCGGATATATCTGGACTAGTTGATAATTCTGAATAATGGATAATGATGATTATTGTCTAGTGATGAAACTTGGCTAGATGTTAGATGTTGGCTACTCAATAATTAATGGTTAGTTGTTATCCCTTGAATAAGTATAATGTTTAGAATAATAACTAGTGGTTATGTGATGGCTAGAGAACTAGTTGTTTCATTATAAATAGTATTGGTTTGCTAATATCGAATAAAGGTAAAGTTGGACAAGATAGACATTGTTATGACGCTGAGATTATGAATATGAGGCTGGAAAAATAGCACTGGCAGACGAATATGAATTGCCCCATTTCTTCTTCATGGTCCACAGTCTACCATCCTTCCTACTATTTTTCTGACCCACACCCTGATCTGAATACCTAAATTCTTACTTTGTCTATCTTCTATCTCTGTCTGTTTCTTCTTTTCATCCTCTACCTGCTTCATATAAATCATATGTCTAGAGATGTCTATGTCATTGCTTAACATTGCAGCCTTACATTCAAATTCAAGGTTGCGTGAAAACCCAAAAGCAAACTTCCTCATTTTAGTTCTCTGGCTACACACCAACTTTGGAGTATAAAAAGATAGCTGCTGAAATTTCAAGGCATGCGCTTTCACACTTGTCATACCCTATTTCAGATTAACAAACTCCTCACTCTTAGATTCGCAAAACTCTTAAGGAAAAAAATATAAAGAAAGGCACCCAAAAATTCATCCTATAATACCGGCTCAGCATCATCACCCCTCAAATACTCCCACTCTTCATACCATAGATGAGTTATATCTTTCAGCAGATATGAAGCAAACTCTATGCCCTTAGAATCAGTTATACCTCACTATAAAAATCTATTTTATCTTATCAACAAACCCCTGAGTATCCTCCTCAACCTCAAAGCCTATAAAGGTTTGGGCATTCCACCTTATAAATCAGCCAACCCGAGTAATCTCAGAAAAATAAGCAACAGAACTACCACGGTTTAATTTATGAGACTGAGATATCACCAACTGAGTAAGCAAATGAAAAGATGGAAAAACTCTACATTAGAGATATCTCCATGAGGTGACTAAGCATAAGTTTAACCAGCGCAAAAAGCTTTAGGAGGACCAGTAGAGATAGGTGGAACTCCATGTGGAATAGTAAAATCTAGTGCAGGGACCCTATACCAGGTTTGCACTCCATAAATAAGGTTAGTCTCCTATATATTCTCCTCAAGTGGAATAGAGTTCCCAAAAGAATTTCTATGAACGTCAAATCTTTAGGAAGGCGTGATATGAAACACAAGAAAGTCACAAGTTAGAGAATTTTTATAGCTCTAGAATTCATAGCTCACAAATAGAACACAAGAAAGGAAAATATTTCTAAATGCCTTGTGGACTCCTACCTAGAGTGTGGCATGCTATATACCCTTTAAAAGGAATCTACTCGACATGGCTTTGTGGATACCCAATGACTCTAAACCTGGCTCTGATACCAATCTTGTCAGGACCCAAACTAGGGCCTAACCATGATGGGTATCTCAATCCCACAGTGGACCGGAGAGTACCGCCTTCGCTTAAAATAAATAGCATAATAATAACAATAAATATAATAAGGAATCCAAATAATATAGCTATAAAAGGAGAATATATAACTCTCATTAAAACTAAGAGTCAACCAATAACCAACCAACTCACATATGTCCACAATAGCCTCTAGACCAAAAAAAACAACTAAATTAGGACATGCCCCCGACTATGACAAAAACAATCCATAAGTAATGAGTCAATAATGAAAAAATAATGAAATAATAAGGCCTTCTGAAGAATGGATGCTCACCACTTCACAGCAACTCAACAGACATACTAATCCACCTAACGTTGTACAGGATCAATAGAAAAGTCTTCAGACCCTACATAATTAAATGATATAGAATCCTAGGATGGTCAGTGGGATAAACACTGGCTTGTACTCAAGTAAAGTAATAACATAATTCCTATTCCAAAATCAATCAAAATCATGTGCACACATTTATATATATAAATATATAGGATGTTGGGAAAGGGTAAGTGTTATGAACATGAGAGTTTAAAACCATTAAAGTAGACTGTGTTGCAGGCTCTATCCTAAAGGCAACCATGGGCTATATGGGTTTAGCTCCCGCTGCTGAAAGGGCCATAATGCGTGTTAGCCATATGAATTAAGAAAAAATCAAGGGAAAACTAAAGCCACTATGAGAAATAGTCATCCCAAATATGTGTATATATTTAAAAATATCGTGTATCAAGTACTAAGTTATATATACCACCAAAATCGGTAAACGTGGTTTCTAGTATTTATCCCACTCCCCCTCTTAAGGACTTACACCTACACGGTGAGATACAACACTTCCTTTAACCCCAAATTAAAATCATCTTATTAATAATTTAAACCATTAAATAGGAATCATTCGTTAGACATTTATCACTTAGTATCATCATACCAATATGCTTGCAAGTTAAACTAAACATGTGAAACCAATCCACGTATTATCTTTGACTCCCAAGTTCCATTTAAAATTCAAAACCAAGGCCGCCAAGGCCATCCTAATCTATTTTTATATTCATTTATATATTAATAAAATGAATTAGGTTGAAAAAATTTAAACCATGCAAGTATCCATATTTTAAATTAAATTTACCAAGTTTGTTAAGGTTCATGCAATTCCATGACAAAATTTATACAATTGGGGAAACCTATATCGAATATTCCGACCATTTAAATAATGTACCAATTCAGTCCCAAAAACATCCATTTAAACCATAAATAATTAATTCAAAACATGAGAAAAGTAATACAATTAGTGACAATACATAAAAATTTGAAGTTAATTCTATGTTTGGAGCCCGAATGATGACTGCACTGTGAAACCCTTAAACGTTATTGAGTTTTTACTTTTAAGAGCGAAAGGATGATTTTGATATTAGAAACTAAACAAAATGGACTTTTTTATTTTTAAAGGTTGAACAAAGGGTGGAAAGACCAAAATCCCCCCACCCCCAAGTGAAAAAAACGAAACTGGAAGAAATTTACACCTCAGCATGGCACGACCTTATCACGGAGGTTAACCTCCATGCCATGCAAATATCGCGAGGATAACTTCCATGGAGTAGTGATATCGTAGAGGTACACTGCCTTTGTGTTCCAAAATTTCCCCAAATAATTTTAAAAAATTCTTAAATATTTTAAATTACCTTTTTAACATCCCTAAACATAGTTCAAGTCAAATATCGATATTAAGATCACTGGAGAGTCAAAATAAAATAAATAAAATATTAGGATCTTACATAGAGTTTGGTTTAGTGGTACTTGGGGTGATTCATTTAAGTTTGGTGGAGCTTGGGATAGTGTAAGTAAGGTATTTTGAGAATATCTACTCAAGGGAGCTTGAATGTTTTGTAGATTAGAAGTTGTGGAGTGAATGTAGTTTAGACTAACCCCCTTGTTGACCTTACTTCCACTTATGTTCAACAACATTCCTTTGAGTGTGGCCATTTGACATACCATGGATTCCATTTGATGATCCAATGATTTGATTGGCATTAAGATTTCATTTGAAATGTTCATCGTCTATAGATTGTTGTGTTTTACCATATGGTGTCATGGTACATATTAATAAAGAGACTAAATACAAACAACAAATAAGTTAAAATTATTAAATAAACCACAGAATCTCTACACACCTTTGTATGCCTCACAAAAGGAGTTGTTACTATTGAAAGATCATTTCTACTCCAATGAAAGATATGGAGTCAATTGCTACTTGTGGTCAGAATAGATTCTTATTTGAAGAAGAATAGGTTACTCAACCAACAAACATAAACTTAAATCAAGAAATAACAACAAAACAAAATGAGAAAATTATAAAAGAAATGTGACAAAGAAAGAACGACCTGTAAGACTAATTAACCAAGTAAGTAGATCAAATACTCATTGTTAATTAGTTTAGGAATCAAGAAATTACATTAGAAATTAAAAATATAAACTAAGAAGTTGGAACCTATGAGAAATTGGATTTTGGATGCTTGAGTTGTGTTTTGGTGAGGTGTGACCGATATGAAGCAAAAATTACATAAATTTAATCATTATTTGCCTCATATTTAGTATTTTGATATTTATTTTATGGAAATTAATTTTATGAATTATTTTTAATATTATATTTTTATTTATAGAATTAAATTGGTGTGAAGATAAAGAAATTTAAAGTAAAAATAAAATTAAAAATGAGAAGTATATAAGCAAATCGAGCAGGTGGCTTAATGGATTAAATAGAATATTATATGAATATTTCAATATATAAACTATATGCACATGGAAATTTAAATTGAAGATTGAGAAATTTACCTAGTAAGCCATGTGGCGACATTGAAAAGAAGTTAGGAGGTACAGGAACGGACTATTGTATGCAGTCAAATCCAAATCAGTGTAGGTTTTTATTTTCTAATCTATTTTGAACTCAGTTATTTTATTTGAGTTTTTTTTCTTATATCTATAAAATTTCACAACATAGGTTTTAGAGAAACTTCTCATAACTCATAAAACTTGTAAAAAATATTATTGGGAGAAAGCTAGGAGCCATCGTGGAGGCCAACAAAAATTGATTTATTCTTTTCGTATCTATCTTTATTACTTATTTATTGAGAATTCAAGATTTTGAATTTATTCAACTCTATTTGAAATTTTATAATTATGATTTTATCTTGAATTCTAATTATGATTTTCAAGCCACGAGTAGATAAATTTAACAACTAGGATTATGAAAACCATGATGAATTAACAAAGCAGGATAAGCGTTTAGTAATTCTAGACCAGTGTGCCTTGATGTTTTGGTATTTTCTTTGTTATGATTGCTGATTAATGGGTGGGCTATGATAGAACTAGTCTAAATTCTAGACTTTCTTGTGAGAGGTAGATAACAGTGATTTGAAACCATCAACTTTCATCTAATAACTTGAGTCGTAACAAGGATAGTGAATTTAATATCACAAACATATGTCAAAAAATTTTACACTTGAAGACTGGGAGCTGAAGAGCTAAATTCATCTAACCAAGGTTGAGAGATGTTTAGATGAATCTGTATTGTTAGATTTGCATGCAATGCATAGGAATAGATTATTAGCACGAACAACCTGTATAGTTATGAAGTCATGGAAAATACAATCCTAGTTCATCATTCTCATTGATTTTCTCAACATAAATTGATATTTGTATACTTGTTACTTTAATTTCTAAATTTTTTACTTGTTCTTTTAAATTCTCCTCTTTTGAAAATAGTCAGGTAATTGTATAAATTACCGGATCTAAGTTCTAACCATATCCCTCATGGAATTGATCCCAACCTTGGTTGGGTTCTATATTTTACAACAAGTTCTTTATATCTCATTATGAGGTGTAATTTAAGCGACATTAAATTTTGACGCCATTGCTGGAGAATACGATTTAGGTTTAGATCGATTGTATTTATTTGGCATTTAATCTTTAGTTCTTCTTTACATTTTATTTATGTTAGAAATTTTTTTTGCTTTAAGTTTTAGCTTTTATGTTTTACTACTCTTCTTGATATGACATCTTTAAAAGAAAAAATATGGAGTGGTGAGGACTCCTATTATATTGATCCTTATCCTTTTGATAAAGTGCATTATTTCAAGAGTGTGATAGATATATTGTGGGATTACTATGAGAGCATGATACAGACGCTGACACTCTTTGCCAAAAAAAAATATGAGTTCATTTAATAAGTTGATAAATTTGGATTGGATATTGATAACTTAAAAGAAGATCTGAATGTAAAAGTTTATGCATATAAGATCCAATAATTTAGTTATGAATTGTGTGAGGTTGAAAAAATTCTTATAAGCCAAATTGAGGGGCTAAAATTGGAGTGTCAAACACTTGATCATACTTTTATTGATGTTTTCATTGTTGAGAAGAGTATACTAGAGTTATGTGAGGAAGTAGTTAATATTAATTTTAAAATTCCTAGTACATTTAAATATGAGGATGCAAATAATAATGAAATTTATGAATTAAGGCATATGGGACATCATTCTAATCATTATTACACATTGTGTTTAGATAGTAGGATACTACTCAAATCATTTGAGCCTATGTAAGAGTGTAAGGAGGACAAAAAATATGTCAATATTTGTAAATTTTTTATGTCAAAACTAAATAATTACATTCCTCATTTAAGGGCCAAGAATTGCAACATGTGATCTCTATTATTTGGTTTCTTTATTTTTATACCACCGCACCTTGAGAGTAGAAACTTAAAAAAAATGTTTGGGATGCAATTAATAAGTTTAAATTGAAAAGAAAAGCAGGAGGTAACCCAACTAATAGTGTAACTTCATATTTTCTATTTATGTTTATAATGTCACTTTTTTTTATTTGTTTTCTTTTCTTTTCTTTTCTTTTTGTAGATTTAGGAGAAGTGTGAGTACCTAAATTTAAAGATAAGGAACATGTTTGAGCTTATGTGTGGGGTGCGCACGCTGCTTAATGAAAATTGAAGAAGCATATTGCCAGTTTAGCCCTAAAGGGTCTCAGAAAGTATCTTTAACCATTATTTTACTTTATTTTTTGCTTTAGGGACAACGCATTTTTTAAGTGTGGGGTAAGATATCTTTCAATGTGTGTTAAGGGTAAATTATGCTATTGAATTTTCTTTATTTATTTATTTTTAGTTGGAAAAACAAAGAAAAAAAGAGAAAAAATTTAAAAATTCAAAAAGATTCCCCATTTATTCATTAAATTAAAATAGTTTTTATTTTTAGCTTTTTTATTTATCTTTGGTAGAGCATACCTTGTCTACCTCTTGGTTTTTCTTTTCTGCTCTTTTCTAGTGGGAGACGCCTTTGAACTTTATTATCTTTTTTAGGAACAATTCTTTTTATTTTTTATTTTTAGGAGTGTTTTTTGAAGAAAAAAAGGACATTTTGGTTTGGTTGATACTAGCAATTTAGGTCTAATTTTGAGTAATATTTTCCTGTGACTGCATGGGTATAAAATAAAATAATAGACTATTTTACATCTACGATCATGATTTATATATAGCATATTCTTATTTTGTAGTTTGTTATGACGTTGTTTGTCTTAGAAGTTCTATTGATCCATCTTGATTGATACTTGTGTCATGTATGGTGAGCACTATTTACATATATCTCATGTTTTCCATCTTAATCTTGAACTTGTCCTTCATGTTACTGAAGTGAAATAGAAAGTATTACTTTGCTAAAAATATAACAATAGGCTGTGTTTGATATGTCTTGTATATTTTAATGTTTTCAAATATTGTATCACTAGTTAGCCCCTTTGAGCATATACTCTATTTTTTTTGTAGATGTACTTTTACCTTGACATTTTTTTAAAAAAATTCCTACTTTTCTCACCTTGCTTCCTTGAGCACCATAGCATGGAATCTATTGAAATTGTTAAATCAGAAGAAAAAATGATTGAGTATAAAAGGTAACGAATAATAGCTACAAAATGACGAAAAGACCCTCTTTAAAATAATGTGATAAGAAAAAAAGTAAAAAAATATTGAAAAAAAAATGATCGATCTTGATAAGATGAGAATTACTTGTGAGAAACAATTGATGAAGAAAGAGGGGGAAATTGAGGAAAATAATGGGAGATGAAGTCTAAAAAAATTGTAAAGTGATTAGGGAAGTGTATGTTACTAATATATAATTTTTCAACCACCACCTATCTAACAATACAACCCGTTAAAGCCCTATTTAATTCTATTTGAACATTCTTAATTAGTGTAGATGTACATAATGAGCAAGCCTATGATTCTTTGTGCATACATATGAATTCTTTGTTAGTGTGAAAGTTGTTCTTTTATATTAAGTCCTTAAATTATATTTCATATTATGAATTGAGTTGGTGGACTATTTTCTTCTTGTAAGGACACTTGTGTGATGCTAGATATGTTATGTTATTAGCTTTCTTTGATAAGAATAGGTAAGTAAATTTAAATTTGATTAGTTAGAGTCCATCTTTGAGTTTAGGAGGTTACATATTTGTTGTTTATTTGTATTTCTTGCATAATAATCGAACATTGCATTGGGTGTTGTAAATTGCTAAATAGTCTAATTTTTTGTATTAATGAATTTTTAAATTTAATTAATTGAGATGAGTCTTATTAATTGCTCAAGGATGAATAAAAATCTAAGTGTGGCGTGTTGATGTGAAGCTAAAAATATATATATTTAGTCATTATTTTCCACATATTTAGTATTTTTATTGTCCTTTTTGAGTAATAATTTTCTGGATTATGCTTAATACTATAAATTTATTTGTAGAATTAAGTTGTGTGAAGTTGAAGAAATTTGGAGCAAAAATGTAATTAAAACTGAGAAATATATAAGAAAATCAAGCAGGCAGCTTAATGGATTAAATAAAATATTATATTAATATTTCTATATATAAACTATATGCACCTAGCAATTCAAATTAAAAGTTGAGATATTTACCGGAGAAGCCATGTGGCAGCATTGAAAATAGTTAGGCGGTTGAGCAATGGACCGTTGCATGAAGTCAAGTATAAATTAGTGCAGGTTTTTATTTTCTAATTCATTTTGGACTCAGTTCTTTTACTTTAAAAATTTTATAAAACCCACAAATATTCCAGAGATATAATTTTTAAGGGAACTTCTAGTAATTTTTATAACTTGTAAAAGTTTTTATTAGAGAAAGCTTTGAGCCGCCATGGAGGTAGGAAAAATTGGTTTATTCTTTTATCTCCCTTTTTATTACTTATTCTTTGAGAATTCAAGATTTCAGATTTAGCTTACCCAATTTGTCAAATTATAATTATGAATTTGTCTATGAATTCTAATTGTGATTTTCAAACCATGAGTATCTAAATTTTATAACTAGGATTGTGGACCATGAAGAATTAACAAAGAAAGATAAAAGTTTGATAATTCTAGATAGGTATGCATGCATATGTTGGTATGTTCTTTGTTATGATTTCTTTCTAAAGGGTGTGCAATGTTATAACTCACCTGAATTCTACAATTGCTTGAGAGTGAGGTAGAGATTTGAAAAAGAAAATAACAATAGAGATTTGAAGCTATCAACCTTCATCAAATAACATGAGTCATAATAGGAATATTTAATCTGAGATAACAAATAAGGGTTAAAAAATGATACACTCAGATTCCTAGAGAAGAAGAGTGAAATTCATCTAACCAAGGTAGAAGGACATTTAGATGAATTTATCTTATTAGATTTTACATGCAATGCATAGCAATAGATTGCTAGCATGAACAAACTATGTATTTACAAAGTCTTCAGAACACAAACCTTGTTCATTATTCCAATTGATTTTCTGAACATAAGATGATATTTTTTACTTGTTACTTCAATTTTCAAATTATTTACTTGTTCTTTTAAGTTTTTCCAAATTAGAAACAGACGATTAATAGTCTAAATAACCGCATTGACTTAAGTCCTAATCATATGTCATGACCCAATTCACAAGTCATAATGGAACCTACTAAAATTCACTAGTAGGTAAGGCAACACCAAAACCCAGAGCTAAGGCAATGGGTTTGTAATACCCCGGGAAATTTTTCATTGAAATTTTATGCGTAAACGTGTTGGGTTCTATCTTCTAGAATGAATTATAAATTTTTCATGTAGAATGTCTTAGATTATGACCCACCATTGCATAGCGTATCAAATAATCTTTCGAACGATATGTGGATCATCCAAAATGGACACCCGAGAGACGAGTTATGAATATTCTGATCGAACCATTTATAGTAGTGAACAGTAAAACGTGTAGGAAAAAGTACTGAGGCCTGGCGTATTTTTGCTCCAACTTTAAATGATCATAACTCCTTGTACGTAATAATATGGGTGATCTACTATATATCAACGGAAATCTCTGTGAGTCCTCTTTCCAATGAAATTTGTTTCATCCAATTTGTCTATCGGACCAAAAAGTTATGGTCGATCTACTTCAGCCTATCAAAAGTGAATTTTTAGGTCAAATTCAAATGGTCATAACTTCTCGTACACAATGATCTGGGTGAGATACTATATATCAATGGAAATATATGAGATTCCTCTTTCTAATGAAATTGGTTTCATCCAATTTAGATATCGGAGTAAAACGTTATGGTTGATCTACTTCAAACTATCAAAACAGTCCACCAAAGGACAGATTCGAGAATTATTTGATTTTTAGGGGCATTTTGGTCATTCTACCTCGCCCAAAATCCGTCCAAACCTTATATTAAAGACTATTAGAAGCATTATTTGTTATATTTCATCAAATTCTCTCAAAAAGAAAATCCTAAGGTCCTACATCTAACTTCAAGAACCTCCAAAGTTCACCATTAATTCTACAAATTTATTCAAAATTCCAGGTTCTTAGTTCAACAAGTCCAAGAACCATCATTCAAAGGCATGATTAACATCTCAAAAACGAGTATCGATCTAAAGTTCATCATTCAAGGTATGTGGGGTTTTTCAACAAGAATTCTCTTTCGTTCTTGTGCCCAAAAGTAATTTTTTTTACAAAGGCATGATTTTTTATTTGATTTTTATGAATTTGAATCATGAACCCATATCTTATGATGATTATTATGAAATCTTGATGTTTATGATTTTGAAATATGAATTTACATGTGTGGAGATATAAAGCATGAATCTTGAATGATATTTATCAAGATTTTGATAGTTGGGTCATGAATCCCTATTTGAAATTGTGTTTTTTGGGGTGTGTTATAAGCACGTCGATGTTGAATATTTGAGATATTTTGAATGATTTGACCTTTTGGTCTTAATGGAGTCATTTTGAACTCGAGTGTGAAAGAAATCCACAACATGGATGATTTTGATAGATGGGAAGCATGATGGATCCCGATGTATATTTATATATTACTGAAATTATTTTGTTATGGATTGTCTTTGAAATGATCTGAGCTAAGTTTGAGAGAAATCTTTAGCACCGAGTGGGAGGTATAAAGCGACCTTACTTCCTTAGAACTACGTGCCCCCATAGGAGTGAGCCTGAGGCTGATTTATATAGTGATCACTAGTTTGTATGGATTTAATATCGATAGTCCTACTCCGATAGCAAGGATAGGACGGCTCTCCCAAACATGGGTTGTACGTTAGACTCCATGTAGCTCACATGGTTTATGTCAGTTATAGGATTTCCCTGTGTGTGTGTGTTTCCTTGTGTCTATGGTGAATGGTGAAGTGATTTGATAGTGGAATTGTGAAAGTTATTCTTTCGAAAGATTTAAATGATATTTACATTATGAGAATTGATATTCTTGATGAACTGAAA
>JAPEIP010000006.1:74130138-74146922 GCA_026120095.1 Capsicum chinense | reverse complement strand
TGTTCCTCGGATTGTGACTTATGAGTTATAGCTATATTGTTGCTTATAGAAATAATTTGATAAAATCAGCCTATAGAGATGTTATTTCCTCTTAGACTTGATACTTGGCCCATAAGATGTTATTTTCTCTAAGACTTGATACTTGGCCCATAGAGATATTATTTCTTCTTAGACTTGATACTTGTCCTGTAGAGATTCCATTTTCTCTTAGACTTGATATTTGGCCCATAGAGACGTTGTTTCCCCTTAGATATAACGTTGGGTCCTTAGTGATGATTTTCCTCTTAGATGCAATGTTGGGCCTATAGAGATGCTACCTACTTTTAGATATGATTGTTGTCCTAGAGAGGTGATATTCCTCACCATCCTGATGAATGAACTTTATATAGAAAATGATTGATAGTCATGTCATGTTTATTAATATTATGCCTCCTATATGAGAGATGATTATATGCTTATTAATATTATACCTCTTATATACGAGATGCCTCCTAGGTGTGAGATGATTAGAGATAGTTATGATTATAAATATTATTATAGAGATGAGTTTCAGATATGTATATGGACCAAAAGCTGTGATGATGATATTGTGATTATTCTGGATATATTATTGGGCCAAGAGATGATAGATGATATCAATTGGACATTCGAGAAGTGTTTATCCTTGTTGAGGATGTTATTATAGTTCATGAATATATATATATATATATGCATGTGTGTATTCACATCTCTCCAGTATGGGATGGAGGAAGGTGTGGTATGATGCTTATGATTTCACTGATTGAATACTGGCGATGGCATGCATATATTCAATACATTCATGATTTTTATATTGGTTATTGATATGATTCTAGCTGAAATGTGATCTTATGACTGTTGTTCCTAATTATAGTATAAGCTAGGTGGTAACTAGTTGTCTATTAGGTGACAGTAGTACTTGATGCTTAGAATTCTAAATATGTTATTTAATGAGCCTTGCTTAGTAATATTATAGCTAAAGACTAGGGTTGATACATGGTTATGAAGATGGGTTTGTCGATGGTAGTGATATATGGCTAATGATAACAAGTTATAATGTCGATTAGTTAGTAAGTGAAGATAATATGGTTAACATTGCTAGGTGATAAGGGATGCTAATGATTATGATACCTAGTTACTAATGTTGAGTAGCTAATAATGAGGACTAGTTAATAATGAGGATTAGTTGGTAAATGATTATCAGATATTGATTAGTGTTAGTTAATAAAAGATGTGTAGTTAATAAATGATAAATAGTGAATAGATGGAGATTATGGTCTAATAGTGAACCTTGACTAAATGTTAGGATTGGCTAATTATTAATTAATAGTTAGTTGCAATTCTATGATTAATGATTATGTGAAGAATCAGTTAGATTGATAACTAGAGATCATGTGATGACTAGTAATCTAGAGGTAAAATAATGAGTTTTGGTTAGTTAATAATGAGTAGATAGAATATAATGGTAAGATAGTTATCTTTGAAATGTTATGATTATTATTGCAAGTATATTGGCTTGAGTTTGTGCACCTATTATATACCTATATTTATGCATTGATGATAAGGATGATATATTACTGCCCGAAAAGGCCAGAGAATACTTTTATAATATATTGATGCCCGACAAGGATGAGGAATACTTTGATGATATATTGATGCCCGGTAAGGATAGAGGATACTTTGATAATAAATTAATACCCGACAAGGCCAAAGTATACTTTGATGATATATTGATGCCCAACAAGGCTGTAGGATACTGTGATGATATATTGATACCTGAAAAGGCCAGAGAATACTATGATGATATATTGATACCCTTAGAGGCTGGAGGATACTTTGATGGCATATTGATACCTGAAAAGGTTGGAGGTTGATCACGATGATGATGACACTTATGATGATATTATTGATATTAATTGTGTACCTTTCATCCATTCCTACATGTGCATTACCTATCACCAGTATGCACCTATTTTTATCATTCGGTATGGGGAGGTTACATAGACATGGGAGAAGAATATGCCTTGTGTTATGGTATGTTTATTGAACCTTTAAAGCCTGGGGAGGGAGATATGCATAGGCTCGGTTAGGTCTTTGGTTGTCCAGAGTAGTCAATTATATACACTGATATTAATGTTATTATTATCATTGTTATGATCATTATTATGGTTTACTTATACAAATTGGTCATTGACCTTGTATCGGTATTCGAGGTATGTCTTCAACCTCTTTTATCTTATGAATACACTATTATGTATGTTTATATATCATGTTTAGTCATGTGGATTGGGAGCCTTGAGTTTGATAGTATATCCTGATAGTATATTAATGATGTCTATAAACGAGGATATAATGATCTAGGTTATGCTTTAAGATGACCTTATGCAGATATGTGTATGCATTTGTATATATATATTTAGCTATATGAAGCAATGACACTATCGTATATCCCTTTCTTCGTTGTTCTTATTATAAATGTGTTTCTTTTCTTTGTATATTGTTATATATCTTTCTTTTGCCTTTCATTCGTTTATTAGCCTGGGATATACGGTATGACATTGACGTCTATTGAATGTAGCTGGAATAGGATAGTTTACCCTTGATAATTCCTTAGTCTTATTATACTAGACTCTTGGACTTATACAGGATAGTTTTCCCTTATTATTCACATTGATTTGTTATATGATTTCTGGGCTCTTGGGTGTAGTTTCCATTCTATTTATATGTTGTATGTATTTACTTTACCTTTGGAGCTCAGTTGACAGTTTCCTACTAAGTACCAATTAATTGGTACTCATACTACACTTCTGTAACCTGCAGTTCATAGTACGAGTTATTTTCATTAATATGTGCATCAGACGGAGCAACCATGGTTTAGAGACTTATAGTGAACTCCTAACGTTTAGAGTGTTACTTATATCTCTCTTAAGTATTAAACTAGTCTCTACTTTGTATTTAGATATAAGTTTTATCATTGTATTTCCTTTGACATTTCATTTCGATTTTCCTGATATATAGAAGCTCTAGTATTGATACCAGCGGGTTTTGGGGATTCACTTATGTAATGGTTTTTATCTTATTTATCCCTTATTTTTTTCCTTATATATTTGATTAGTCTATTACTAGCCGTTTCAGACTATGGGTTGGCTTGAATACTGGTGGGTTATGGTGGGAGCCATTATGACTTGAGAAATCGGGTCTTCACACATCTAAGATCTTTGATGAAGAATAATCCAAAAGGCTTGACGAAGAGATCAAATATTTGGCTACCTATTTAGGGGGTTCACACCCGGTCTATTAAAGTCAAGGTGGGAACCAAAGTTTTAAAGAGCGATATACGGACCGTGACCGTGATTGGAGTGACAAGGATCATAAGTATGATCATTATGTTCCCCCTTATTATCGAAAAAAAGGTAAGGATTCCAACTCCGTTGACCCCGACAAATACCAAACAGAAGATGTGGTCAAAAGAATTTTAATGAAAGTGTAGGGAATGGACAAAATTCTCTATGAATTTAAAGGTGATTTCTCGTAACTCAACCAAATGGTTCTATGTTACTCCATTTCAATTACACAATTGGAGACTCAAATCAGGAAAATCTCCATTCAAATTAATGCTAGGACAAAGGGAGGCCATCCTAGTGACACCATTGTAAACCCAAAAAATGAGGCCCAAGTGTTTGCTATTGTCACTAGGAATGGTAAAACCCTTGGTGATCTTGTGGTACATGACAAAAAGAAGCCCAATGATTCAAAGGAAGAGGCTCTGGAGTCTAATAAATGGAAAGAAAAAGAGCTGGTGTTAAATGAAGAAGTTGATAGAGAAGAGGGTGATCCAAATTTAGTTGAAAATAATGAAGTGAATAATAATCCAATGCCTACCATGATGGTTTTCCCTCCATTACCTCAAGGTCTCAAAAAGAATGAAACAATGCTAAATTCAGAACATTCATGGCTAAGCTTAGCAACCTCTCCATTAATATCCCATTGCTTGCGACTATGCAATATATCCCAGGGTATGCTAAGATTATGAAAAAATTGATGTCCAAGATGAGGGTTGTTGATAGTGATACAATTGAAGTTAATCATGAGTGTAGAGCTACCATGGCTAGTGCGATAGTAGAAAAGAAGGAAGATCCGGGAACATTTACAATTCCATGCACCATCAGGGCACATAAGTTTGAAAAAACTTTATATGACCTTGGTGTAAGTATAAATCTCATTCCCTTCACAATATATAAGAGACTTATATTGGGCACTCTTACTCCAACGTTAATGAGTTTTTTTATTGTAGACCGTTCGTTCAAGAAACCAGTTGGTGTTGTTTTCAATGTTTTGGTGAAAGTTATTAGATTCATCCTTCCGGAAGAATTTGTGGTGCTAAATAGTGAAATAGATCATGAGGTGCCTATCATTCTTGGTAGACCTTTTCTTTCCCCCGTTAGAGCCATTGTTGAATTGGAGCTTGGGGATAAAGTTTAGAGTTCATGATGATGAAGTGTCTTTCTGGGTGTGCAAAACAACGAAACAACCCGTGGAACTTCAAGTGGTATCAGTGATAGATGTTGAAGTTGAGAAATTTAATGATGGGTCCTTTGAGAACCTAACTTGAGAATGAAGGAAGACTTCATTCCATGATGCTAAGTAAGGGACTATAAGGGATAAAACCTACAAATTCCACAAAAGTGGCTCGTATCCTTTGTTTATAATTTTGTAGTGTAGATTTCAATTTTGTCAATTTAATAATCCATGTATTTATATCACTAAAGAGTGTGTTGAGTGAGTTTGAAAAGGGGAAGTGTTGAATCATTGCTCAGTGAACTAAATAAGGTAAAATGTATCAAAATTAGAAATAAGCTGAATAGGGAAAATATAGGGGGGAAAATGCCCTCAGTTACCATGATCATGGTACCTTGATCGTGATCGTGATCAACCATGTGTCCACGATCGTAGACCCCTGATAGCAATCACGGTCTAGGCAATTTAAAAGACCATCTGAATGCCCCATTTCTCTTGCATTCCCTTCTCAAATTTTCTCTCAAGTTGCACCCACTCTTGGGCATACTTTGGGCATTCAAAAGAACTAGAGAATATTCTTGCATCATCCCAGCTTATAAGTCTCTCGAATTCATACTTTAATTGTTGAAATTAAGCCATAAAATGCATGTTATAGGAAAGGCCTAAATTTGTGTTTTTCATTGTTAAATATGTTTGCAATAAAATTATATGGTAGTTAGCTGCTAGAATATGGTGTGCACATAAGTGGGGAAGTTTTGAGTACCCAAATTGAGTGTGCATTGAGAAAATTTAAGGCTACACACTAACTGCTCGATCAATTTCCCAAATGAGTATTCACTAGTTATTTCTACATTCGGAAGGCATAATCAAGTACCTAGTAGTCTTTTTCAATGATTTTAGTGTAAATTCTTGTTATAGAACATGTTTTTGCTTAAAATTTTAATATTTTTGACATTGGATATTTTGGATTGAAATCAGTTTCAATTAATGCAATCACGGTCATTTGGACTGCCATCTCAGCTCCATCGCTCATGAACACAGTAACTTAGGTTGATTTTCATTCTGGGTCAAAAATTTCCCGCTTTAATTTTTTATCCAAACACCACCAATTAGCAATACTATGAGCTTTAGTGAACAACATAGTTTAGTTTGTGCATGTATATGCCAATGATTAATGTGGTTGCATTGTTCACTTACTTTTTAGGATCATATCATGGAAGAATACGACCAAGTTCGATTCATGGCACCCGAGTGCCACACTCTTTATTATGGGGATCTTCCAAGGAAAAAACTACTCTTGAAAAGGGAAATATGCTTGGAGAAAGTGCCAAAAAAGATTCCGTCATTTCATAAAAGGCTTATGGCCATGGGGTGGTAGTTCTTCGACCCGGATCCTTTTAAGGCAAGTGAGTAATGGGTTTTTAAGTTCTAAACTAACCTTCACCTAGTATCTTTTTTAGACTCAGCCAACTTGATTATCCAGATTCGGGAAATGGAGGTGGACTTTGGCGTAGAGAAAATAAATGAAATCTACGGGCTCTTAAATGGAAATATGGGTGAGTTCAAAGAGAAAAGGTGCAAGCCAGGAAGCTGGTTGGCAGAAAGACTATGTCCCAAAAAAGAAAGTCTCTTGGCTAGCGACTAAGAGAAATATATCCATAAATGAATTCGCTGCCGAGGGTCGTATTTGGTTTAGCATCATATGTAGTCGAGTATACCCTTGCATCCACATGACACCAGTTCGATATTTATGGGCTCGGATGGTTGCTTGCATTCTAGATGGAATTTCTTTGAATATTGGTTAGCTCATAGTTTCTGACATGAAATTCTTCAAGAACCAAGGTGGTATGTGTCTCTTCTTTCCCTTCTTAATACTGAGCTTTGCTAGAGAGCCGAGGTTGAGGAGTACCCTGGAGATACTTGGGTGTGCCCTGGTACCCTTATCTATCCTATTAAAATTTAAAGTGAGGGCGCACTGGGAAAAAGCAAGAAAAGAAAGATAGACTTAGGAAAATCGACATGTGAGGAGATTGAGTCTTGTAGTCCATCCACCATATACCTCTTGAGGAGAACGGTTTAGACATTACAACCATTAGGGAGCTCATGTCAGGTCTTCCCCAGGGGAAAGGAGAGCCCTCCATCACCCATCAACCATGTGTGTCCTGATCTGATAATGAAAAGTATCATGAGGACCAGAAGAAGCAGGGAGCTATCCTTGATAGGCTTGAGAGAGCCTATTCATCCTTGGCGGCGTCTCATCGAGATCTCTGGGTTTCACTTGAGAAAATGGAAAAAGGGGAAAGGAAGAGAGATAAATTCATTAGCAAAATGAGGAATGGGGTTAGTGCATGTGGAAGATCCTAACACCCCATGATAGACTTTTTTCCATGTGGAGAGTAATGATGTGGCCCTAATTAAGTGGTCTGATCCTGAGGATGTTGATGATGCTGAGACCGAGTATGGTAGAATATCTTGATGCAGTTTCAGGGAGCACCCATATCTCTCTTTATGCTTCATTGTTTATGCAGTGAGGACACTGCTAGCTTTTTAGTTGGAAGCACCTACCTCCATATTTATTTGATTTGGGATGTATTATTGATATTTGTGAATGGTTTTATATTATTTTGGATGATTTTTATTTTTATTTGGATTGTAATATTCGGGCACTCTGATGGTGCCCATATTTGCATGGATTAGACATTTTTGTTTTTATATTTTTTAATTTATCTTTATTTTACGTATGATGATATTGGATGAGCTTTTCCCAATGATAGACTGAGTAAGGATATTATTTAGGGAAAGAGCATTGTGATTGGGTTTTGATCTATAGATATAGGGGAATCCTGAGTACCCATTGCATCGAGGTCACAAATGCAAGGGAAGTCTGAGTACCTGCGGCATTTTTTATTTGGGATCACATATATACCCATCGCAAAGTCTGAGTAGCCATATAGGTTTGCCTATATGAAAGATAAAATATGAGACAATAGCTTGGGTTGGTGCCATAATTATCAAATTATTTGTGGCTCAAATGCAAAGCAAACCCCCGATCCATCAAAAGATTTCCAAAATATAGAGGGCATGGACGTGAGAGACCTTGAAACAATAGTTTTTCTCTTTTTGTGACTACAAATATTTTACTTTTAAAAATTGGTAGATACTCCATTTTTTCTCTAGAAGGAGGGGAAAATGATCCTCCTTATTCCATGGGTTGTGATTTAATTTTTCCAAATCTCATATGTACTTGTACCATCTAGAATTTTCCCCATTTGTCTCTCAAGTCTAATTTTTATTGTACTTGGTTGGTGAGATGATCCAAGGCCACCTTTGTGACATTGGAAGTCCACTTTATCCTAAAAATCCTATCCTTGCATAGATTTTATCCCTAGTCACCCACATTGTGTCTTTAGCCCTTTCTTAGGAAAATACATTACAAGCCGTGAGCCTTTCATTTTTTATCCCACTTTTGAGCCCTACCTTTTTTACCTTAAAAATACAACTTGAGGCTAAAATCCTAAGTTGGGGGTAGTAAATATTGGAAAAGTTAACTTTGGGCGACAAAGTTTAAAGTGAGTGCCTAAGAGCTTAAGCATTGAGAACAAATGAATAAAAAAAAAAAGGATCTAACAAAGGAAAGAAAAGCATTAAGTGTGCAAGAAAAAAAATGAAAAGAAAATTGGTGAACCAAGGAAATAAAAGTAGGAACATGTGTAAAGAGTGAAAAAAAAAAAGAAGTGGCCCATGATCAAAAGTTGGATAGAATAATGTGATACAGATGTTCAAGGATAGTATAACCAAGTTTTTCCTAAATTATATCCTACCCTTCCCCAAACCTACATTATAAGTTCAAAGGCCCTTTGATATCTCCAACAAAGTGTATTCATTGTAGTAATGATTGAAAAATCGAGGAAAGCCTATGGCATGGTACTTGTTATCATCGAGAGTCCTTTGGGAGAGAGAGAGTTTTGCACTTAAATCCCTTGTTGCATATTTGACAACTTTGTGTGTGGAATTTTCCTTCTTGTATGGAGGCATGTAAACAAGTTGATGTGGGTGATTTTCTCATTTCCCAAAAAAGAGGCAAAAGGAGTATAATGTAGTTGAGGTCGAAGGTGAGACACTTCTATAGTATTCGTGATTGTTGCATGGTTTCTCTTTGAAGTGTTTTGCATCCTTCTGAATTGCATTTTATGTTGAGGGGTTTCGTGTGAATATAATTGCCTATGTTTGAATAGATATTTGTGGTAGTAATCAAGTTGAGTTCATTGTATCGTTGGGTCATAAAATTTTGGCATAAATGTGTATTGTCTAATGGTAATAAGTAGTGTTGCTTGAGGACAAGCAAAGTTTTATGTCGGGGGTATTGATGAGTGGTGAACTTACAACTCATTTGAACTCAACATTTGTTCACACTATTATGGGGTTAATGTATAAATGAGATGTATTTGTGATTAAATACAATAAATCCTCATTTTTCAAGCATACAAGTTATGAGATGGAAAGTCGTGGATGCAAGCTAAAAAAGATCAAAAAGGAGGAAAGAAGTGCAACTGATGTACTTGAAGTAGGACTCAGCCTTAGTTACCATGATCGTAATATGTGGGCCACGATCATAGCTAGTCAAGCCAGGTCAAAGTATTGCAATTGCAGTGATCTTTCCGCGGTCACTGTAGCAGTGATTACAGATAAGCCTCAGCAATCTCGGCTACGCGGGAATGTGCTCGAGGGCAGATTTGTAATTTTACTCACCCGAACCTAATTTCTTTTATAGGCTAAAACCCTTTCTCTTTTGGGTATTCTACACACTTTTAATATTTTTGAATTTGACATTAAAACCCAAATTTTGGAAAGAATTATATTTTCATTTGGAAACTTTGAATTTAGTATTTTGAAGAATGGATACTTTGAACAATCCCTACGGTATATTTTTTCTCTCTTTTCTTTATGAGTAGCTACACTTTCATTGTCTTGGGATTATGCTGAACTAAGGTGCAATTATGTCTGGGTTTTGATGTATTTGTGTATATGCTAGTTTGTTGATGATAGGTTTTACTATTGCTTGGTTAAATTAGTTGGGATTTGTGGCTGAAATCCCCAAATACCCGAAATGGGTTTCTGGCTGAAAACCCCAAATTCTTGAAAGCTCAAACCATCCTTGAAACAGAGGTTTTGGTGAAATTTTGGAACCTATATCATCTTTGAAAGAGGGATGTGGGTGACAAGGCAATAGTAGACAATTAATGGGTGTAGTTTGCTAATTTTCACTATCTTAGACATAAGGGTGATTAGGAAGTCGACAATATCTTTGGCATCTTCCTAGAAATAGGGATGCCCAATTGAGGTAATAGGTGAATGTAATTAACACACTAGTTAGGTACCTGAAAGGGACAACGAGTGAAATTTGTGAGGTTTTCTTGACAAACTCGCCGCAAGGATCTTAGACCTAGCTGGCCATATTGTTAATAACTAGTATGTACACTAAATTTTCATGCATACATGCATAGCTTGTCCTTAGGTAGACATAATCCAAAGATTCCAAATACCATACCCCCCCCCCGCCCGCCTCCCAATTTTATTAGTAGAATTTAATACCTATAGGACTAGAATTCTTATTTAGCTCCTCGTGGATTCGACTTCAACATAAGTTGAGCTTTGACAACGACCGTCCTTTACCAATTTCGATGGTATAGGTGAGCATTATCACAAGGTACCTCTCATCTAACGAGAACAACTAGAGTATTTTCATTCTATTCATGAGATAACAAGTCCAACTAACCAAGGTTCTAGTCCATAAGTCAATTATCACACTTTATAGATTCAATAGCCTAAGCGGTTCAACTAATCCTAAACATTACCACCTACCTTTCCAACACCTAAAACCCCTCCCAATCATAACAAGATATCAAAGGCATACTGTAATAAAGCTCAATTTGACAAGAAGTAACCCTAGCCTATCTCAAATCCAAATATATCGTAGTAACTGACAACTTAGCCTACCTCAAATCCAAATATATCGCACTAACTGACAACCTTTTCTTTCCCTTTCCGCAAAGCTTCTTCATGGATCCAAGCTATCAAAACACAATCTATGCATTGTTATGAGAATATCAATACCCATATTGTACCATTGTGCGTCGGGTCTAAAACGACACCAAAAAAGCCTAGTGGGTCCCACATAAAAAAATGAGTTTCTGAGACCAACCCATTGTTCAAAAACCATTAGGAAGTTATATCCCACAAGAACTTTGGTGCAACCCAAGCATATTTGTGGTAATGTCAAGCCCTCAATCCATTTGGGGTTTTGTGTCAAATAATCAAGAATTCGACACTAAAATGAAGGATTCACCTTAGATTCATTGATAATCCTGAATATACAAATTATTCAAGCTCCCAATCAACACTCCAAGAATCTATTTGAGGACTACACACTCTATTAGGGTTTATGGGACTCAAAGTAAAAGCAAAATGACCAATTCTCGACAAAAAGGGCATTTAAATATCCCTTTCTAGGTCCTCGGTCCACATGATCGAGAGCACGTGGGTCTCACTTGCGGCATCATGATCACGATACACCCTCCATGATTATGGTACCTTCTGCCTCACTAGATGAAAATTTAAAATTGGAATAAATTCCAAGTTTTGGTCAATACCTCAGGATGCCTCTGGAATCCAATATGAGCAAATGGAATATGTAACCACATTAATTTCAACATTCCGAATGCATTTGCAAAGTCAGATTATCCATCCGAGGTTGTTTCACCATATGTAAGCTGCACAGTTGAATATCCAATTTATCAACACTTCGACCAATTGGTTGAAATGAGTTTGAGTGTAGTGGTACCCAAATAAATGGTCTACCTAACCTAAAATTAATATTTCAGAGTTGTGACCACAGTCAAAATTTGCATCCAATATCATTTCACTGAGGTTTTTTCTTAGTGGCCATTTGGAACCAAAGTAGACTTATACATACGGAAATGATTCTAAAACCCAAACGAACTGCCCGATAACCGAACTATTAGTTCTAGGAAGTGATAAATGACTTGAGGCAGCTATAAGAAAGCTCTAACGGTAAAAATAAGAGGATTCACAAGAAATAACCTGAAGGGTCATTACAACATCTTCTACTAAGGAACTTTCATTCCCAAAAGTTAAAGATGAAGAAAATGCCTGAAACTTTAAACATGTGAGGACACTGGGTCCGTATCTCACTCTAGATATCCTAAGTGGCCTCCTTCGCTGGGTGGTGCCTCTACTTAACCTTAACTATAGGAATCTCTTTAGTACACAACTACCTCATATCACTAGCCAAAATAAGTACAGGTTCATCCACAAAGGTCAACTGCTCATCCAACTAGACTAAGGCATACCTAAGCACATAAGACATATCAGGGATATACTTTCGCGACAAAGAGACATGGAAAATAGGTTGAACATCAGCAAACTATAGAGGCAATGCAAACTCATAGGCCACCTCACCAACTATGCAGAGAATCTCAAAAGGACCAATATATTGAGAGCTGAGCTTACCCTTCCTTCTTAACCTCATCACACCTCTCAAGGAAAAATATGAACATACGGTCACCAACTCCGAATCTCAAGGTAGGGAGCATATGATTGGCATAGGCCTTCTTCCTACTCTGGGCTACTCTTAGCCTATTTTGAATCCCCCTATCTCTATCCAAAGAGTACTAAAGAAAATTCATACCATGAGATCTCACCTTAGAAATCTAAAACCATCCTATCGGAGAATGACATCTTCTGTTATACAAAGCCTCATAAGGCGCCATCTCAATACTCGAATGGTATCTATTATTATATGCAAACTTGGTCAATGCTAAGTGTTGATCCCATTGTCCTCCAAAATACATAACACAGGCTTAGACCATATCCTTAAGTACTTGAATAGTCCACTCGAACTGACCATCGGTCTGCGGATGAAAATTGATACTCAAATCCACTCGATTACCCAAATCCTCCTAGAAGTCTCTCTAATATCACGAAGTAAATACACAACCATAGTCTGATATGATAGAAATAGGCACCCCATATAAAAGAATTATCTTTCGAACATAAATATAAGCTAATCTTTCAACACTGAAAGTCATCTAAATGTGAATGAAATGTGTTGACTTTGTCAAACAATCCACTATAACCAAAATACCATCAAGACCATAGTAAGTATGAGGTAAACCTCTTATGAAATCAATAGTAATCTGTTCCCATTTCCCCTCGGAATGGACAACCTCTGAGTTAATCCTCCAGGACACGGATGCTCGGCCTTAACCTGCTGACAATATAGGCAATGAACCACAAAGTATCCCACATCTCTCTTTATACCATCCCACAAATAATTTTTCCTCAAATCACTATACATCTTAGAGAATATCTAGAGATGTGAGCCTCAGGAAGAATCGATGAAATAAAGTCATCTAGCCGAAGAAAACAAATAAAACCCTGAAATCTTAAGATACCCTCAGAATTAATGGTGTGCCTCTCAGACTCACCACTCACCATCTTTTTATGAAGGAAACACAACTAGCTATCCTCATACTAACGATCACAAATTTCGTCAAATAGAGAGGACGTCGCCTCAACATATGCCAAAATTATTGCAGGATCTAAAATATCAAGGCAAACTATAAAACTGACTAAGGACTGAATATTCTGTGCCATAGGCCTATGAGAAAATGATATGCATGCCAAGCTACCTATACTCACTACCTTACGACTCATGGAATTAGCTACCACATTTTCTTTACCTAAATAATACAAGATGAAAACATCATAGCCCCTTAACCACTCCATCCATCCAAGTTGTCGAGCATTAAGCTCTTGCTAGGTCATAAGATATTAAAGGCTGCAAACATAGGTGAAAATCTCACAATGCACCCTAGACAAATAATGCCTCCAAATATTAAGAGAAAAAACTATTGCCACGAACTCTAAATCATAAGTTGGGTAGTTGCGCTTACACACTTTAAGTTGTCTAAAAGCATAAGAAAAAGGGTGACCCTGCTACATCAAAACACAACAAAGACCAACACCCAAAGCATCACAAAACATGGAGAATCCCTCACCCTCAGTAGAAAGTGCAAACACTGGAGCTGAAATAAGATAATCATTAAGCTTTCCAAAGCTCAACTCACACTCCTCGGAACATCAGAAAGGAACTTTCTTCTGAGTCAATCTAGTCATAGGGGCTTAAATACTGGCGAAGCTCTCAATCAAAGCTCCTATAATAACCAGCCAAACAAATGAAACTGTAAACCTCAGTCAAAAACACAGGCCTAGCCCAATCATTAATCACCATAATCTTAGTCGGGTCTTCCATGATACCGGCTTTAGATGCCGCATGTCCAAGAAATGACACTGACTCAAGCCAAAACTCCCTCTTAGAGAACTTGGTAACGAACACATGATCTTGAAAGGTCTGGAGCACAATCCTTAAGTATTGTGCATTCACTTCACTACTCCTTAAATACAAAAGAATGTCATCAATGAACACAATAACGAAGGAGTCTAGATAGGGCCTGAACACACGATTCATTAATTCCAAGAACATGGCTGGTGCATTAGTCAGCCAAAAAGACATCTCCAAAAACTTATAATGACCATAACGGGACTTGAAAGCTGTCTTCAAAATATTCTTGGCCCAAATCCTCTACTAATGATAATTGGATCTCAAATAAATCTTAGAAAACACGGCTAAACCCTAAAGTTGGTCGAACAAATCATCAATACGAACCATAGGATAATGATTCTTCATAGTCACCTTATTAAGCTGCCTATAATAAATACACATACTCATAGGGCCATTCATTACAAAATATATAGGAACTCCTTACGAGGATAAACTCGGCCTAATGAAACCCATACCATGATGATCATAAATCTAAGAATTCATCTTCTTAAGCTCGGCAGGGGCCATACAATAAGGTGCCATAAAAATAGGTCGGGTACTAGGCTCAAGGTTAATAGCAAACTCAATCTCACAGTCCGCGAGAATACTAGGTAGGTCGATAGAAAATACATCAGAAAAATTAAAAACAATAGGAACTAAGTAAAGTGACGGACTCTTTAAATGAGTAGCACATAGTTAAGTAAGATAAGACTCTCATCCTCTCGATATAAGTCTAATAGAATAAACATCAGAAATAATACCCATCAGCTTATGGATAACTTCTCTCTACCATATAAGTGGGGGTATATTGTGCATATCTAAGGTAATAATCTTGGAAAAACAACCCATGACTGCATGATAGTGAGATAATCACTCCATGCCTAGATTTTTATTGAAATCTAGCATATCCAGAATAATAAGATCAGTCTAAGTATCAATATCACTAACTGTCATAACACATGATCGGAATACTCGATCGACTATGAAAGAATCACCCATGGGAGTAGGCACGTGTAATAGCATGGATAGTAAATCAATAGTCAAGTCCAACCATAGTGCATAATAATCAAATAAATAAGAATAAGTGGATCCTGGATCAAATGAAGTAAGATCTAACTCATGGTATACCAAAATCGTAACTACAACTACAATATATAAAGCCTCATCCTCGGGGCTAGTGGGAATGCATATAACTGACCATGCCCACCACCTAGCTGGGCACTTGACCAATCTTCTATCTTGCTTGCGTTAGTACCACCTCAAGCACCTTGATAACCATTCTTTCTATCTCGCAAACCACCTCTACCTGGGGGATAAAATATCCTAATATATGTAGCACCCTGATATGAAACAACTATTGCCCCACAACTAGGGCACTCTCACAAAAAATAACTAGGAAGACAACAAATAAAACAAGAGTAATAAGCAGAACAAAAACTCATAAATCTGGCTGAACTGGAGAAACCACCACGTCTAGCATAACATATAAATGAACCTCTCAAAGACTAATCACCGCCCTTACTAGGGTGACCACAGTACTAAACTGGCCTCCATCAGTAGTCTAAAGTGCTGCATGAATTGGTCAACTAGTCTAACTCTGAGGCTAAAAAAATGGATATGGAGAATACCTAACATAAGAACTATCACCTCTGAATTAGGGACTACTATAACTCCCACCAAATCTACCCTGGTACTTTCCCATCTTATCACAACCCTCATGATGCATGTCTTCTATCACTCTAGCATAACCTAAAACCTCAACAAAGGTCCCACCCGCAACAACTAGACTCTAAGTAACCATCTAAATAACGAATCTCAATCCTCTCACTAATCAATGAACTCTCTCATACTAAATATCTAATATCAAAGTCGCATGCCTAGCCAACTTATAGAAATAGGCCTCATACTCGAAGACAGTCATAGAACCCTACTCATATTTGGTGAACTGATCCATTAGTTGATCTCTAAGGCTATGTGGTATATACTTCTCCAATAACATAACAGAGAACTGAGTCCATGACAAAGGAGAAGATCCAACTATCCTAGAACTTATAAAACCTCTCTAGTAGTGTCGACTAGACAAATCTAACTGAAATATAGTGTAATCCACACCACGTGTCTTAACAAGGTCAAATCCACAGAGCCTATCCTCACAAGAAATAGGAAACTCAAATGCATCCTCTCTAGGAGCACCACAAAACCTAGGCAGAGAAAACCTCAAAAATCTACCCAGCATCTTCTACTCCTTAGCAGACATAACAGGGCAGGTCACAACTGGCTGAGCAACCATCAGCTGAACAACTATTAGCATAGGAACCTCAACTCCAGGAGCTGCAGCTGCAGGCTGTACTACTGCCCTATTAGTCTATGCACCATCGAAAGGCACACTACTAATAATATCCAACAGCTAAATCAAGGTATCTCTGAGCATTGAAAAGAAAATATAACCTGGTGGAGCCTCGGCTGGTCCTTGTCTCACTATTGGCTGTGGTAGAAACTCTAGCTTAGGTGCAGGAATGGGATTTTGGGAAAACAACCTATCTTGGTCCCTAACTGAGACACATCATGAGGCTATTCATGAAAAAAAGAAGGATTCCTGGGCTCAGTCTCGGAATCCCTATTACATATAGAGGTAGCAAGTATCCTAGGCATATGCAAAAGTGAAAAATCAAGGAAATATTTTACAAATCAACTCAGACTATTTGAAAGATATGAGTGAAAAAAGTGAAGGACTCCTAATAATATCCCATAGACTCCCAAAAATAGGAAACAAACATCAATATTTTATTCCATAGGACTCTATTACACAGTTTCTCTTGTACTGACAATATCGGTGAAACCTAGT
>JAPEIP010000006.1:74091628-74130038 GCA_026120095.1 Capsicum chinense | reverse complement strand
AAATAACGAATCTCAATCCTCTCACTAATCAATGAACTCTCTCATACTAAATATCTAATATCAAAGTCGCATGCCTAGCCAACTTATAGAAATAGGCCTCATACTCGAAGACAGTCATAGAACCCTACTCATATTTGGTGAACTGATCCATTAGTTGATCTCTAAGGCTATGTGGTATATACTTCTCCAATAACATAACAGAGAACTGAGTCCATGACAAAGGAGAAGATCCAACTATCCTAGAACTTATAAAACCTCTCTAGTAGTGTCGACTAGACAAATCTAACTGAAATATAGTGTAATCCACACCACGTGTCTTAACAAGGTCAAATCCACAGAGCCTATCCTCACAAGAAATAGGAAACTCAAATGCATCCTCTCTAGGAGCACCACAAAACCTAGGCAGAGAAAACCTCAAAAATCTACCCAGCATCTTCTACTCCTTAGCAGACATAACAGGGCAGGTCACAACTGGCTGAGCAACCATCAGCTGAACAACTATTAGCATAGGAACCTCAACTCCAGGAGCTGCAGCTGCAGGCTGTACTACTGCCCTATTAGTCTATGCACCATCGAAAGGCACACTACTAATAATATCCAACAGCTAAATCAAGGTATCTCTGAGCATTGAAAAGAAAATATAACCTGGTGGAGCCTCGGCTGGTCCTTGTCTCACTATTGGCTGTGGTAGAAACTCTAGCTTAGGTGCAGGAATGGGATTTTGGGAAAACAACCTATCTTGGTCCCTAACTGAGACACATCATGAGGCTATTCATGAAAAAAAGAAGGATTCCTGGGCTCAGTCTCGGAATCCCTATTACATATAGAGGTAGCAAGTATCCTAGGCATATGCAAAAGTGAAAAATCAAGGAAATATTTTACAAATCAACTCAGACTATTTGAAAGATATGAGTGAAAAAAGTGAAGGACTCCTAATAATATCCCATAGACTCCCAAAAATAGGAAACAAACATCAATATTTTATTCCATAGGACTCTATTACACAGTTTCTCTTGTACTGACAATATCGGTGAAACCTAGTCTCTGATACCAATTTATTATGAACCGATTCACAAGTTATGATGGCACCTACTAAAACCTACCTATAGGTAATCTAACACCATAACTTAGAACTAATCCAATGGCTTACTTTGATAAAAATGCCTAACTCAGCCCAAATACACGAACATAATTGTAATCAATAGTGTTCCACTAAAAAAAGATGATCAAAATACGGATACCAATCCCACAACCTTGTAATATTATTACAAAATTATCTAAGTATAGAAGGAAATAGGCAATTTGAAACTGCTGAAGCTCACCCTATCTCTAAAAAATCAATAATGTATGATCTCAATTCAGCAGCAGAAACTAGTACCTAGGTCTGCACCAAAAGGTACAAAAGTATAGTATGGGTACCAATACAATGGGTACTCATTAGGTGTCATCGACCGACTTAGCTAAATTATGTTAAAAAGTTGATATAAAGCAAGATAATATCTCTAAGTCAAGGTACATAATCAAACCTGAATCATCTTCATTATCTGTGTATAAAATATATAATCAAACTAAAATGATAATATGAAATATCATATCAATACCCTGCAATACAATCATATATAAGGATTAAATAATTCAAAAGCATAAAGCAACACTAATACGATTACAACCGCATAAATAACAAGTTGGCGCGCAAATATCCATTGGAGCATAAAGTAAAGGAAATCACCATGGTGTCTCATACCACAAGGATAGAATCCCATACCACTGAAGAGTGCATCAACGGATAAAATCATCAATGTATATAGATATATAACCAACATCTCCTTTTCTATAGATTTCCATATTCCCATAAACAACTATTTTCCCATATACATAATCATTAACTAATCCCGTAATTGAATATCATATATCAAAGTACTAATACCTATAATCATATCACCATATAGATATCTATCTCATCAATATAGTCTACCTACTCATTATTAGCTAATCAATGATTTTAAAAAAACAACCAATTCTCTAGTCATCAATGACCTCTAATTATTAGCCTAACTCATTCTTTACATAATCCTTATTCACAAGATTGCATCTAACCCTTATTCATTAAATAGCCAATAATCAACATCTAGTCCAGATTCACTAATAGACCATAGACGCAATTTAACAAATGCTCATTTCTAATCATCATAATCACACTAGTCACCAGCTAGAAAATGCTACTAATCACCATTTGAACACTTATTTTTCTATCAACTAACTTATTTTATTATCTAGCATCATTAATCTAAAAATCCCCAATTAATAACTAGTTGTCATCATAACATCGTAATCAAAATCACTAACCATCACCAATGCTAACCTAATATAATAGCTAGCCACGTAACAACCATAATTGCTACTTACCATATTTTAACTAAACAAGGTTCATTAACTAGTGCTCTAGACTTCTAGCCATCAAGTAATATAAATACTTAATAGCTAACCAACTACCACATAGCTTATTCTAATAGGCAATATTTCTTAATGAATCCATTTATTCAAGGCTAAATATACCCACAAAGTGAATTCTTAATTCTATACAAGATTTTACTTACCAATTTGTCTTAACTCAATAATTGGCATATTCTACTTATACTCACTGTATAGTACTAAGATGACCAACGTTGCTTAGAAAGTGATTAGTATTGAAGAATTATAACTGACATTCCAAGAATAACATCATAACCTAAAAGCACATACGGATGTAATCATTTAAAGGTATAACCACATATAATCATATATATGCTTACCATACATAATATCATTATATCCTTCAGACTTGTCGGGCATCATCGTATCATCAATATATCAACTAAACTTTATAGGCATCATCATATCATAAATATATTCTCTAAACTTGTCGGGTATCATCATATCATCAATACATCATTAAGACTTATTGGGTACTATCATATCATCAATACATCCTACGAACTTTCCACGTATCATCATATAATTAATAATCCTTCATACTTGTTGGGTATCATTAAGTCATCAATACATTCTTCGAATATGTTAGGTATCATCATGTCATCAATACATACTCCAGGCTTTCTGGGTATCATCATATCATCAATATATGTTTTGTAAGACCCCACAAAGTTCCTTCAAAGTTTGAGCCTTTAAAGCATGTCAAGTGAAGTGTAATTATGGCCCAAAAAGATTAAGGAGTGACTTCCAAAGTGATTAATGTTTAAACCATATGGAATTTTACTAATTTTGAATTTTTATCGGGTGAGAAATTGAATTATCTTGACAACGATACCCATTTCATCAAAATCTAACATTGGAAGAGAAAGTTATGGATGTTTTATAGAAAGCAGTCAAAACTACCCAGGTGCGACAGAGAGGGCCGACGGACCGTTAGGCTAGCAACGGACCATCACTAAAACCATTAAAGAGGAGGCAGTGAGACCATACTCTATCTAAGTGTGATGGATTGGGCTGACGGACTATCGAGCCAGCGATGGACCTTTGATCCAGCCATCACAGGCAAGGTAGAAAGTCCAATTCTGGCCAAGGTGTGATGTCCAGGGTAGACAGACCATCGCACCCACTATCGTCTTTTTCTGTACAATGATTTTAACTCATTTTTTAAAGAAACTTTTTAGTCTTTTTCTCCCTTTTTAATACCTCGAAATATCAAAAATGAATTAGATAACTTCATTATCTCCCAAAACATCTCCAAATCTAGGTTTTTTTGCTCAAGAACAAGGATAAATCTGTGCTTCAAGAACTCCAAGAATCCACCATAACTTTCATAAATTGAGTTATGAGTTGAGGTTCCCAAGACAAAAGTTACATAAACCCTTACTCAAAGTATGAAAACAGAGTCTCAAGCAAGCTTCTCCAACTACAAGATATAATCTATGGTATAAGGGGTTTGAACAAGGACACTGCTTTCATCCTTGTGCCCAAAAGTCATTTTACTTACGAGAATATATGATTTTCTATGTTTTCTTATGAATTGAAGTATGGGTTTATACCCTATGTTATTATTCCTTGAGATTTTAAAAGTTTCAATGTTCTAGAAATTGAAGTACATGAGTATGTTGAGATTTTATGGAAAAATTTTGAAAATCCTAGATTTTCTATATGATTTATGAATCTTTATGACATCTAGTATGCACTTTGATGAGTCATAACTTGAGATTTTACTATGGGTCATTAAGACCTACTTGAGATTTGCAATTTTTACAAACTTTTGTTCTATAAGCACCCATGAATTAAGTACTATGATATTATTGAAAAATATTTGGCCTTTCTGTCATAATAGAGTTGAAATCCAAAGCAAATAGAAATATGTTTTTTTCTTCATTATAGACCCTTGAGTTATTTTGAGGTGGATTTCCTAAGAGTTATAAGTTGACTATGAGAGTAGTATTTAACACCGAGTTGGGTATGATTCAAAGGTCTCATACCCTAGAACTACGTGCCATCATAGGTTTGAGATTTATGGGCCCAAGGTAGAGATAGTGATCACTAAATATAAGATTCTACTCCAATGGTAAGGATAGAATATCTCTCCCTAATATGGGCAAGACGTTGGACTCTATGTAGCTCACATGGTTTATGACGGTTAGAAGAAACTCCAGAGTTCCAAGTGTCCTGAGTCTAAAAGAGTTCCAAAGTTTCCAAGTGCTAAATATTCCTAAAGGTTCTAAGTCCTTAAGTTTTTAATAAGTTTTACTCTCCACAAGATAAAAGCATGAGTTTGAAAGTATTGTTTAAAGCTTCTTTTAGCCTTCAAGTACTGAGAATAAGAGAAGAGTAGAGATTTTTAAAGTTAAGTATAATGACCCACGAGATTTGTGTTACATGTTTCACTATTCATGATTTAAGATTTTTATATTCTAGACTTGTCAAGCCATGTGGGTCATTTTTATTTCCATGTATGATTTTATTAAAGAGTATTGATATTGTTTTATGTAAATTCATACACCCCCATATACTCGGTACATTCCCAAAGTGTTGATCCACATATACGTCTGTATGCTACATTGTCTCATAATGTAGGTTCAGATGCTCAGTCCCAGTAGTGATAGTGATCTCCTAGCATCTCATTTACATCCTTATCCTTGGCCAGTCCTCATGGTTTGAGGACCTATAATTTCAGCTTTTCTGTTTTCATAGTGTTTTGAGTTTTACTTTCAGATCATTGCGATTCAGTTGGGGTCTGTCCAAATGGCTCCCCAGTTTGAGTAGTAGAGGCTTT
Organism: Capsicum chinense; assembly: GCA_026120095.1. Lineage (NCBI taxonomy): Eukaryota > Viridiplantae > Streptophyta > Magnoliopsida > Solanales > Solanaceae > Capsicum > Capsicum chinense. Next base: position 74,124,781 of record JAPEIP010000006.1, on the reverse strand, counting down.
GTCAGACTAGACTATCAATTAAAGTTGTGTTCCAGATTATTAGTATTTTTCTATTCAAACATTGTATCCAATTATCTCTGTTTATAGTTGACACAACAAAGTATCATTGTTTTGCTTATTTGTCCTGAAGCCAGTGTTAGAAGTAATAACAGGCTCCAAGGGTTAGGTTAGGACTACTTGTAGCCTTAAGCACCGTGTGACATCTCAGGATGAGATTTCGGGGTGTTATATATTAGGAATTATTGGGTATCTTCATATCATCAATAGATCCCTCAGATTTTTATGAGTATCATTATTTCATCAATATATCCTCTGGACTTGATGGCTATCATCGAAACATCAATAGATATGTGAAATCAAATCAATAATAATTCAAGCCCCACAAGGGATAGAGTGAAAGAGAAGGAAAGACATACCTTCATACCTCATCATTCATTATCAACATAATATATTAATACGTGCATGAACATGTATATTCATATGGTATGAACACTCAATACATTATCGATCTTAACATAAACATTAGCACGGTCAAATACAAAACATAACTATATTTTATAGATCCCTATTTTATTAGCATGATTCATATTATTATCACACTGGAGGATTCTTAGCACAAATATTAGTTAGTCACTAGGATTGAACATAATATGAGTAATAATGTAATCCAAGGCTCACATGGTAATTTAGTCAATGAATTAAGTGATACTATAGTTATTGGCTCAATCTATAAGACATTTCATTGCTATCCAAGTATTATTAATAATTAGAAACCAATCATGCATATCATTTCCAAAACCAATATCGTAAATAAATCATTTACCAATATTACCCATCATATTACCAAAAGCACATCCTAGGAGTTTAACAAGTATCTAGGTCACTAATGAAACCACATAGTCCATGCTTAAGGCAGGTCAACCTCCTCTTCTAATACCCTGAATTCCTCTTCAAGTCTAGTTTCTATCCGAGACTAAGCTAATCCATATAAGTCATGTCTTAGAGGTTTGTCAATCCACACTAGTTCTATGTTACAATTCTTTCTCAATAATTACTAATAATACATCCAAAGCAACTAGGGAAATTTCAACAACTAAGGTCAACTTACTCTTTAATATGAGTGACAAGGTCCCTCTTGTCTAACTAGAACAACTAGAGCATTCTCATGCTAATCATGAGATAACAAGTCCAACTAACCAAGATTCTATTCTACAAGTCGAGAATCATAATTTGTGAGTTCAATAACCTAACTGGTTAAAATAATCCCAAACAGTACCATCTACCTTTCCAAGTCCAACTAACCAAGGTTCTATTCTACAAGTTGAGAATCATACTTTGTGAGTTCAATAACCTAACTGGTTAAAATAATCCCAAACAGTACCATCTATCTTTCCAACACTGAAAACTCCTTCTAATCTTATCAAGATATCAAAGTCATAATATAATAAAGCTTAACGTAACAAGAAGCAAACCTATCCAACCTCAAATCCAAATATAGTTCATGAATTGACAACCTTTGCTTTTTCTTTCCATGAAGCTTCTTCAGTGAGCCAAGCTATCAAAACACAATCTTTGCATTATTGTGAGAATATCAATACCAATATTTCACCATTGTACTTCGAGTCCAAATCAAAACCATAAACCTCTAAGTTGGTCCCACATATAAAAAATGAGTTTTTGAGACCAACTAATTGTTCAAATACCATTAGGGAGTTATATCCCTCAAGAATTTTGTGCAACCCAAGCATATTTGGGAAAAATTCAAGCCCTCAAGCCTTTTGGAGCTTTGGGTCAAATAATCAAGAATTCAACTCTAAAATGAAGGATTCACATCTTTGATTCATTGTTAATCACAAATATGCAAGTTATTCAAGCTCCCAATCAAGACCCAATACTAAATTTGTGGACTACAAACCCTATAAGCACTTATGAGACTCAAAGGAATGATAAAATGGAAAATTATCAACAAAAAGGGTTTTTAAATACCCATTATCAGGTCCTCGATTCACTTTATTGAGAGAACATGAGCTGCAATTTCAATACACCCTCCTTGATTGATGCTTGGTGTATTTATGTATTTTAGTGTCACTATTATATTTTTATTAGCCTTGATTTGAGGATGATTCGTATGCTATATGGGTTGATAATAAGATAAATGTTAATATAAGTGTTCAAGGACGTGATTACCATGTTAAAAGTGAATTCCAAACAAGTTTTTACCTAAATGAGTTATTTAGAGTTTAATTGTAGAAACTAGCATTACTAGCTTGAGCTAGGGGTGTGTGTGTAGTTGGTCTCGATGGATTCTAATATGTTTAATATGTTTCAAATGGTTTTAATATGTAATTAAGAGTAGAATAACTTTTTGGAAATGTGCAAAGATCAATTTGATTGAGTGTTGAGGTGGAAAAATAAGTTGAAGATTAACATAAACTAGCCTAGTCTTAGGTTGTGTTTGTGATTCATTGACATGGATAGTGTGTTGTGGATATATCTAATTCGTAGTGTGTGATTATGTAGGAAGCATAATGAGATGAATATGATGATATTTTTATTTTTAATAAGATGAAAATTAAATGGAAACAACACCAAAAGACAAGGATGGAAGGAGTCACTCAACACTTAGCAAATATTTTGGAAGCAACTTCCAGAGGGACCACGTAGATAAGTCCACGATGCTATGGATGGAGAAGGGATCTATAGGGGATTCGGCTTTTGTAGGAGTGACACTCGACAGTAGGCTCAGCCTTGGATGGAGTGGTGCTCTACCTAGGTCGGTGCCCCTTACACGCCACTGTTTAATTCTTGTTCGGTTCCAACTCCTACACGACTTTGGCGTACCTTGTGCTATAAATATAACATTGTACACATTTTTAGAGATCTTTGGACGTCTTTTAGGATTAAGGGGATGCTACAACTTAATATTTTAGATTTTTATTATTTTAATTTAGTTCATTCATGTTTGTAGTTGTTAAATACAACCTTGTGATTACAAATATGACTATGAGTGCCTAGAAACCTCTTTTCGAGGTTAAGGCCAAGAACATGAGTACTATTACTTTGAATTAAGTTCTTTTAATCTTGCATATGATTATTTATGGTATGTTTATCTTTGAATTAACTATTTGATGAATTGATCACCCAGAAAATACATCTATTATCTATCTTTTGATCTTGGGAGAGGGAATATAGGATATATCATGGAGATGAAAAAAGTAAGGTTTGTATTCCTGTATGAAATAAGGAATTCAAATTAGTGTCTAGGAGAGGGATGTACTTACATGCCTTTCTAGATTCAAATGTAGGATGATAGCTTAATGAACTTAATTGGATTATTGTATCCCCACTCAATGATGTAGCTGTAATGTCTAAATTTGGTAAAAGATTATGGTCAGGAGAACATTATCATGTAATTAACCCTACGAATCAAAAAATGAAACAACCAAGTTAATGAATGAAGTTCAATAACATAGTATGACTGTTCAAAGTTCTTTAACCCTGGTCTTTAATCCATTGATTATTTCAAGATCTTTATTTTATGCCTTTCTTACTTTTCTTTAATTACAAATTCAAAACTCTATTTTAGGTTACCTTTGCATCAAATTAATCTAAACTGTGAACAAGAATTGAATCGTTGCTGAAGCAAGTAACAATGGGATAGATACTTGACTTTCTTAAAGGCAACTTTATGACATGATAGACCACATACACTTGTGTGTGCGCTTGGGAACTTTCAAGTTTTTGGTGCCGTTGTCGGGGAGTTATAATTTGGCAACTATTTATTTTAGTTTTACTTTAGGTATATTTTGTGTTTTTATGCTTGGTCTTGGTTGTGTTTTTTCAAGAAATAGATTTACGAAGAAGTAAGTTGGCATGGAATCAGGACTTGGTTAAACCAAGTTTCAAAACCAAGAAACTTTTCAATCAATGAAGGAGAGAAACAATCTTTCTCCCCAGTATTCTGTAAATTCATGATGACCAAGAGAATCCTGCCATCATGACTGATGAACAAGCATCCCGCAAGGTAGTCAGAGAAATGGCAATCCTACTTTCCATAAATTTGACCTTCTCGTTTCAACAGCCAACTATTGGAGGAAATTTTGAGTTTAAATAAAATATTGTATAACTTCTGGTCAAGCTCTTGAGAAGACTTATGATGAGCTATACACTTCATCGAACCACATAGTGCAAGGAAATCCAGAATTGCATTCAGACTCGAGGATCGCTACAAAAAAAATTATAGGTATTTTAATAGTTAACCAATTCACTGCTATATCTACTCAGATCTCTATATTGGAAAATCAGATAAGCAATCTAAAGTTGGGAGTAACACAGCTTGCAGCCACAGTTGATGCAATACAAAAGCAACAGGTTGGTGTGAAGTTTGTAGTAATGGTGGTCATGTTGCTGCTATATGTGTATCAAATCTGGAATCTGTGATGTATGTATGAAATGTTTAAAGGCCTAATTACAATAACTCCTACAACATGAAGTGGCAATCTCATCTTGTAAATTAGCTGTGGAATTCTAATAGGCAGAACATTTTCAGCAACTACAGGCACAACTAAATAAGTCAACTAGCAACTTGGAAGAGATGATGAAGAAGGTTCTAGCTAAAGAGACACTATTGGTAGCAGATATAATAACCAGCAAGCGACATCAAAAAGTTTAGAGTTAAAGTTAGGGTAGTTACAACAGGAACTGAATATCGGGCCTTAAGGTGGTTTGTCAGTAGATTCAGAAAATCCAAAAAAAGTTATGAAAATCACCTTGAAGAGTGGTAAACAGCTTCATGGAGAACTTCCTAAAGCAACAAAGAAGGTAAATGCAGATTTGAATCCCCCTCGAGTAAATGACAGAGTTGCTAAAAATTTGAAAAAGTTTGAGTACTCAAAAGAACAAATTATTGCAGAAGTGGAGAAACAGATACCGAAACTCCCTTTCCCATAAGAGTACATCAAAATGAAGGTGGATGCTTGTTTCAAGAAGCTATTTGATACATCCAGAGAGCTTCAAATTAACTTACCTTTGTTAGATATTTTGCAGGGTATACCCAAGTACACTAAGTACTTGAGGGATGTGGTTGCTAATAAGGTAAAACTGCAGGATGTAGAGGTAGTAGCACTTACTTAAAAGTGTAGTTTTATAGTTACTCAATAGATGCCAAAAAATCTTAATAGCCCAGGGAAGTTTACTCTCTCCATTCAGATTGGCAACAGTGAGGTGGTGTAGGCACTAAGTGATTTAGGGTCAAGTCTCAACTTGATTCCCCTGTGTTTTTTCAACATATTGGATTTGGGGAAACCTAAACTGAGCTTTGTACTACTGCAGCTTACAAACAGGATCATTGCCTATCTAGAAGGAATCATAGAGTACGTCCTCATAAAGGTTGGTAAATTCATTATTCCTGCTAACTTTATTGTTCTTGATTTTAAGGTAGATGAATAGGTACCAATACTCTTAGGGCATCCATTCTTAGCAATGGAAGGAGCATTGATTGATATAAGAGAGGGTACACTCAAAATGAGTTTAGAGGTTGAAGAGACAATTTTTAAAGTTTATAAGCCGCTTAACACACTATCCCACTATAAAAACTTGAGCATGATTTTTGTAATTAAAGAGAATTAGTGTGGGGTGGTTAATCCGCCAAAAACCTCTTTGAAATACCTCATTGAGCTACCTAAGCTACTACTACCCCAGCCTAACATAATATAAATTGATGATCTTGAGCAGGCTAAAGTTGAAAAATCAAGTACCATTGAGAGTTAACAAATAAGAGGGGTGAAAATAATAAGAAGATGGAGACCAAGTATGAGAAAGAGAAGGGAAGAGAATGACTAAGTTGTTAATTGGGTCGTGTCGTGACACTAAATGAGGTATTGCTTGAGAGGCAACCCAAGTTAGGTAGGTATGTTTTATTTTTTAATTTTTAGTTTTTATTTCATGTAGTTTTTGTTTTTGTTGAGTTACAGGTTAATGAGAAGTCTGAGTACTAAAAATCTGAGCTAAAGAGTATGGCAAAGACTGAGTGTGGGGTCCTACGGACCATCTTTATGTGTAAAGATTCTACTAGGTAGGCCTAGAGGCCTCAGGAAGTATTTGTATCTTTAACTTATAAGTTCACTTTGGGGACAAAGAAGATTTTTAAGTGTGGGGTAGGGAAATTCCCAATTTTTGGCTTAATTTAAAATTTTTTGTGAAAGATATTCTTGTTTGTGCTATTTTTGATTGTATAGTGCAAGTTTTCTAATTCTATAATCATGTTTATTATAGAAATGACTACGTTTGAGACTCCTAGGCTAATGTTTCTAACTCTTGTAATTTTTGGCTTAAATTTGAAATCATATTATTGTTTGGTTTAGAGTCTATAATGATCCTACATGAGTTGAGCATGTTCTATGTGCCTGTGAGATATTTGTATATTCCTTGTTGCATATGATGTCTAGAACTTTCCTGGTGTGTGTCCAAAGCTAAATAAAAAGTGTGGGCTTAGGATATGATATAGGCATTTCTTTGATAGCCTTGTTTTATACATTCTATTTGACCTACCTTTGTTCTTAATTATAGTAAACCCCGTCGAAGCCTTTAGATTTTTTTTGGAAGCCTCATGTGCAGCCTAATACCCTTCTTTGAGAAACCATAATTTGATCCAAAGATCTTAGGCGCTTTAATGAAAAATCAATTGAGTTAGAAGTATGAAATTGTAGAATAAAAAGGTGACATTGAAGCCCCTAAAGTGATAGTTAGTGGTGTTCAAAAGAATTGTTATGTTTTGTGGTGGGGAGTTGAGTAAGTAAAAGGAAAAAATTTGTTCAAATTAAATGAGTTGTGCATAAAATACTTCCACCATAGTGTATGTGAATGAGCCTAATAAGATAGGGTGAAAAATAAAAGAATGGGGTAGACCAAATGGTGTAATCTGGTTGTTGGAGATTGGTTCTAATTGTAAAAATTAATGTACTAAAGTACTTAGGAAAGATAGTGACTATTATTCCAAAATAGTTTCTACACATCCCTTCACCTACATTACAACCCGAAAAGACCTAATTGATCCTAAGTTCATCATTCATATATTAGTGGAGTAGTACACTAAGGGCAACCCTGTGGTTCTTTATATGTAACTTGTGAATTCCTTTTGAGAGTGAGTGTAATTTAATTATTGTACCCATTATTTTATAAAATGTATTTATGTGAGTGATTATAGGTAATTTACTTGTTGTGAGGGGAACATGTTTGATGAATGTGGGTTATTAGAATGATGTCCTTGATTGAGAAATATTCATGAGTTTGCCAACAAGGTGAGTCAATTCTTGAGCCTAGGATGTTTTGGAGTAGTGTTCATGAGCTTTCAATTGTGTAAATAACATGCTTAGAGAGGAAACTTGCATTCTGTATGGTCATTATAGTACTAGCTTGTATTTTTTGTATTTAGTAGAAGTGTAGATTCTCCTTAGTTGATGATGTTTATAGTTAAGATTTGTTTGAGGAAGTACAAGGCTCTAAGTTTAGGGTGGTGTTGGGTGTATTTATGCATTCTAGTGTCACTATTCTAGTCTTTTTAGCCTTGTTTTGAGGAAGATTCGTATGCTATATGGGTTTATAATGAGATAAATGTGCATATAAGTGTTCAAGGAAGTGATTACCATGTTCAAAGTGAATTCCAAACAAGTTTGCACCTATATGAGTCATTTAGAATTCAATCGTGGAAACTAGCGTTACTAGCTTAAGCTAAGTGTGTGTCTAGTTGGTTTTGATGGATTCTAATGTGTTTAATGAGTTCCAAATCATTTTAATGTATGATTATGAGTTGAATAAATTGTTTTTAATGTTCAAATATCAATTTGATTAAGTGTAGAGGTGGAACAATAAGTTGAAGATTAATATGAACTAGCCTAGTCTTAGCTTGTGTTTTTGATTCATCGATATGGATAGTGTGCTGTGATTGTCTCTAATTCATGGTGTGTGATTATGTAGGAAGCTTCATGACCTGAGTATGATGATATTTTGATGTTGAATCAGCTAGAATTTAAAGGGAAACAAGACCACAAGACAAGGGATGGAAGGAGGCACTCAACACTTAGTTAAAATTTCAAAAGCAACTTCCAGAAGGACCACGTAGATAAGCCCGCATCACCCTGGATGGATCAGAGCTCTAGAAAGACTAAGCCTTGGCTGGAGCAACGTTCTACATTAGGTTCAGCCTTGGCTGGAGCAGTGCTTTACCTAGGGTGGCTCCCCTTCCACTCCACTACTCAATTCTAGTTCGGTTCTAACTCCTACACAGCTTTGGCTTACCTTGTGCTATAAATACAAAGTTGTACACGTTTTTTGAGATCTTTCGATGTCTTGGAGAATTAAGGGACTGCTATAACATTAAATTTTAGGTTTTTATTATTTTAATTTACTTCATTCATGTTCGTAGTTGTCGATTACAATCTTGTGATTATAATTATGACTATGAGTGGCTAGGAACCTCTTTGCGGGGTTAAGGCCAAGAACATGAGTAGTATTGCTTTGAATTAACTTCTTTTAATTTTGATTATCATTATTGGTTGTGTTTTCAGCTTTGAATTAATTGTTTGATGGATTTATCACCCAAATAATATATCTATTGTCTACCTTTTAATCTCGAGAGACGGAATATGGGATAGAACATGGAGATGAACAAAGTATGGTTTGTATTTCTTTATGAAATAAGGAATTCAAATTAGTGTCTAGGATAGGGATGTACTTATATGCCTTACTTGATTCAAACGTAGGATGATAGATTAATGAACTTAATTGGAATATTGCAGCCCCGCTCAATGATGTAGTTCTAATGTCCAAATTAGGTAAAAGATTAGGGTCGAGAGACCATGATCATGCAATTAACCCTACAAATCAACAACTAAGATAAGAAAGTAACGAATAAAGTTCAATAACCTAGTATGATTGTTCAAAGTTCTTTAACCCTGGTCTTTAATCCATAGATTGTTTCAAGATCTATATTTTGGGAATTGTTTACTTTTCTTTAGTTACAAATTCAACACTCTCATTTGGGTTACCTATGCATCAAATTAATCTAAACTGTGAACTAGATTTGAATCGTTCTTAAAGCAAGTCCCTGTTGGATCTATACTTGGCTTTCTTAAAGGCTACTTTACTACTTGATAAACCATGTACACTTGTGTATGCGCTTGGGCACTATCATCAATCGTAGTACCTTTTGCTGCACCAGATGACAGTTAAAACTGGGAATAAATTCCAAGTTTCGTCTAATGCCTTAGGATGAATCTGGAAACCAATATGAGTAAAAAAAATTTGAAACCACACTTATTTTGACATTTGAGATGCGTTGGCAAAGTCAGATTATCCATCAGAGATCGTTTTGACTATATGTGGGTCCTATACTCAAATTTTCAATTTATCAATATTCTTACCAATAGGTCAAAATAAGTTTGGGTGTAGCATGACCTGAACCAACGATCTACCTTACCTAAAATCAATATTCCACAGTTGCTATGCAGTCATAATTTTCATCCGATATCATTTCACCGAGGTTTTCTCCTGGTGGCAATTTGGAACCAATAACGACTTCTAAATAGGGAAATAGTTCTAAAAACTAAATGAACTGCCTAGTAACCAAATAGTTCCATAAATCATAAATGATATGTGATAGCTATGGGAAATCTCTAACGGTAAAAACAAGTAGAGTCACGAGAAATGACCTAAAGGGTCATTACATCATATTCCTCATTGAATCGTCCCCAATCTTCGTTGGGTTTTATATTTATCAACGGCTTCTTTATATCTCATTGTGAGGTATAATTTAGGCAACATCATAGATGTAGGTGACCACAAGACCATGCAAATAGGACTTTTCAGGTAAAAATAATAAACCTGGAAGTTGCCTGCGTTGGTGATCAGTGGGCAAGAATGGGTCATTTGTCCATCCATATGGAGGCGCATGTGGCTGGGTAGACTAGTTGAAGCCTCTAAATTTTGACCTTTTTGTGGGCCCTCTAGGATTATATTTCCTAGAATATTTTGTTTTCTTTTGAATACTTCTTTGTCCAAACACCTTTTCTTCCCTTTTCATCTCTTCTTTGATCAAATAACACTTTTTGAGAGTTTTTATTCTTGAAGATTTGAAGATCCTTAAGAACTCCAAAACATCAAATTTTACCAACTAACACATCTTGACCTAGAGTTTCACAAAAATTCAGCTTTAGGTTTCCACACCAAAGTTTTCTGATTTTTAAACGCAGTTGTAATTTTCTTCATGCTCTAAACCCAAACATAGTGGATCTTCCAAAACCTCATCAAATAACATCAAATCTCATATCCAATGTCCTTATGATATGGAAATCACTTTCTAGTAATCCATAACCCTTAGTTTTAATCCAAAATAGTATATCTCAGAAACCACTTTTAAATATCTTCAAACTCAAGCTCAACAATGGGGTTTTCTTCAAAAACTACTCAAATCCAATACTAGTTTTCATATTTTGAATCAAATAAGACTAGAGAAAATAAATCTAGCATTAAAAGAAAACTCATAACATAAACTTATTCTGGGGGTTTCACAGAAAACCAATAATTTCAGAATTTTTATTTGTATGTTTCTAGATAACAAACCCTAATTTAGGATTCTAAAAATTAATCTAATCTCGGATCTGATATCAAAAGATAACTAAAAACAATGAAATGAAGAACAAGCTACAAAGATGAAGAAATGAGGCTAAAAGGATAACAAGTAATTTAATTACCGAAAGAAAATAGATAGATAGATAGATTGACACAACTAATGAAAAGATAAGAAACCTAAGGGTTTATCAAACCTTTAGACCTCTGATCATATTCACTATAAGTACTAGGCTCTTACATAAACCACAAGGGAATCAATCTCCCAAGTAACCAAATGTTTCAAAGTGATTGTTCAAAGCTAGATAATCCTTGATTTACTCTCTTAAGTTTATATTTCATCATAAATCATTAAAAACTAAAACAAATGAATGAGACCTACTACTATTTCTAGCCATGGTCTATTATTACAAATATGGGCCCAAAAGTGCCTATTTTCAAAAAATTAGGCATCGACCCAATCAAATGGGGCACTTGTTGGAACATATTAAGGAGAAGGTTGCTCTAGATTATCAAATTAGGCACCTTCTAGTGCAGAAGGGTCACCTGCTAGCGTAGGTGAGGGTGCAGGCCATTCTAAAATGTCTCCAAGCTCTTTTTGACTATTCAATGACTATTATAATGGTCGTTAATCCTTCTTGAATGCATTGGGAAACACACAACACTCCTTAAATAGTATCAAGATGGTTTTAAACATCTCTATCTTTATCAATAATCCTTGGAGTGTTTGTAGTTCTCATGTTTGCCTTCTAGTAAAATGTATTGAGGTGATTTGGTTTGTATCACTAAGTAAGAACCTATTGGAAAGTCAATAATGGAACACTAAGAGTTTCAGTTGATGTTCTAGGGGGTTAGAGTAGTAGGAGAAGAGGGCACTGGGGTGGTTAAAGTTTAATCATCTCTAAGTATAAATGAGTACACATCAACTATGGGGGACTAAGAAACTATAAGCACTACCTAAGCTTTGCTATCAACATGACTACGATCAAAGGATTCCTAAATTTGCATGATGTCAATAGTTGTCTTAGCAAGGACCATGAGAATAGTGTCAATATTCTTATCCATTTTAGTTTTATTGCACATCTATTAAATAAGTTAAGAAAATAGATAAGATAATTTCCCTTACTAGCACTTTTCATAATCTCAAGATCCAAGTTTATACTCGGTCTCTTTAAACTGGCACCCAATTAGAAATATTTTTTATGGTTGATTTTGGAATCATTCTGGGAAGGAATCATCCTGATACTAACAAACCCAAGACAAAATTGTCCTTCCAAATTTTTGTAATTCTTTTGAATATCAATAGTGTTCTCTAACTTAATCCACGAAGGTGTTTTGTCAAATATCAAAGCACTCATCTATGGATGGTGAGTGTTGAAGTCCTCTCTCACTATGATGGAGTAGTAACTGTCTATGATGATTGTCTGATTTCTTTGTTGTAAAAGGATATCTTTGATGGTCCTTGAAAAAATTTGAAATCAACTCCAAGAACATTTACCAAATCTTTCACAACTTGATGTTTTTCCATTTTCTCTTCACATGTGACGATATTGTATATGCCCTATAAAAATCCTTCACTGGCATGGCATTGTAATTCAGTATCATTTCTTTAATGTTTTGAAATTTATGATACTTAAACTTAAACCAAATGTTCAGATACTGATATCGCCTAAATTACACCTCTAAACAAAGTATAAAGCGGTCATTAGTCAAATATACAATCCAACTAGGTTAGGGTCGATCCATGGTGAATAGATCATATTAGGAAAGATGTATTTTGACACAATTCCTAACAATTTCCATTAAAAGGGGTAATATGTAAATATAGAATTCGATAGAAACAATTGTTGATATATCAAATTTGTAATTAGTATAAGAGAGGTACTGGGTCTGTATTCCCTAATAACTTCATAAATGTGTTGATTCTTCATACTTTGCAATCATTCCTGGTGTTTGGTATGCATAATCGATAGGTTATGTATACATAGAACAACTTCACACTCATATCTAAGTAATATCCTTAAATAAGTTTTCCCTTTTCATTAACCTGTCTTACTAACAACTATCTTGGATCCTAGATAACTATTTCTCATTAACATCTCAAGCTATTAAGTGGAGGTTGGTAGCCCCCAGTCTTTATTATTTATTTTTTTTTTCTTATTCATACTCATATTTTTGTATAAAGTAAAGATAAAGAGAGTTTCCCCATTATGCACCGTCAAAAAATAATTAAATGAAAGGATACATATATGAACACCACGATTGAAGATTACTCCATAATCCTACATTTGTAATTTGTAATGGTTCCCACAATTCTAGTTGTGGTGTTTAGCTACTAATATTTACAAGAACACAAGAACAAATATGATATGAAAACATAATCATGCATTTAGTATGATGAAATAATAACTCTAAAATCCCACTTTGAATTAAAATGCTAAAATCAATGTTTGTGTAATTCCAAAGCCAAAAATATTCCTTAGAACCTTACAAGAATGTAAAAAACATAAAAAAAATACAATGAAATGACTAAGCGTATTTCTAGACAAAAACCTATCTTAAACGTAACAGAAAATCTTAGTCAGTCATGTCGGATGAGAAAAAGGCATAATTGTGTTTGGATACCACGATCGTCCTTTGGTGCTAATAGTTATTACTAGACTTGTGATCTTTCAAGTCTTGGTTGGTAGGGTTCTCAGTATGATCTCGTGGATCCTAGTCTTACTCATGTCAATTGCTCGTTTATCCTTCCTTATTTCAACTTTTACAAACTTCATGTTTGAACCTTCTTCCCACAATCTCATAGTATGGTTCTAAAATTAAATCAAGACTAGAGAAACTCTCATCTGATCTCCCTCATACTTTAATTCTGCAACATTTAATTCATGTGTCCTTCCTATGATTAAGTTTTATGGTCATGGAATTGAGTCACGATCATAGTAAGCTTCTATCTGAATAAGTCATGAGACCCCTCATTTGATTCATGTAACTACAACCCTGGTATGACCGTAGTTAGATTCAATGGTCGTTATAGCAGTCATCTAATTCCTTTATGCTTAATATTCAACACTATCCTTCTCTGAACCTATTTAACCGCATACACTCAAAAACCTTTTATATCCACATAAAAATACGTTTGTTCTTACAAAAATTCATAGATTTAATCATCTCAAGTGTAATTATTTCATGGCTCATCAACACCCTAAACTTAGATCGTTTACATGCCCTCAGGAAACAAAATTACTATACTATAAAGATGTTTAACTAAGAGAAAACTAAAAAGACTACAAGAGTCAAATTTTCACCAAAACTCATTTTTTTAAACATACAAAAACAAAAACATAGTTCAACACCCAACAATAAATTCAAAAATCAAGAAATGCAGATTATAAACAAATCAATCACAATCACACAAAGGGATCAAGATATGGCATCAAATTATCAATGGACAACCCGATATTCCAACTAACGACACTACCTGAACAACCCACAACTATAACATAGATCCTCTTCCCTAACAAAAAAGAAGTCCCTATCACTTTGACAATGCAATAATTGACAATAATTAGGGAAAAATAAAATCTCCCACTCTCACAAGGAATTCAGGCTATTCACGTTTTGTACTATAGGCTTGCCCTTTTTTTATATGCCTAAGCTTTCTTCCAGTCTAATTAAGATCACTCTAGGATCTTCATTGGCTTGTAACGTTGGCTTGGGGATGGGTATGGTATATATAGATAAAGTGATTCAATCCTTCTTTTCACTACAATACATTTGAATCCCTTTTTCTACTTTGTTTTATTTCTGACCTTTTTAAAATTTTTACAATCTTTTAGACCCTAGTTTAATTTTTAAGACTTCTCTCTTCTTTTCATTTTTTCCTTTTTTTCAAATTGTTTCCTTTTTTTCATGTCTTTTTTGTAGATTTTTTTCTCTTCATACTACACTTGAATCCCTTTATCTTTTCTACTTACGTTTTTGGCACACCCAATCTTCTATGCACCTTATGATATCCACCCTCAGCTTAGGCGATTTACCTAAGTTGTGTAGTTTCCAATGAGGGATCAGAGTGAAAAAAGGTTCATGGTATGAATCAGGAAGCTGAATTGGCTACTTTTAAAGAAAAATGGTCAATTCACGATCAAATTATGATTCAAATATATTTTATTCATTTGGTAGGCTTTATTAGGCTTTAAGTTGACTATTGCAAGTATGAATCATGATATTTTCCTACCCTTCTATCATATGACAGGGAAATACTAACTGGGTAAGTTTTAGATTACACAAAAATGCCAACTTGGTAAAACCTCACACTCATTTAGCTCAGGGCTATCTATTAAGTTACTACTTATCAGCTTCATAAAAGTTATGCTAGGTTATCACATTCATCATCATAATTCCATGTCGAGATCCAAATAATTGTTATAGTTCAAGTAAGCAGACAACACAGCACACAAAAATAATTTTTAATGAGGTACCATTCAAGAAGTTCAAACAAAAGTTCGTATGTTCTTTTTCTTTTGATTGCACCAAGTTTTCTCATTTTTATCTAAGTTACAAAAAACACAAAATAACATAAAAATACCTAAAGATGTTGATTATAACTAAGATAACACAACTGAGGGAAACAAAAACCCTCAGTTATGGTACAACCCCCCTCCCCCAACTAATAAATCATGCAATGTCCCTATCACATGAAAATATAAGAAACGGAAAACTATGGAAAGGACATACCTTAGGTATACTATATACCATCATACTCTGATTTGGAAGGGTCTTAGGTGGGACCCATCCTATATTATCATCTCTCATAGCCTCGATTATTGCTGGGGCAATCTTAGATAAGTTAACACTGGTGGTGGTCGGTGCACTCATAGATGTAATAGAGAAATAATTTATGGCCCATTCAGTTTAGATCACTAGCTCAGTAGCAGGTGGGATATCAACAACATCCTATGTTAAAGTTGCATTGGTAGTTTTCTCAATAACTTTATCCTTATTATTCTTCATTTTATTACTCTTACTTCTATTCTTCTCTCTATATCTTTTTGTGAGGTTATAAGTTATCATCCACCTCTTCAATTTAAAAACCATCACCCCTAACGACTAGGTCTTGTGTAAAAATAGGAACTAAAAAGTCCACATCAACAACTAAATCTTACAAGAATTAAATAGAGAGGGGTGGATAAGGGGTAATAGGGTAAGTCCTTTCAGTAGGCTCTTTGATCTCTCCATTCAGCATGGCAAAATTTATAGTGATGGTACTTATGTTTGAAGCTTTTACCCTCTTAATATTAGCTATGATCTAGCTCTTAAACCTATTAAATTAGGTTTGAACCACCAGTACCACTACTTTAATCTCTTCAGCTATGTAAGGCTTTACCCCTATCTTCAATATATAGATTTGAGAATCCAAAAGTAGTTGGTTTTGTATAATCTACTGAATTTGTGTTGTTAGGATATATGTATAAACAAGAGGCACCATTTATGATCATCCGTAGGTGTTGTGGCCTTCTAAGAGAATAATGATATAGTACCACCAATAGATGTGAGAATCTCACTAGTTGGGCCACCCCCTACTTCTTTTTGTATCTTAATACCCCATGTTTAAGCTGTCAAGTTTTCATTAGGTCTTTAATCAGAGCCATATCTACAATATTTATAGTCTAGATAAATCTATCCACTATAACTATAGTTGATACGTATGCATTCCACAACAACAGAGTAATAATGCATGGAAATAGAAATATGATACCAAACTGTAAAACTCTATCTCGAATCTTCTCTACAATGGTTTAGGAAATGTCCAACTCAAATTATACCATAAAAGCAGCTACCAGGTATCTATAGTACCTATTCAAACAAGAGTTATCTCAGAAAAAACTCAAAGCTAGGTGCAGAAATGTAAAGAGACGATCCTTCCCATGTTTGTGCAATAATTGTTTAATCGTGCCTTTGGATCATATATAGGGTTCTCTAAAATTACTGGTGAAACATCATATCAAATGAACCTTTCATAGTATCATGGAATAAAATTACAACCATACCTTCTGATAGTAGAAAGAACCTCAATTTATTAAGAGTGTGTCATATTAGACTATGACACATCATGATCAAACATTGATAGAATGATCGTGGGATGTGCTCGTATGATGAGTACCTTCAATTTGGACACTAGTACCCTACAATGATAAAAACTACAATTGTACTTCTACAATATATTCATAGTTTATGTCGTCGAGTGCACTAATACTTAGCAGATTTAAACACCAAGTTTTATGTCATTTAACAATTTTTAGTCCTTTATTAACAAATATCTTTAGAAAAAATAAGTACTCACACTTTTTCTTTGTTTTCAGTCATTCAAAACACACACCCATCATTCACTTCTTAACTTACTATATTTCCTCTCCTATTAAACCCAAATATTTTCTCATTACTTGTTCATTCATACCAATAAAAGCACCATGCGAATGGGATTAATAAATTTACCTTGGTTTCTTAAAAAATCTAGGGGGTTAGAAGTGAATGGAAAATCAAAACCCTGGGAGAACTGACTTTGCATAAATAAGAGGGAAGGAATTTTAAATTTTCACTTTTTTAATTGCATGAAGTTGAGGGATTGTGAGATTTAATGATTGGAACTCTTGACTGAGTCTCAGGTATGGTTTAAGTGTTTAAACCCTCTCTGGGCCAGGGAAGATTGAGTCCTACTTATTTAAGTGCCCCCAATAGATGACTGTCTCGTATAATCATGGTATCAAAGAACGATTATGCCTCATTATAATACCAAAAGGGCATATGTAAACTTAACTAGGAACCTACAAACCTTATGGACAATCATGATATTTAACCACAACAATTCTTTAAAATTATAGGTTAAATGTCCTGAATGTTGGTTTTTAGTAGTTAGATCAAATGATGTGCACCATGATCATGATATCTGGGTATGATCGTGATGAACAATCATAGATAATACTATACCTAATCCCCCTATACATTTGTGTATTTAATGCAGACAACTTAACCTACCATTGTCTAATTTTCCAATGGTTATGTGATGCTCCATAGAAACACGACACTTTCGATGCTTAAAACCTTAAATTTATTTATGTACTTAGGTTGTTTTTGTAGATATCATGCACTTTGGTATTTATTACAGGTAAAATAGGTCTACAGTAATGTTGAAATAAAAATCAAAGAAAAAGACCTGGACAGACAAATTTTGATAAAGATACGAGTTAACTCATGAGTCTTCAACACACCAAATAACTCGTAAGCACAATACAAACCAAGGCCAAACTAAGAATCTATGTATCGAGAAGATACAACTGGAGTATCTAAGTCATTATTTGAAGGTAAAGGTCGTGACAAGGAATCATAAGATAATAAAATCTAAGGCTACCATCCAAAGTAGAAGTCTTTAAAGTATACGAGTCGAAAGTCTAAGTACGACTCATATAGAGAGACCGTAAGAAAACCAGTGCTCAAAGCCTAGAAATACAGAAGTCCCAGGTGGATACGAGTGAATACCATGAGTCATATGGTCAAGGTACGACTCGTGAGTTGATGTCATTTGTAGATCATAAAGTTGAAGCCTTGAGATATCAGACACTAGAATGGATACGAGAGGCACAATACAAATCGTATGATGAGCATACGAGTAGATGAGTGAGTTGTACCATGTGCCGACATAACTTTACCTTTTCCATTTTTATTATAATTTCTAAGTATTCTTAAGATACTATAAATACCCTAGGGTTTATCTTTTATTAGGTTACATTCCATAATATCTTCTTACTTTCCAATATACTCTATTAAATACTTTTGTTGCATTTTTTATTTTTTATTCGGTATATGCCGGTGTATGTCAACCACTAGGAGAAGAGGCAATCCCTTACTCCCTTTTATCCATAGCCAAAAAAAATTCTTCAAGAACCATGAAAGATGACTTAAAAAGTTTGTGATGGTGTTACGGCTAGGGTTTAAGACCCTCATAATATGCCGCCTCCTCTACCACCAAACGATCTACGGAATATTACTGACAAATAGATAGAACAATTACTAGCAGCAGCAGCCGAAGAAGATAGAGTGGCAAAAGAGAAGGCCCAAGATGAAGAGGCTGGGATACATCAGAATGTAGTGCTAGCCAGGACAAGACAAGTTCCTGGAAATCAAGGGAGCATCCAAAGATCTAGAGCTCCAATGATTTCTGCTTATCGGATCCTTTAACTATATGAAAGATATGAAGATATAAAATTTTGGTGTCGTTGCCGGGGATATGTTAAACCTGCAGAAATAGGAGCCATCATCCCTTCTGCATTAGCATGACTATATAATAACTATAATTGAGTTTGTGATAACATGATTACTGAGTTTGAGTACTGATAACGTGAGATAATGATATCTGTATAACTAAAATAACTGATATTGAGAGAATGTATCTGACAGTCTAGATTTTGATAGAACTAGCTGAGTTCCTTACTATTTTGAGTTGACTGTATCTGACAGTCCTGAATCCTGTAGAACTATCTAAGTTCTATTATTAATATGGAATGACTGTATCTTATAGTCCTAATTCTGTACTGAAATAGTAGGAAGTAGTCATCTAACTGACATCCCTAAATAATGTAATATAGCTGAGTTGGGGTCCAATCTATAACCCCAATTGGAAAGGTGTCAATACCGCGCCACTAGTAAGGACAATCTTTGAGTAACCCTCATATAACAGGTAACTCTTATGAGAATGGTGGGAACCCTCATATAATAGGTAAAGCCACCTCATCTACCCTCATATAATAGGATATTATGTCTCAACTTATGCTAGCTATGCAGTTTTGGAATACAAGGATTGCCTCTAAGAATCACACCCTCATATAACAGGTGGGTTCCCATCCTTGGGTTTGCTCGGTGAAAATTTCTACACCCATCTAAGTAGAAACTGAACATGATTAACTGAACTAAGTTAACTTAGTTTCATTGACTAACGAAATACTACTAAGATTACTGAATTTCTGAGATTTCTGAGATTACCGAGTTTACTAAGTTTTTGTGAGTCACATGACTGAAGATGAGTCCTCCCACTTTTTTTAGATTAAAGGTGAAGGATGATCCACAGGGCTTCTTGGATGAAATGGTAAAGATATTTCAGGTGATGCAGGCTACCAATATGGGGAGGGTAAACTTTGCTGCTTATCATCTCAAAGATATTTCATATTAGTGGTATAAGGAGTGAGATAGGGATAGAGGTGATGTGGAAGAATCAGTCTTGTGGAATACTTTTTCTAAGGCCTTTTTTGATCATTTATTTCCCCAAGAATTAGGGGAAGGAAAGATGGAGGAGTTTGTGAACCTCAAGCAGGGGAGAATATTTATCAAGGAATATTCCTTGAAGTTTTATCAATTGTCAAGGTATGCTCCTGATTTAGTGACTGGACATGTGGGCAAAGATGAGAAAGTTTTCTTCTAGGCTAAATCAAGATTTGATTTTTGTAGAGCAATACTACCTTGTTGATTAAAGTTTTGGACATCTCTAGGTTGACTATTCATATGCAGCAGGTAAAGAATGAGAAAAGAAAATAGGTAGAGCTTAGAGATAGGCAAGGTAAGAGGAGCAAGTTTTCTAACTAGGGAGGTGCTCAGTATCAGGGTGGTCGAGATGGTTGCAAATAGCAGAAAAACAAATGGGGGGGGGTTCTGTTTCCTACTATTCTTCTTGTGCTTCTTACCAGTTGAGCAGCAAGTGTCATCATGGTGGTGATAATTTTCGAGTACAAGGTGCCCAATATTAGGTAAATAGAGGCTAATCAGTTTTTGCATACCGTTCTTGTCGGTTTTGTGGTCGTCCTCATCAGGGTTATTATAATGAAGGAAAGGACAAATTCTTCAAGTGTGTCCAGACAATCCATCGGCTCAGGGATTATCTGATGAATAAAGTTGTTAGAAAGGCGAATAAGATTCCTATGGCTTCATATTATTGCTCTTGGTTCTAGTGTTGGTCGGTACAGGTTGTATGCTTTGTCGTCTCTATAAGAATTCTAAACATCACCTGATGTTGTTACTAGTACGTTATATCTTTTCTCTCGTGATGTATATTGTTTGCTTGATTTGGGGTCCACTCAATCCTATATGACTCCTTATGTGGTTTTATCTATTGGTTTTTATCTGGAAGTTATTTTAGATCTTTTTTCTTTTTCTACCCCAGTGGTGACTCGATTATTTCTAAGAGAGTCTATAGGGGGTGTATGATATCTGTTGGTGTTAAGCAGACCTTGGTGGATCTATTTAAGTTGGATATGGTGGATTGTGATGTCATTTTGGGTATAGACTAGTTGCACTCTTATTATGCATCCTTGGATTGTCGGACCCATAAGGTTATCTTTAGGTTCCCCGGTAAATCAATTATAGAATGGGAGGGTGTTTCCTTAGCTTATAGGGGAGGTTTATTTCTTATCTTACAGCTTGAAGTTTAATCTCCAAAGGTTATCTTTATCACGTGGTTTGGGTTAAAGATTCAAACTCAGAAGGTCCTTTTTTCAGTTAGTTCTAGTGCTTAATGAGATTTTAGAGGTCTTTTCAGATGATCTTCCTGGTGTTTCTCCGGATAGGGAAATATAGTTTGGTATTGATCTAATTCCATACACTCATCCAATTTCTATTCCTCCGTGTAGAATGGCTTCGGCTGAGTTAAGGGAACTCAAGGAGCAGATTAAGGATCTTCTAGATAAGGGGTTTATTTGACCTAGTATATATCCTTAGGGTGCATTAGTATTTTTTATGTGCAAGAAGGATCATTCTTTTCGTATGTGCATTGAATATAGGCAGTTGAACAAGGTAACGGTCAAGAACAAGTATCCTCTTCATAGGATAAATGATCTGTTTGACCAGTTGCAAGGCACCAAGTTCAGTTCTATGATAGATCTTCGATCTGGGTACTATTTGCTAAAGATTAGGGAGGTGGATATCCCTAAGATGGATTTTCGTACTCGGTATGGGTACTTTTAGTTTTTGGTAATGTCATTAGGGTAGACTAAAGCTCCAGCGGCGTTTATAGATCTGATGAATAGGGTTTTTTGTTAGTATTTAGATCTCTTTGTTATTGTGTTCTTTGATGACATTCGGGTTTATTCAAAGTGCAAGATGGATCATGCCAATCACCTCTGTGTGATATTGCAAACCTTGCAGAAATAGTAGTTACATGCCAAGATTTCTAAGTGTGAGCTTTGGTTGAATGTTGTAACTTTCTTGGGACACAATATTTCAAGTGAAGGGATCATGATGGATTCGTAGAAGGTTGATGTGGTGAATAGATGGCCTATACCCACGACTCCATCTAATATTCGGATCTTAATAGGTTTAGCCAAGTATTATAGGCAATTTGTGAAAACCATTTCATGGATAGCTGCTCCTTTGACTAAGTTAACTCAGAAAAAGGATAACTTTTCTTGGTCAGATGCTTATGACGGGAGTTTCGTAAAGTTGAAGGATAAGTTAACTTTTGATCTAATTCGGACTTTGTTAGAAGTCAATGATAGGTTCGTAGTTTATTGTGATACATCTCGGGTAGGTCTTGGTTGTGTGTTGATGTAGCATGAGAAGGTGATTGCCTATGCTTCCAGGTAGTTAAAGGTATATGAGAGGAATTATCCTTCTCATGATTTAGAGCTTTTGGTGGTTATGTTTGCTTTAAAAATATGGTGGCATTATTTGTGTGGAGTTCACGTGGATATCTATTCTGATCATAAGAGTCTACAGTATGTTTTCACCTAGAAAAAGGTTAATCTCAGGCAAAGAAGACGGCTTGAGCTTTTTAAGAATTATGATATGAGTCTTCACTATCACTCAGGTAAGGGTAATATGGTTGTTGATGCTCTTAATAGGTTATCCATGGGGAGTTTGACTCATGTGGAGGAAGGAAAGTGGGAATTAGTGAAGTATATTCACCGCTTGGCTAATCTTGGAGTCCGCCTCTTGGACTCCAAGGATGGTAGTATGGTGATGTAAAAAAGTGGTTTGATCATCTCTTGGTGTGGAGATTAAGGAGAAGCAAGTGCTAGATCTTATCTTGATAAAAAATCAAGAGTGACATTGGTGGGCAAAAGGTAGTGATAATTGAGATTAGTGGTGATGGTACTTTATGGTACCAATGAAGGTTGTGTGTTCCTAATATCGACAGGTTGTAAGAAAGGATTTTATATAAGGCACATGAGTTATGCTATGTCTTACATCCCAGCTCGACTAATATGTATCACGATCTAAAGGAGATCTATTGGTGGAATGGTAAGAAGAGGGATATGGCTAATTTGAGACCAAGTGCATGGTTTGTCAATAGGTTAAAGTTGAGCGCATAAGGCCAGGAAGGTTATATCAAAAAATTGATTTTCTCAAATAAAAGTGGGAAGTGATCAATATTTACTTTGTTACTATCTTTCTCGGTCTCAGAATCAATATAATTCAATTTGGGTCATTGTGGATAGGATGACAAAGTCTGTGCACTTTTTTACCAGTGTGGACTACCTTTTCGGCGGAGTATTATGCTAAGTTGTATCTTCAGGAGATGGTGATGCTACATGAAGTGCCTATTTTGATTATTTCTTATTGTGGTACACAGTTTACGTCTCATTTTTGGCGGTCTTTTCAGAAAGGGTTGGGGACCAAGGTGAGTCTAAGTACTGCTTTCCATCCGCATATGGATGGGCAAGTAGAGAGAGCTATTTAGACATTAAAGGATATTCTTTGGGCCTATGTGATTGATTATGGTGGCAATTGGGTTGAGCATCTACCTTTGGTGGAGTTTGTTTACAACAATAGCTATTATTATAGTATTAGTTTAGCCCCTTTGAGGCATTGTATGATGGAGGTATAGATCTCCTATTTGTTGGTTTTAGCTTAGTGAGGCGGACATCTTTGGTCCCAATTTGGTTTACCAGGCTATGGATACAATAAAGGTGATTCGGTATAGGCTTAAAGCTGCCCAAAGTAAAAGTCCTATGTGGGTATTAGGTGTAGAGACTTGGATTTTGAGGTTGGGGATAACATTTTCCTCAAGGTATCTCCCATGAAGGGAGTAATGTAGTTTGGCAAGAAGGAGAAGCTTATCCCCTGTATGTGGGTCCTTATGAGACCTTACAGAGAGTTGGTAATGTTGCTTATGAGCTGGAGTTTCCTTCTATCTTGAGCTTAGTTCATCTGGTCTTTGACGTTTCCATGATGAGAAAGTGCATTGGTGATCCTTCTTTCGTTGTTCCTTTAGAAAGATTGGGTCTCATGGATTCTTCATCTTATAAAGTGGTCCCAATCAAGATCTTAGATAAGCAAGTTCGTTGGTTGTGGACCAAGGATATGGCTTCAGTTAAGGTTCTTTGCCGGAACCATATAGTGGAAGAAGCTACATGGGAAGCGGAGGAGGACATGAAGTCCAAATATCCGCATTTGTTTTTTGCTCCTGGGATTTATGCAGCAGGTATGTGTCTTTAATATATCTTTATTTTTTGAGTTTGTTAAAGAAAAGATTAATATATTTGCCTCTTTGTTTTCAAACTTTGTTAAAGATTGGGAATATATATATTTGATAATACAAATGACCTGTGCATATGGTTACCCCTACCTTGTCCATCATTTGGGGATGAATGTTCCTAGAGTGGGAGACTATAACACCTTAGGTTTTGACCCTTGGAAAATTTCCTAGAATTCTAGTCTCTGGGTACAATACAACTTGAGGGTACGATCCGTATGTTGGGGTATGGATGG
The DNA here is from genome assembly GCA_026120095.1 of Capsicum chinense. Taxonomy (NCBI): domain Eukaryota; kingdom Viridiplantae; phylum Streptophyta; class Magnoliopsida; order Solanales; family Solanaceae; genus Capsicum; species Capsicum chinense. Next base: position 74,100,409 of record JAPEIP010000006.1, on the reverse strand, counting down.
TAAGGTCCAGTCGTATATTGACCATTGTTGGTTGGTGGGATGGATTTTGGTTACAGGAAGAGATACGACTTAGGGGTATGAGTCGTATTGGTGGTTACGCATCGTTTAGTTTTATAACTTAATCTTAGACTTGGTTACTTACGTTAGATCTGAGTATGAGTGGCTCACTTTGAGCCTTAAGTTAGGGTTCGAGTCATACCATGGACTCGTAGGGTGGACAGTGTTTGAATCTTCTTTGAGCTTAATTCTGCCACGGGTATGGATAGAGAGTACGGATCGTATGTTATCAATACGACTTAGTTGGACAAGTTATATGCTAGACAATGTTGGATCCAAGGGTTAAGGCCAGGAAACAAGTGGAGGATACCAATCATATTTGAGGGTAAAACTCGTGTGGGTCAGTCGTACCCCTGTGATGGGATTTTGGTGCAACATAAGTGGGGGTATTCTAGAAATTTCCCCACTTATCCTAATGAGGTCCCACGACTTCTAACCTAGTTGGGAGGTTATTTACCCTATTAATTCATTTATTAATTCTTAGAAATTTTTCTAAAACACTCCAAATTCTCTCAAGGATATTTGGGTAAGGGAAGCTAGGGTTTCATCTAAAGGATCAATTTGGGGCTTGTCTTGGTAATTTCTTTCCATAATCATCTTGGTTTAAGGTATGTTTTCTTCCCTCGTTATTAATTCTAACTAAAGTCATGATTTTTATGAATGTTTTTATGATTTCATAGATTGTATGATTTTGGTTTACCAATATGATTTGGGGGTTTTGATATTAAATGGTTTCTTATGGCTTCCCATGGTTTTAATTATACTTTTATATGCATTAATGGTGATGTTGGATAATTGGATTGTATGGGAATAGTTTAATGGTACTTGGAATTGGTTTTGGTCATATTATGTCCCCAATGTGTTTGACAAAATGCTTATAAAGATATGTTCATTGCATTGACTAATTTTAATGGAACTCTTGCTTGTTTTAAGACCTGGTAAAGGAATTATTCATGGTTTAGATGGCTTGGAATGGTAAATGGTTTATGCTTATGCTTTAGGGGTACATAGAATTTCCCAAGTGGGTTAATATGGAAAATGGAAGGGAACTTGAAAGTCCCCTTAAACCTCTATATGGTTGGGTATGGATAATACTTGTAAGTAAGGATTGGTATGACGATACCAATATTACTGTCCTTGGTTAGTAAATGGATAATGGTTTGGTTATTTGGAAATTGGTTTTAATAGTGAAATAATGGCAAGGGTTGTAACTAAGTCGTAGAAGGTAGAGGTCCCGGGGGGACCAAAACTGGAAACTCGTATTTACTAATATGAGGTTGGTTTTGGTGACTGTGTGCATGATGTCACACTATATTTGGGGGATGTACTAGTCATCCCAAGGTTTTTTTGCTTGTTCGTTCAGCTAGATGCACTAGGGCCCTTTAGGCAGGGGGAGTTGAACCTATATAGCCCGTAGATAGTTTCGAACGGCAAAGCTACACAGCCCAGGTAAGGTTTTAAAGGCATGCTAAACCCGGTCTCTTTCCCCGACATGGTTATATATGTGTGTGTGTGTGTGTGTATGTATGTATGTATGTTTCTGTGCATATGGATGATTTTACTTTGTTTTATAAATGGCATTATTTTACCCTTACCCTGAGATCATACTAGCGTTCACTCGCTAACCCCGTCTACTAACGGTTGTATACCCAGGCTATATAGGAACTGGCCATTCTACTCCTCCTACAAAGTGATTGACTCGGAGATCAGCATTTGAACTGAAATGGTGAGCTTCCATACTTTCGGAAGGCTCCATATCATGTTATGGATATTTCTAGACCCTTTGATTTTATTTTGGATATTGGTTTTGGCTATGGTTGGGGGCATGTCCCAACTAGATTTCATTACTCTTTTGGTTAGAGACTTTGTGGTACTTCTATGGTTTGGAATGGGCGGTATCGATATTGGTATCAACCTTCGTATTGGTATTGGTATTGAGGCTGGCATTATCAGACATAACTTCTCACTGTTCCATCATATTTCATTTTAGGATTAATTATATTATGTTTTGGAACATCCTTGGTTATGGCCTAGTTTTTGGCCCATGTTTTTGTATGGTTTGGTAAGATTGGATTATTTGTATGGGATGGTTGAACTCAGTTGGGTCGGTTACGATTGTGATCTTATTTCAGAGTCTTTATATGAGCTATTACACTATCTTGAAACATACTCGAAATCAAGTCAACTCAAGGTATGCGATTGGTGGTTGGGTTGGGTAATGGGGGTGGTCCCCGTTCGTGGTCGGACTTGGGATTCCCATTACAACAAGCCCCTAAGGCAGGTCGTGTCAGTAGGCAAGGCTATCCTTAACTTCCACACTTTCTAAAGGAACAACAGAAACTGAATCACCAATGCATTTCCGTACTAAGGAAACATGAAACATGGGATGCACTAATGCTAAATCTGCAGGCAACTCAAGCTCATAAGCTACCTTTCAAAATGGTTAAAGATCCTATATAGGCCAACATAGCAGGAATTGAGTTTACCCTTCTTGCCAAATATCTTTACTCCCTTCATAGGTGAAATCTTCAAATAGACCAAATCACCAACCTCAAACTCAAGATCCCTTCTTCTCACATCTACATAAGATTTCTAACAACTTTGGGTTGTCTTCAGCCTTTCCTAAATTAATTGAACTTTCTTCATTGCCTGAAACACTGAATATGGCCCTATCAAAGTAGCCTCACCTGCCTCAAACCAACCAATAGGATATCTACATCTTCTTCAATAGAGATCCTTAAATGGAAATATCTGAATACTAGATTGATAACTATTATTACATGCAAACTCAATCAAAGGTAACTGGTCATCCCAACTACCTTTAAAGTCAGCAACACAAGCCCTCAACAAGTCCTCAAAAGTCTGAATGGTCCATTCTTCCTAACTATCTATCTAAGGATGAAAAAATGTACTGAGATGAACTTGGGTACCAAGACCCTTTTGGAAAGCCTTCCAAAAGTGAGAGGTAAACTGAGTACCTCTATCTAAAATGATAGAAAACAAAATCTTGTGCAACTTAACCAACTCTCTAAGATAGAGTCTAGCATAATCCTTGGCTGAATACGATGTATGAACTGGCAAGAAATGGGTTTATTTGGTCATTCTATCTATGATGACCTAAATCGTATCATGCTGACGATGCATACGAGGCAAACCTATCACAAAATCCATGTTCACCACTTCCCACTTCCAAGTAGGGATGCTAAACTCATGCAATGTACCACTAGGCATTTGGTGCTCAACTTAGACCTATTGAAAATTTGAACACTTAGCCACAAACTCTGCAATATCCTTCTTCATACCATTCCACCAGTAGATTTCTCATAAATCATGGTACAGCTTAGTGGTTCCTGAAAAAATAGAGTATCGTACACCATGCGCTTCTTCTAAGATTTGTTGTCTCAAACCATCAACACACAGAACACATAACCTACCTTAACAATGAAGTACACCATCTCCCTCTTGGGATAAAACCTCCACCTTATCATCTATAACTGCCTCTTTCAACTTAACCAAATTGGGATCCCTATCTTGGTTTTCTTTAACTTTAACAACCAATGAAGATTCCAAACCATTTTGAACCCATAAACTACCTTTAGTTGAATCAACCAACTGAACACCTAATTTAGCAAGGTAATGGACATCACAGAATAACTTCTTCTTATCTCCCTCAGCCTGATCAATACTACTCATAGACAATCTACTAAGGGCATCTACCATTATATTGGCCTTGCCCAAATGATACAACACACTCATGTCATAATCTTTTAACAACTCGAGACACCTTTACTAACAAAGATTCAGATCTTTTTACGTGAACACGTATTGTAAACTCTTATGATCTATGAACACATCAACATAAACTGCAAAAAAAGAATACCTCAAAATTTTTAAGGAAAAAACAACAGTTGTCAACTCAAGATCAAGGGTAGGATAATTCTTTTCATAAGGTTTAATATGTTTAGAGGCGTAGGCTATGACCTTCCTTCTCTACATCAAAACACAACTAATACCAACTATACAAGCATCACAATAAACTACAAATCCATCTGAACCATCTACCAAAGTCATGATTGGGGCAAAAGTGAGTCGAGCCTTTAACTCTTGAAAACTCTTCTCTCAGGAATCTCACCACTGAAATTTGACTTTCTATTGAGTCAATCGAGGCATGGGTGAATAAATTAAAGAGAAACTTCAACAAACCATCTATAATAGTCATCCAAACCCAAGAAACTCCTGATGTCTAATAAAGAGATAGGTCTAGGCCAGTTTCTCACTACTTTGGTCTTTTAAGGATCAACTCAGATTCCATCATCGAAAACTATATGGCCAAGGAAAGATACTGATCTTAGCCAAAATTTGCACTTACTGAACTTAGCGAATAACTGATGATCTCTAAGGGTTTGCAACACAATCCTTAAATAATTTGTATAATATTCTCATTATTTTGAATAGACAAGGATATCATCAATGAAGACTATGAAGAACATGTCCAAGTACTTCTTAAACACCCTATTCAGCAATTCTATAAAAGTTGTATGGGCATTTGTTAGTCCAAAGGACATAACTAGGAATTCAAAGTGACTATAATGAGTTCTAAGGATTGTCTTCGGGATGTCATATTCTCTGACTCTAATCTGATGATAGCTATTGAAGATCTATCTTAGAGAAATAACTATCACCCTGAAGTTGGTAGAACAAGTCATCAATTCTGGGGAATGGATACTTATTCTTGATTATGACTTTATTTAACTGACGATAGTCAATGCACATTCTGAGAGAACCGTCTTTTGTATACACAAACAGAACTGGAGTGCCCCATGGAGAAAGACTAGGCCTAATGAAACCCTTATCTAAGAGATCTTTTAATTTTTCCTTCACTTCCTTAAGCTCAGTTAGAGCCATTTTTTAGGGTAGAATAGAGATAGGCTGGATGTTTAGAAGAAGATATATTCCAAATTTTATTTCCCTCATGGGAGAAACTCTAGGAAGATCTTAAAGGAACACACCTGGAAATTTATTTACTACTGGAACTAACTCAAGACTCAGAGCCTCAGAATTTGAGTCTTTGACTCAGACAAGATGGAAAATACACCCTTTGGATATCATTTTTCCTTCTTTAAGATAGGAAACATACTAGCATTTAGGTACTGAAGTACTACCCCTCCATTCAATAACTTCTTTATTAGGAAACTGAAATTGAACAACTCTATTTCTACATTTAACTGAGGCATAGCATGAATGGAGTCAATCCATGCCGAGAATGACATCGAAATCAATCATCTCTAACTACACAAGATCAACTGAAGTGATTTTCTAAGATACAGTGACTGGGCAATTTTTGTATACTCGCCTGACTATAATAGATTTACTCACTGGGTAGACACCCTGAAAGGTTATACTAATATTTTTGGACTGACACCAAAGTTGACGCAAATATAAGAAGTCTTAAAAGAAAGTGAGGCTTTGGGGTCTAATAAAATATAAACAGAAAGATGAAAGACCTGTAACATACCTATAACCACATCAAGAGAACTTTTCTGATCATGCTGAGTTAGGAGAACATGCAATATATTCTGGTATTGCCCATTGGTTTCACTGGAAGTAGCACCCTACTTAGTTGGGCGATCGGCTGGAGCTAATGAATGATTGGAATGGCCCTATTGACCAGCCCCTAGCTGTGGCCTAGCTTACCACATCAAAAACACACATCACTACTAGCCTTACACTCACCCTAATCATTCCTACCATATTTCTAAAAGAGTGGATCAGTACAACCACTATTCACACTACCCTGGGACTTAGAGCATGGCGCATTATCTCAACTCTATTGCCTGAAATTAGGCACAAGAGTACTAGCTGAAGATGGAGCTAGGGCTGAAAAATTCTGAGAGAACTGAGAACGATTACGTCTTTCTGACCTTGGCTGAAAAAAGTTGAAACTACTTATTCTGGACCTTTTATTCTCTCTCTCTCTTTCTCATTATGTTTCTTCTCCTTAATCTGTTGAGCATGAACTATGAGTCTAGATAGGTCTATCTCCTTAATCTACATAGTGTTCCTACACTCTTTAACCATACTATTGGTTACACTAGATACAAACTTACTCAGTCTAGACCTATTATCCACCACCATAGTAGAAGCATACCTTGCTAACTGAGTGAACTTAAGTGAGTACTCCTTCACGCTCATATCAACCTTCTTCAAATTGATAAACCCATAAACCTTAGCTTCCCTCAACTCTAGGGGAAAGAACCTATCTAAGAAAGTTGTGGCAAACTCCTCCCACTCTACAATCCCTGCATCAACACCTCGGTCCTCCTTCTAATGCTTAATCTAGGAGTGAGCTATACCCTGCAACTGATATGCAGCCAACTCTACACCCTCACTCAAAGTGAAGCCCATGATATCAGTCATTTTTTCCACCATGTCCAAAAACTTCTTCAGATCCTCCTCAGAATTAGATCTAGAAAATATTGGGGGATTCATCCGAGTAAAATCCTGAATCCTAATTGCAGTTGTATTTGCCATTGGATTTGCTGGGGAAATATCCTGTTGGTTGTTATAAGAAGCTACAAAATGGTCTAGGGTGGTGAAAGCAGCCCTGAATTCAGAGTGAGAGATATGCTTATTCAGGGGATCTTCTTGGATAAGTGGTGGTGCAGCTTGATCCCCGTTCCTTCTTTTGTTGTTTCTTCTGGGAGGCATTATTTATAAATGTAATGAATGATGAGTTGGAAAAAGGAATTGAATAGAGGTAATGCCCATTTGCATGACATGAACACTAAGAGAAGGGAAACTTTTCTAAAATGTCTCCCAGCCTCTTTCCCATAAATGCGGCACACTTTATATTGATGTATAAGATTCTACTCAATGCATCTTTAAGACACCCTAGGACACTTTAAAACCTTAGTCTATGATACCAAGTTTTTTCATGACCCGAGGCTACCCCTAGTCAAGAAAATGGTACTTATAGCCAAAAGTGACCACAAGCTAACCTATGAACCGGTACATGTTATGAGCACTGAGTAAAATAGTAATACAGAACTTGTACAGAAGATAAGCTAATAAGATACTCTAAATCTGAATATCGAAATATGTAGCAATTACATGTTTGAAATATCTTATAAAAATACTAGAAACTAAACTATCTGCCTAAAATATCTGATTAAAACTAAAAAAACTAATTGTCTAACTGATTATCTAAAAGCCTTAAAATATCATAAGGAGTTAATGGGACAAACCCCCAGCTAACTTTGACTGACTGAGCATAAGGAAATATTGACATAACTGAGAAAACATATTATGTTCTCAATGGATGAGGACTCACCACTATTGTTGTTGGGTAACGCTGAGCTGTCTAATAATAATCGAGAAAGTAAGCATCTGAACCTATACTATAAGACAATATAGAACAAAGAAAAGTATGCGATCAGTACTTTGAATGTACTGGTATGTGAGATAAGGACTGACTGGAATGCATAAGATAACTAAGCATGAATGCATGAACATGTAATATCTGAGAATGCAAGACTAAGAATAAACTTATTTCTAAGATAATCTATAATCTGAAAGACTGAATTCTGTATAACTGAATAACCAAAAATATGCATTCTTTGGTCAAGCAAACCTGAGCTAAAACATGCTGAATACTGACTGAAAATATGAGAGGTATCATATAATCGACAAGCCCCTATCTAAGCTAATCTGGGTGCAAGCTATAACCCCAGTTGGAAGGTTGTCAATACCTTACCACGGATACTAACATTGACTGTGTGGATCCACTAAATTGGTGTCCCAAAGGACTAAGGATTCACCCTCTACTGGTAGGTGCTCTCATGAGATATGTGTCAACCCTCAACTGATAGGAAGGCATCTCAAACCTATGCTAGATATGTAGTTTTAGAACTCAGGGACTGCTACTAAAGGTCAAACCCTCTACTGGCATGTGAGCCCCCATCCCTGGGTTCACTTAGTGCTAAGTCCTACTCCCAACTAAACTGACACTAGTACTGAACTAAACTAATGTTTAACTGGACATTATTTCTAATAGTGCTCATCATAATCATAAATATCTGAGTATAATTATAAGATTCATGGCTTAATGGACTTATAACTTGAAAATTTGAAATCATGTAAAACACATAGGTATCGGGTATTAATAACCCTCCAGCAATGAATAATCATAAAATACAATATCAAAGCTGAAAACTTTAGTATGGAATTATACCCAAAAGATGAACATTTCACCAAATGAGTGAGAATTATGATCTTCGCTTGATTATATGTGAGAATTATAGGAATATGGTAAACATTAGGGAACAAAGTGATTACATGGTTAAATTCATAATTTGATATTGCAACATAAATTTCACTTGAACATGACATTGGAAATTGCAGTTTAAAACATAAATTAACCTAACTTTTCATGGGATCATATGTGGACATGAAACTGAGTTTAATTACTAAAGAAAGGGATGAATTTTACCCATATTGAACATACAAAACTCCACTATAAAGAAAGAACCCATATTTTAATCAAATAAGGTTTTTTGGGGCTCAATGGGTGAAAGAGACCCATTGATGAATGCCCCACATACCTCAATTGTTAGCTTCATGAAGATTGGTTGGACTTGGGAGCTTGAACTCTTAGATTTTTCAAGAAAGAACTTAGGTTTTGTTCTTAGGGAGGAGAAGGGTTTTCTTGAGAGTAATTTTGAGAGA
>JAPEIP010000006.1:74058277-74081504 GCA_026120095.1 Capsicum chinense | reverse complement strand
GTTTTCAAATAATTTGATATGAAATTTTGTTATAATGGCTCTCAACCATATTTTGTAAAAATATTATGTTTTGTTTTGATATCTCTGTATGCCAATACTTTTGTGCTGACCCCCTCCCCTATGCAATCTCCCAGGTTCAGAGGCCCAGTCTAGGGGTCAAGAGAATCAGTAGATCATTCAGACAGAGTTACAAAGACAAGTGGTGAGCCTTCTATGTTTCAGAAGGTCTTATGTCCTGCAGTCCTTTTATCTTATATTAGTTTTGGCTCTGCTGGGGGCCTTGTCCCAGTTTTTAGATAGACATTATTTCAGTCATGTAGTAGAGATTTTGCAGACGATTTTAGAGATGTTGATTTAGATTGTGGGACAATATTCCCCATTTTCGTTTTCATATGATTCTTGTCCATGTTTCCATTATATTATGTATCTTCTGTATTTTTTTTGTCATGAATTATGTGCATGACTATCAGACAAATAGGGATATTTTGGGCCTTTATGATTCAGAATGCTCGTCATGGCTAGGGCCCTAATTTGGGTCGTGAAACTTGAGTCCCTAAAATAAGAGAACTCATCACCTGCTGGATGAATGATGAGAACTGTCAGAAATTTGTATATGGGCTACACCCGGTACCTATATTATGAAGGAATGTAGCCACAAAAATATATATCTGGTCATTAATATGGAATATACTGAGTATGTTAGACATGCACTAAATCATGGAAAATACTTAATGTATGCTAGTTAAGACATAAGCTATCTACTGAAATATGCATTTAAATTATGGTTGTACGTAAAAGTTGTAAGACATAGTGAAATTTCTAATTATGAACAGAAAACATTGTTGTAAGATAGAAAGCGGTTGAAACATGAATACCATATGTAAATATCAAGTTAAAGATAAATAGTTTGCAAAACCGTACTAAGGATTATGTATGTATACTGAGAATGAATGCATGAACATGTAAAATGAATGACAGACCAAGTAAAGTATATACTGAAATAATTTGTAAAGCTGAATAACTGATAAACTAAATACTTAGTCATGCAAACCTGAGCTTATGTGGTCCGAATACTAAACTGAGACTGTAGAAGTTAACATTTAACTGATATACCCTAATCTGAATTAATAGGGGTCCAACTTGTAACGCTAGTTGAAAGAGTGTCAATACCTTGCCTTGGGTACTAACACTGATGGTGTAGATCCACAATGTTGATGTCCGAAATAACGGGGTGTCATCCTAAATTGGCAGGTACCCCGAAGATAGTATCAACTGTAAGATGGGAGGAAGACCTCTCATAACCCACACTATCTACGTAAATCTGGAGATTATGGACTGCTAATAAAGGTTTCACCCTAAACTGGAAGAAAAGCTTCATCCCTAAATTCGCTTGGTGTTATGTTCTACTCCCAACTGAACAGACACAAAAGCATAAACTAGTGCATGCTCTGATAACTAATTTTCTCAAATATGGTATTTTGAAAATAACAGTGCGTGCATAATCTGAAATAATCATGAACATGTTAACTGATGTATTTAGCATGATCTAACACTGGTGAGCTCTCATTATAAAAATATTATAAATTATATGTACAAAAATGGTCTGAATAACTTAAAATCTTGAAAACTGTATGCATTATCATCTAGGTTTAGGGTGTTCATAACCCACCAACATTGAACAATATAATTATATAAGATAATTTCAAAGTAATGATAAGATGAGAAATGTCATGACATAAACTCAAGAATCCAACAATTTCATCAATATAACAAGTTATCATAATTAGGGTAAGGAAGAATACTTGAAATTATGAGGAAACACTTGTTCATGGTTGAATTCATGAATTACATGGAGGAATCATGGAATTTATGTTTTCATGGAATGTTAGTCTATGGAATTCATAAAATCATGAATAGGAATCATAATTTTGGGCATGATGATGAAAGGAGATCCTCATTGAATACCCACATACCTGAATTTCTTGAATTCTTGAAGGGAAGCATGAATTTGGATCCTTGGAAGTTGAATTCTTGAAGATGAACCCTTATTTGGTGTTCTTTAGGATTTAGGAGAACACAGATTGTTTAATTGGTGTGTTTTTGGGTTGGGATGATCAATATGCGTTACTATTAGATATAAGACAGTTTAAGATGTAAATGGCCATTTTACCCTCAAAATCTGAAGAGAAAAAAAAATTTAGTAGTTTTATACAAGGTTTGTGCCCTGGTACTTATCACGGTGCACAAGGTCCATTCCACGCTGAAATTGCAGACCCTCACTGGTTCCTCATGAAAATATGCATAACTTTTTGCTCGAGTGTCGGATTAAGGAAAAATTTGATGCATTAGAAAGAGGACTCAATTATATATAATTTGTGGATCTTAAGCTCTAAAATTCCATATATTTTAGAATTTGTACATGATCATATTTGACCCTTGTAGGATCGAATATCAAAATTTGGTCAAATCAAAAGCTCTTAACTCAACTTTGATTTAAATGTTTCCTATGAACATTTTTCACCTCACTAAGCACTATTCACACTAGGCTAATGATAATTAAATACATATTCATATACAAATAATTGGATTAGAGATTATAAACATAGGGACAATGGTTTGAATTCTAGCCCAAAAATGTGAGGTGTTACATTATCTCCCCCTTGAAATCATTCATCATCGAATGATGGGTAGGAAATTTTTGAAGCTTTATAAGTATGAAATAAAGTATGTAACATCACATTAGGAATTCTCCCTCAGTAAAACGTGTATACGAACTGAACTTGCAATTTGCATTGATGTAAATGAATCACCTACTATAATAGTCATACTTATGAAACTATGGATAGTAAGACTAGATGTAAAGATGGAAAACTATAGGAGCTTATCTGTCTGATTGTTAAACTGAGTTTCTTGCTATATGGATACATAATATAATAAATTCAAGCAAACACTAACCCACTTTACTACTTCTAAATTTTGGGTTTATCCTTTTAAATCTAGACCATATGTTGTATAGAATTATGAGAAGGGATCTGAGGGCACATATGTCCTAGGCTCAATGCACGATTTTCATAAATAAGACTGAACTCTTTCAAACTTTGGAACTTAAACTCAATGATTGGAACTTTCTAAGCCCACATGCAATCTCATAACTGTCTATGGAGGTTGTCCAAGAAAACTCCATCGGTAGGAATTTAAGCTTGACTATTTTGTTACCTCAAGAATCAGGCAGAGTTGACATGAATAGAGCAATGTAAGAATCGGTACAAGTTTCTTAGCGAACATTTCTATTGCATGATCTAAGATATGAAAGAAGAAAAATATTTCTTAAATATCTTGTAGCCTCTCGTAGATACTACTTCATAGACACCCTAGGACACTTGAACCTTATTCTCTGATACCAAGTTTTTCACGACCCGAGATAACCTCCTAGTGGTAAAATGGTATTTAGAACAAGTGGTCCCAAACTAACCCATGTTCTAGTATACTTCTTGATAAATTGATTTAAAATGTATATAAAAGCTAAATTTGTTTAGCAGAAGCATAATCATGAGAAAATCTGAATAAATATGATACTGTAAAATTTTACAACACGATAAATCTAAAGAAGGAACTTGAATTATATATAATGACTCTGACTGACTATCTATGAAGCCTTTACTATACTACTATAGGTACTCGGTACATAACCCCCAACTATAGCTAATCAATACATAAGAACAATGAAAATAAAATAAAGGAACTGCATCTGACTTGAGTCCCCAAAATAATAGAACTCATCACCTACTAGCTAAATGTTAAAAATTGTCTGACCCTAGTATGTGGGCTATATCTAGTAACTACATTATGAAAGAATGTAGCCATAAACACATAAATGTGGCCAGTACTTTGAAATGTCCTGAGTGTGTAAGACATGCACTAAATCATGATAAATACTTAATGTATGCTTTAAAACTGAAGACATAAGCTATCTGCTGAAATATGCATTTAAATCATGGTTGTAAGTAAATCTATAAAACATAGTGAAATTTATAAATTATGAGCTAAGCGCATTATTGTAAGCTGGAAAGCGGTAGATATATGAGTACCATATACAAATATCAAGTTAAAGCTAAATAGGTTGCAAAACCGTACTAGGGATCATGTATGAATACTGAGCATGAATACATAAACATGTAAAATGAATGCAAGACCAAGTAAAGCATGTGCTTAAATAATATGTAAAGCTAAATAACTAAAAAACGGATAAACTGAACACTTGGTCATATAAACCTGAGTTGATGTGGTCTTAATACTAAATTAAGACTGTGGGAGCTAATATTTAACTGATATACCCCAATCTAAGCTAATCGGGATTCAACCTGTAATGCCAATTGGAAGGGTGTAAATACCTTACCACGGATACTGACACTGATGGTGTGGATCCACAAAGCTGATATTCTAAAGGATTGGGTATCAACCAAAATTAGCAGGTGCCCCTAAGAGAGTATCAACCCTAAACTGGTAGGAAGACCTCTTATAACCTACGTTGGCTACAAAGTTATGAAACTTAGGGAATTCTACTAAAGGTCTCGCCCTAAGATGGTAGGAAAGCCTTTATTTCTAAATTCACTCAGTGCTAAGTTCTACTCCTAATCGAACAAACATAGAAGCATAAACTAGTACATGCTCTAATAACTTATTTGCTCAAATATGGTATTTTAAAAATAATAGTGCATGCCTAATATTAAATGAGCATGAATATGTTAGCTGATGTATTGTAATACCCTACCCTTCTTCTAGTTCAAATTTGTCTCTAGACTATCAAAGATCTTTCTTCAATGATGAATATATTTTATTCATATGAAATTTTTAAGATTTTGAATTTTTATCCCGTGGGAAATCGAATATGCTTTCCATCGATACCAAATTTTCCCAAATCCGACACTCAGGTGAAGAGTTAGAGCTAATTTAGTGAGACAGTGTACCACCTGGAACTTTAGCGTATCGCGGAGGAAGCCAAAATGGCAATTGTCAAAATTCAATAGGCCTCTGCGATTCCACCACGTCGTGGTGGCTTTCCAATCCACAACTAAGGTGACAATGTAATTTCCACCGCGTCGCGCCAAGGTTCAGTTTCCCAATTATCCAATTTCTAGTAAGCTGGTGTGATTATGGCGCATCGCGTCAGCATGTAAAATTGGTATTTTTCCAGTTTTGAATTTTAATTCCAAGGGCAAAAAAGTCATTTTAATACCCCTATATATACTTCTTAACATGATATTCAGCCACATTAAACCCAAATATTGTTGTTTTCTCTCAATTTTCTCAAGAATAAGAGCTAGGGTTCCAAAATCAAGACCCCAGTCATCAAGGTTTCACCATTAATCTTCCGAGGATCAAATAGTAAGGTATGCAAATGTTGATTCTTGGTTTTCTTCCACCCAAGAAGTTCAAGAATCCTTTTCTAAATTCAAATATCTTATATTTATAAGTTTTCATGATTCATGTGAATTGAAATTAAAGTTCATGTTATTATTGAGTTTTAATTCATGATTTAGACTACCAATTTCAAGAGTTGATTCTAGTATGTGATAAATTGTATGATGTTCATGATAAAACCTCTTCAGGTTTCATGTTAGGTGACATGTTTATGTCAAGTAAGTGTAGAAATTGTGAATAACCAAAGCATGCCCCCATATGTTTGATAAAATGCTTATGTGAAGGAATTAGAGCCATTATAGTATGTTGACTAGAAATCCCTAATTCTGTGTAAGTTCATGCATGCCAAGTGTTTGTTGAAAATCCTTGGTGAATGAATTATGACATGTTAACATAAAATTCCCCCATATGTGCTCTTGAATGCATGTAAAATGTCTTTTGTAAGACCTTGTTGAATGAAGTAAGAGCTAGTAGCATGTCTCTCTTTACTATTACATGTTATGACTTCCAAGTGCTTGAAGAGATGCTTTAATGATTGTAATGGTGAATGAAATTCCATGGTCATGATTATTCAAGAATTGTTATGTTTTACTTTTATATTATCAGTCCTGAGGATATTTATACCCGACAAATTAGCTGTTGTCTAGAGTCAGTGTCAGTTTTCACGATAATCTCAGTCAAGCCATGATCCTTAGAACTCAGTCAGTTACAGAATTCAGTACTCTCAAATAGTTACAGGACTTAAGAAATGTCAATAATCTAAGTATCATTAGAATTCCAACTTCAGCTCAGTACTCATCTCAAATCTTAGTAGTATTCAAGAATTCAGTTTCAAACCTCAGTAGAATTCAAGTTCAGAACTTAGTATCATCCAGTCAGATAACGAGATTCAGAAGTATTTCGTCAGATAATGGAATGAAGTAAACTCAGTCAAATCAGTCAAGTAAGATAATTAGTAATAGAGTTAGCTCAGTCTAGTGCAATCTAAGAATTAGTTTAGTGTCTTTCAGTTGAGAGTAGGAACTAGCACCGAGCGAGTGCAGGGATGACGCTTCCCCATTAGAGAGGCAGAGTCATTAGTAGTAGTCCCTGAACTCCAAAACTGTGTAGCCAGTGTAGGACCAGGAGTCACCCATTAGATTAAGGCTTGACTATCATATTTCCTTAGGCTTGACTTCCTGTTCAGGGTTACCCGTTAGAGAGGCTTGACCATAGTATAGGTCTTTACCCATGGCATGGTATTGACACCCTTCCAGCTGGAGTTATATGTTGGATCCGACTAGATTAGATTTGGGGCATGACGGTTAAGTAAGAACTCCCACAGTTGTATTTTCAGTATCAATCTTTAGAGTAGAACTCAGAAACCAGGACTGTCAGATACAGTCACCCATCTCAGTAAGGAACTTAGATAGTTCCATAGATTCATAGACCACCCGCTAGCTAGTCCTAGTCTCACTTCAACTTAATCAGTATCAGTATAAATAGAGTTAGATATCACCCATTAGATAGGCCTGATCTCAAACTAAGTCCATTATTTTTATTATTAAAGGATTCAGAGATCTTCCGCTAGATAGGTCTGATCTCAGATACAATTATTCTTTAGCATTATTAGTAGATTCAGAGATCATCTATTAGAAATTTTTTATCACAGATTTAGTAGTCAATAGTAGTAAACTTAGAACTCAGTCATTGATATGAGCAGATTCAGTTAATCAGCTTCAGTATCATTAGTTTCAAAGATCAACAGCTAGACAAGACTGATCTCAACTTCAGTACTCCATTATCAATATCAGAAGATTCAGTTATTCAATATCTCAGTATTAGTAGTGATTTTAGATGTCAATGAAGCAATACCTGAGTATCAGTATTCAAATTCACCATGATTTCAGTTATAGTTTGTGCATTCATGCATATGTCCTTATTCAGTACTCTCATGTTATTTAGTTAAACTATGTTCATGCATAATCCCTTGCATTTAGCCTCACCTCATCTAGCATACCAGTACATTCAAAGTACTGACACATACTTTTCTCTTGTGCTATGGTGTCTTATACCATAGGTTTAGAAGCACGAGATCCGTAGCACCCTTAGCAGTCCAGACTCAGTCAGCAGCAGTAGATGTAGCAGTGAGTCCTCTTTATTTGAGGATGATACTTATTTTATTATGGCATTAGACTCAGTTTATTTTTAGCAGACGGAGTTAGTTGGGGACATATCGCATCAACTCCACAGTTCAGATAGTTAGAGGCTTTTCAGATAGATATATCAGTATTTAGTGTTCAGTTTTGAGTATTTTAGATGTTTGGAACCTTATGACAGTTTTTACCAGTTTTTCTGATTTATTATATTATATTATGCAGTGCTCAAGTACAGATATCAGTAGAGAATTAGCTTGTGGTCCTCGGGATCATGAGCACCATGTGGCATTTCGATTCCAGAAAATTAGGGCGTTACATGTATTTAGCATGCTATAATACTGGTGAATTCTCATTATAAAAATGTTATAAATTTCATGTAGAAACAAGGTCTAAATAACATGAAATCTTTAAAACTATAGCATGCATGATCATCTATGTATTGGGTGTTCATAAGCCACCAGCATTGAAAAATAAAATTAAATACGATAATTTCAAAGCAATGACATGATAAGAAATTTCATGACATAAACTCAAGAATCCAACAATTTCATCAATATAACAAGTTATCATAATTAGGGTATGGAAGAATACTTGAAATTATGAGGAAACACTTGTTCATGGTTGAATTCAAGAAATACATGGAGGAATATCGAATTTATGTTTTTCATGGAACCCTAGTTTATGGAATCATAAAATTCATGAATAGGAATCTTATTTTTGGGCATGAGGATGAAAGGAGATCCTCATTGAATAGTCACATACCTTAATTTTTGTACTTCTTAAAGGGAATCATGAATTTGGCTCCTTGGAAGTTGAATTCTGAAGAAGAACCCTCATTTGGTGTTCTTGAGGATTTAGGAGAAGATAGATTTTGTAATTAGTGTCTTTGGGTTATGGGATGATCAATTCACGTTACTATTAGTTATAGGATAGTTTAGGATGAAAATGACTAGTTTATCCTCAAAAAAATTGAAAAGAAAAATAGATTTTAGCATTTCTGAATAAGGTTTGTGCAACGGTGCTTATAGCGGAGCACAAGGTCTGTGCCAAGCTGAAATCACGGACCCTCATTAGTTCCACACAAATATGTGCAAAACATTTCGCTCAGGTATCGAATTTAGGCAAAATTTGATGCATTAGAAAGAGGACTCAATTATCTATTATTTGGTGGGTCTTAAGCTCCAAATTCCCTATATTCCAAAAGTTATACATAATCAAAGTTGACCCTTGTAGGATCAAATACCAAAATTTGGTTGAGTCAAAAACTTTTAACTCAACTTTGCTCTAAGTGTTTCCTATGAACATTTTTCACCTCATAAGCACTCTTTACACTAGGCAAATGATCATGACACATATATTCATATACTAATCATTGGATTAGATCTTACACATACAGGGACGACTGACATGACCCAAACCAGGGTCTTGTCATAATGGGCATCCCAAGTCCAACCAGAATCGGGGACCACCCCTATTACCCAACCTAACCTCCAAATATGCATACCCTGAGTGGGATGAATTCAGAATATATAAAAATATAGTATTTATTTTGATCCCAGACTCTGGGATAAACCCAAAAAATTCTAACCATGCATTCCCAACCAACAACCATAACCAAACCAATATAAAAACCAAGTTCTTGTCCATAATATAACATAGAAGGATGGAACAATCATAGATTCAATTAAACAGTATCATCCCTAATACTAAGGCTAACACCAATACCGACACCGCCCATTCCAATCCATAGTAGTTATACAAGCCTCTAACAAAAAGAATAACAATATACGGTTGGGACATGCCCCTAACCATATCCAAAACTAATATCCATAAAAATACCAAATTATATAAAGACATCCATGATATGAAATAGAGCCTTCTGGACTATGGAAGCTCACCACTTCAATTTATTAGCTAATCCTGAATTTGATCACTAAGTAGGAGAAGTAGATAATTGGTTCCTACATCGCGTGGGGATACAGCTGCTTGAATATGGATTAGTGGGTTGAACGTTACATGAACTCAGGATAAGGATAAAATAATGTGATCCAGTAAACCAACCATAAATAAACAACCACACATATATATAACTATATTGGGAAAGGGATCCGAGTTTAGCATACCTTTTAAACCATTAACTTGGGTATGTGTAGCTTAACCATCCTAGAACCACCCACGAACTATATGGATCTAGTGTAACACCCTGAATGGGCCCCGATACATGTAGCCACATGAATCAGAGATACTATAAGAGTAGGAAATTCCCAAGTACCCATCGTTCTCCAAGATACATATGCACAATGTACTTAGAAAAGTCCCATGTGCCTCATAGTATCATATATAATTGCTATGGCCAACCCTCATATCGGCAAATATGAGTTTTCAATGTTCATCTATTCGACTCGTACCTCCATGCTTAGCTATTACACCCCGCCATTATTGCCCAATTAAAACCATTACCATACACCAAACCATTATCCATTATTGTTAACCAAGGCTATGAGTAGTGGTATCGTCATACCGACTATAGCTTACAAGCAATGTCCTTAGCCAACCTTTTTGTGTGGAGGGATTCCCATATACCCATAGATTACATTATCAAGTTAACTTGGGGAAAACACATGTACCCATAAGTGTTCCATTATTATATTGCTTGGGCGAATCCCATGTACCCCACAAGTTGTTCTTTAATATGTTTACTTGGGGGATTCCCTTGTAGCCCATAAGGATGTTTAATTAACCATAACCGTGACCACCAACCCTTACCATTTAACCATTACAAACTATTTATACCATTTATGGTTCCATTACCAAACCATACCATGTAATAGTTCCATTAAAAGACTGATAATATAATAAAAACAATATCATAGGCATTTTATCAAACATATTGGGGGTATAGTATTTACAAAACTAATTCTAATTACCAATTTAGCATTCCCATGAAATCGATTATACAAACCACTATTAAATTATGTAAAAAAAATATAATTAAAACATGGGAAAAACCTTAACCAAACATTAATACCAAAACCCCAACATATATTTGCAAACCCCAAACTATACAATAATTATGCCATGAAAACATTATATAAAACATGCCTTTAGTTGGAACTAATAGTGAGGGAGGAGTACATTCCTTAGATTACAAAGATGATGGAGAGAAATCACTCGTACAAGCCTAAAATTAATCCTCTAGATAAACCCTATCCTTCCTTTACCCAAGAGCCTTAGAGAGAGTTTATAAGTGATTAAGAGTAGAATAATAGGGTAAATGATGTCTCACTAGTGATATAAGTCCTGGGGCCTTAAGAGGATAAGTGGGGAAATATCCAGATTACCCCCAACTTAAACTTCTTAAAATTCTCATCGGATGGTATGACTCTCCTATACTAGTTGTGCCCTTCCATACGAGTGGTATTCACCACTCGTACCCTAGAGCTCCCCCTTGGACCCAACACTATCCAACATATGACTTACCCAACCCGAGTCATACCCAACCATATGATTAGTACCTCTAAATCATATCCCCGACTGAATAGAACCAAAGGAAGTTTGAACACCATCTCTATACGAGTCAATGGTATGACTCATACCCTAACTTATGGCTCATGGTGAGCCACTCATACTCAAATCTAAGTTAAGTTACTATGTCTCATATTGAGTGAGGGAAAAACCCAAATCATACGACCTATCAATAACCATACAACTCGTACCCACCCAAGTCATATCTATTCCAGAAACCAATCCAACCCACCAACCAACACTAGTTAGCATACGACAAAGAGCATACCAACCATACCCTATCATATGACTGGTACATAAAAGTCATATTATGTCCAAAATCTAGAAATCTAGAAAATTTTCTAAGGGTCCAAACCTATGGTAATTCAACAATGATTTGAATTCTAGTCCAAAAATATAGTGTGTTAATGTCCTTAAGCAGGTAGAGGAATTTCCACAAGCATTAGATCTCTTGGGAGGCATGATCTAAAAAGTGAACAAATGAGAGTTAGAGGAGATTTCAACATCCTAGACTCTACAGCTCGAAAGTAGATCTCAAGAAAAGGTAACATTTCTAAATACCTCGTAGTCTCTCCGTAATAAGTGTGGAGTGCTACATACCCATAAAATAAACTCTACTTGACATGGTTTTATGGACACCCATTGACACTAACCTAGACTTTGATATCAAATTTGTAACTACCCAAACTAGGGCCTAGACGTGATGGGTATCTCAAGTCAATCGAGGATCAGAGACCACCCCCATTGCCTAGTCAAACAAAACACATTGCCCAACAGAGGCTGAATTCTAAACATATAACAAGATAAGACATAAAAGCTCAAAGAAATCCTAGATAACTAAATATCCAACAACCAATAACCAAAACTACCTAAGTCTACAGCAATATCTACAAAAGCCTCTAAAAATACCCAAAGCCAATATAAGTTGGGACATTCCCCTGACTTTGACAACGACAAAGTCTATGAAAGAAAGCTTAAGAAATGACCAAATCTTCTAGAGAATAAAAGTTCACCACTTTACCACAACAATCGATGAATCGAGTTGATCTACCTTGCACTGTGCAGAAAAAGTAGAAGTATCTCTGGTGCCTACATCACATGGGGATACATCATCCAAAGATAGTCAGTAAGTTGAGCACTAGCATGTAAATCAAGGGTAGGTGATAAGATAATTCCATGATCCACATTTCAAAATCATTCAAAACCAATATACATAATTATATATATATCTATATATATAAACATGTCATGCCAGGACAGGGAACAAGGTTTTTACATGAAGTAAAATTTATCCTACACTATGTAGCCCAATCATCATAAAAGGCACCCACGAGCTATATAGGTTCTGCTTCCCGACTGAAAGGGCCCCAATGTAGGTTAGCCATATGAACCGAAGGTATCAACAAATACTAGGGAATGCCCCTATCCCCACATCAGTCTAAGATACAAATATATCAATACTATGAACCATGCATATATTTCATCAAGACCAAACCTTATGTCGGCAAATATGAGTTTTTAATACTAGTTATTTAAGACCCATAACTTCACGACTTCGTGACATAACCCCCATTAAGCCTAATTTAAAACAATTTTCACATAACTCATTCATTAACTAAACCATTAAGAAACACCTTAGGTATCATCATACCCTTACACTTGCAAGCTTATCTCTATACCATAACAATCATATTAACTTGAAAGAATTCTTTAACCCCTTATTTTGTTTATCATTTAAATTAAGGGAATGCCTCAACCCCCCTTTGTCCATTAAATTAAATCATAGCCAACAAGACTTTAAAAATCTATGCTCATTGCTTAATCATTTATACAATGCAATAACATAGGTAGGTAAGTCAAACCAAGTGATAATTTCATAATTCAAAGCCATTTACACATGTAGGTTGGGGGAACACAATTATTCAAAATCAATTCTAATCTCAAACATAAATTTAGGGGAAATCATGGACCCTTAGTTTATTCACCATTCCCATGCACCCCATAAATTCAAAACTACTAATAAAGCATAAACAATGCATAATAAATCATGGGAGAATAATTTAAGAATCAACCATGTAAAAATCCTCAACCACAACAAAACCCACATTCAAAACCATCCAATTAAACTATTTAAATACATGTTTTTTATAAAATTATAATTGGGGAAGAGTAACTGTCTGAAATACCAAAATTTACGGAGAGAAATCAACCCTCGAGCCCTTAGATGACCAACTCCTTGGAAACCTTAAGTATCTTGACCTTGGAGAAATTAGAGATTTTAGAAAGTATTTTTATTGTGTTATGGATAAGAAATAATCACCTTAATATCTATATAGACATGGGGTTTGTGAAACACCTCGGATTTTATTCTTTGAAAATTCCTTGAGCTTTGATCTCACTGCCTTGGTTACGACTGCCCTATGAGTCATAGGGTATCCTGGTGAGTAATTGGGATGAGTATTAACCTAATTATATATGTTTGTGACATAATTCTGCTCTTAGTATGAGTGGCTCACTATGAGTCATAGGGATTTATTATGAGTCATGGGTATAAATGTAGGGTGTCTAGTGTATACCTAAAATGGGTTCTTTGTTGATTATAACTAGAAGCCACAAGTCGTAGGGTCCCATTATGAGTCCTATGGCTGATTCATAAGGTCGACAGTGTAGGGTGCTTTAGTGGTTCTACCCAGTTTATGACCCATGGTGACTAGTCATAAGGAGCGGTTATGAGTTAATGGTTAACTCGTAGTTAAAGACGACCCTTTTTAGCTCTTAAGTTAAGGACATTCTAAATAATTTCCCTCTTGACCAACTTCAAACCCACCTCTTATAACCTTATTAGGGTGTCATTAGTACTCAAAAACACATTAAAGTAACTTCTCAACACTCCCAAATTCCTCAAGGTCAAGAACACTTAGGTTTTTCATGAGGTTGATAAATTAGGACTTTCAAGGGTGATTTCTCTCTTTACATCATGCTATTTAAGGCATATGACTATTCCCTCATTGTTAATTTTTTTAAAAGTGCATGTATTAAAGTGTTATTCACATGGAATTATTTAGGTTTTGATAACAAGGGGTGTGGGTTTTCATTGATTATTATTGAACAATATTTACCCCTGATTTAACTATGATTATTCATGCTTTAAATATAATTTTGAATTTTTGGGTGCATGGGTATGGTGGATAATTAAGAAATTGTGATTTTCCCAAACTTGTGACTTTTGAAATAGTTATGATCCCAACCCATGGTGTGAAATTGGTTTTGAGTTATGAGAAAAGAGGGTATTTGTAAAATTGAACTAGTCTTGAACTATTGCATGATATAAAGAGGCATTAAAAAACACAATGGTCTGATTTAATTAACAAAGGGAGTCAGTGTCCCCTACTATGTATTAATGAACAAAGGGAGTTGTTTTCTCCAAGTTAATTAGAAATTATTTTGGCATGTTATTGTTACCTAGCAAGTGTAGTTGGTATAAAGATACCAACAATATATTCCTTAATGTGGAATGTGGTTCATGAATGAGATTGTGTAATAAATGTTTTAACTGGGATATAAATAAGATTGTGTGGCTGAGTCATGAAAGTAGAGGTCCAGGTGACCGACATTGGAAATCACGTTTGTTAACATTTGGGTCAAAGTAAGCACGGAGGTTTGAGTCCCTCTTATTATTATTTCATGATTAAGAAGGTTCTAGTTCCTCGTAAATCATTATATAATCAGGTGTTTAACACGTCTTAATATATGTTAGGAGGTTCGATTCCTTCGTGTGCATATATTTGAGATTATTCTCTAGTTTATATGGCTACATGCACTATGGCCTGACTAGGGGCTAAGAGTTGAGGCCCATATAGCCCGTGATTAATATTATATGAAGGTTGAGCTACATAATCTAGTTTAAGATTTTAAAGTGCATGCTAAACCTTATTTTATATCCCTGCATGATATGGATATATTTATTTGCATATGGTTATTATGCATTGGTTGATTTGATTTGAATTGATGGCATTATTTTATCTTTATCCCTGAGTTACATGTTAGCATTCACCCCTCTAACCATCTTCACATGTTGTATCCCCATGCAATGAAAGAATTGGTCATACTTCTAATTCTCCTGCTCAATGATCGTGGATTGATTGAGAGTCTACTTAAAGTGGTGAGATTTCACTCTTTGAAAGGATCAATTTTACGATTATGTTTCATTTTTTCATTATAGACTATCAAATACTATTTTTGGCTATAGATGGGGTATGTCTTGACACTTTAGTGATATTCAGTTTTGATTCACTATTTAAAAGGCTTTGTCTGGACTACTATAGTTATTGGGCAATGTCTGCTGGTTGTTTGGCCGGTCGTTGGTGCTTGTTTATAGACATACATTAATACTTTCTTAATTTATTGCATGCCATTTTGTTATATGTTCAGAATTTATCTGACTTTGGGGAGTGTTGTGTTTGGGTTATTTAGGTTTAGGGGTGATCTCTAGTCCATGTGGAACTTGAGATACCTAAAATGGCCAGGACCTAGTTTGGGTTATGTCAGGGTGGTATAAAAGTGTAGGCTGGGTGTCATTAGGTGTCTTACAAAGTCGTGTCAAGTAGAGTCTCATTTATGGGTGTGTACCACACTTATAAGGGAGAGGCTACGAGTCATTTAGGAATATTTTCCTTTGTTGCTGTCTTTTTTTGGGCTGGAGAATCTAAGGTCTAAAAATCTCCTCTAACTCCCATTTGTTTGCTTTTCAGATCATGCCTCCAAGATGATATGAAGCTCATTAAAACTCCTTTATCCCACTTGAGGAAAAAAATGATGGGACACGTCCTACTATAAGGTACAGACCCAATCTGAGGGTCCAGTTCCTGATTGACCTTCTAGAGTTCCACCGGTCTCCTCTAGTCCTTCTTGAGATCCTCAGGCTGATGTGTCAAATATAGAATTTTTTTAGTCTATTCATAGGTTGGCTCAATTAGTAGCTTCTTAGTCTGAGCATGTAGCTTCTGTTACTCCATTCTCTGAGGCTACAAGGGTTGGACAGTGTATGAGGTTGAGTCCTTCTTTGTTTACTATTCTAAAGTTGAGGAAGATCCTCAAGACTTTACCAATAAGATAGAAAAGATCTTTCGTATGATGCATGTTTCTAATGTGTAGAGTGTGAAAGTCATTGACTATCAACTGAAGAATGTAGTATACCAATGGTGTGAGGAATGGGAATAGACTAGGGGAGATGATGCTAAATCCATACTATGAGATGATTTCTCTAGCACTTTTAGATCATTTATTTCCTCAGGTATTAAGGGAGGTAAGAGCAAAAGAGTTTATTAATCTGAAGCTACGTAGGATGACGGTCAAGGAGTATGACTTGAAATTCCATCAGTTGTCTGGTATGTTCTTAAGTTAGTGTCTAGAATGAGGTCTAGAATAAGTAAATTTGTTTTTGGGTTGTCCCATAATTTAATTCTATAGAGTATGGTTGTCTTGTTGAATAAGGATATGGACATCTCCAGATTAGTTAGATATATACGGCAGGTTGAGAAAGAGAAGAAGAAGCAGGCGGAGATAAGGGAAAGACAGAATAAGAAGTTTAGATTTTCCAATCCAGGTGGGGGTCAGCAGTAAAGTGGTAGAGATGGTGGAAAGTGGTCTAAAAAGAAGTCGGGGGTTTTGGTTCCTACTCTACATCCAGTGCTCTCTATCCAAAGTTATAAAGTGATCATTGTTCTCAGCATAATAGTAGATTTAGGCCATAGGGTGACCAATCTCTGGCTGGTGGGGCTCAATCCGCACTATTATATCCTTCTTATAGATTTTGTGGGTAGGCACATCGTAGGTTTTGTAAAGAGAAAAGGAAAATGTGTTTTAAATATGGTCAGATTGGTCACTTGCAGAGGGATTGTCCTTCTAAGGTTGCTTCAAGGACAAATAAGATTCCTGTTGCCACTTCATCATCTCCTACACCAAAGGGTGCTGCTTCTACTTCTGGTACTAGCACTTTCCGGACTAACTTGTATGCTCTTGCTGCTGCCAGGACTCTGAGGCATGTCCTAATATCGTCACTGGTATGTTATGACACTTCTCTCATAAAGTATATTGCTTGTTTGATGAGAGGTCTACTCTTTCTTATATGACCCCATTTATGGCTATACATTTTGGTTTTAATCTCGAGTGTATCCCTGATCCCTTTTCTGTTTCTACACTGATGTGTGATTTTATGGTTGCAACAAAAGTCAATGGGGGTTGTGTGGTATCTTTTGGTGGTAGAGAAACTCTGGTAGATCTGATAAAATTAGACTTAGTTGATTTTGATATCATATTAGAGATGAACTTGTTGCATTTGTGCTATGCCTCCTTAGATTTTCAAACTCGTGATTTCATATTTAAATTCCCTAATGAGCCGGTCAGTGAGTGGGAAGGGGGTTCTCCAGTGCCTAAGGGAAGATTCATATCATATCTTAGAGCCCGAAAGTTGATTTCCAAAGAATTTCTTTATCATTTGGTCTGGATTAAATATTCAAATTAATAGGGTCCTTTCTTACAATTTGTTCCCGTAGTTAATGAATGTCCTGAGGCTTTTCCAGATGATTTTCCTAGTATCTCTTTCGATAGGGAGATTGATTTTGGGATTGCCTTGTTCTGGACACTTGTCCTATATTTATCCCTCCTTATAGAATAGCTTTGGGTGAGTTGAAGGAGCTTAAGGTACAGTTGAAAGACTTCTTTGACAAGGGTTTTATCCTTCCTAGTATGTCTCCATGGGGTTCTCCTATTTTATTTGTGCATAAGAAGGATGGTTCCCTTCGAATGTGCCTCGATGACCGCCAATTGAATAAGGTTACTGTAAAGAACAAGTATCTTCTTCCTCAGATTAATAATTTATTCGACCAGCTTTAGGGTGCTAGATGTCTCTCTAAGATTGATCTTAGGTTTGGTTAGCATCAGCTAAAGATTAGGGAGGTGGATGTCCCTAAGACTGCCTTTCGAACTCGATACAGTCACTATGAGTCCTTAGTCATTTCTTTTGGTTTGACTAATGCCCTGACGACATTCATTAATTTGATGATTAGGGTTTTTTATCAGTTTTTATATTTTTTCATCATCGTTTTTATAGATGATATTCTGGTGTACTCTAAGAGTGAGGCAGATCACGCCAACTATCTTCGTATCATGTTGCAAACCTTGAAAGATCAGTATTTATATGCTAAATTTTCGAAGTTCAAGCTTTTATTGAAATCTGTTACTTATCTGGGTTATGTCATTTATAGTGAAGGGATGATGGTGGAATCGTAGAAAGTTGCAGTAGTTAAGAAGCGGCCTAGGCCCACGGCCCCAACTGATATTCTCGACTATAGCTGCCCCGCTGACTATGTTGACCCAGAAGAAGGTAAAGTTTTTATGGTATGATGCTTGTGAGGGTAGTTTTGACATGATAAAATATAGGTTGATTTCAGTTCCAGTTTTGTCCCTGCCCAAAGGTAACGATGGATTCATGGTTTATTATGATGCATCTCATGTGGGACTTGGTTGTGTGTTAATACATCATGGTAAGGTGGTGGCCTATACTTCTAGGCAATTGAAATATCATGGGAGGAATTATCCAACTCATGACTTAAAGTTGTTGGTTGTGGTGTTCGTATTGAAGATTTAACGTAACTATTTGTATGAGGTCCATGTAGATATATTTTTTGATCATAAGAGCCTGCAATGTGTGTTCACCCAGAAAGAGCTGAATCTCAGGCAAAGGGCATAGCTTGAGTTGCTAAAAGACTACGACATGAGTATCCATTACCACCCAGGTAAAGCTAATGTGGTTGTTGATGCTCTTAGAAGGTTATCCATGGGAAGTCTAGCTTATCTGGGTGAAGATAAGCGGAAATTGGTGAAATATATTCACCATTTGGCTAATCTTGAAGTTCGTCTCTTAGTCTCTGAGAACGGGGGATGTTTGTGCAAAAAATAGCATAGTCCTTTCTTGGTACTGAAATAAAGGAGAAGCAGGTATTGGATCCTATCTTAATGAAGATTAAGAGAGATGTGGGACAACCAAAGGTTGTAGATTTTTAAATTGACGGCGATGGTATCTTGAGATACCATGGCAGATTATGTATTGTCTATATAGATGGGTTGTGAGAGAGGATATTGGTTGACGATCATGAATTGCGTTATTCCATTCATCTTGATTCAATAAAGATGTATCATGATCTTAAGGATATTTATTGGTGAAACAACATGAAGCGAGATATGGATAATTTTATGTCTAAATGCATAGTGTGTCAAAAAGTGAAGGTTGAGCACTTGTGGCCTGGAGGATTATATCAAGAAATTGAGTTTCCTGTGTGGAAGTGGGAAGTAATTAACATGGATTTCATTACTGGTCTTCCTCGGTCTCGGAATCAATTTGATTCAATTTGGGTTATCGTGGGTAGGATGACTAAGTCTGTTCACTTTTTTCTAGTGAGGACTAATTATTCGCCAGAGAATTATGCAAAGTTGTTCCTCCAGGAGATTATGAAGCTGCATAGGGTGCCTGTTTCTATCATGTGATATCATGGCTCTGTGTTCTCATCACAGTTTTGGCATTCATTTCATAGAGGTTTGGGAACTAAGGTGGGCCTTAGTACTGCTTTCCACCCGCAGTCAGATGGGCAAGTGGAAAGGACTATTCAGACGTTGTAAGACATGCTTAGAGCTTGTGTGATTAACTATGGTGGTAGTTTGATTAATAATTTGCCTCTTATAGAGTTTGCGTATAATAATAGCTACCACTTTAGTATTAGTATGGCTCCTTTCGAGGCCTTGTATAGTAAGAGGTGTAGGTCTCCCATCGGGAGGTTTGAAGTTGGTGAGGCTAAGATGTTTGGCTAAGATTTGGTTCACCAAGCAATGAAGAAGGTGATGGTGATTTGGGATAGGCTTAAAGTCGCCAAAAGTCCTATGCAGATATGAGGCGAATGGAGTTGGTGTTTAGTGTTATTGGTTGGGTATTCTTAAAGGTATCCCCATGAAGGGAGTGATACGATTTGGTAAGAAGGGAAAGATCATCCCCTGATATGTTGGTTCGTACTTGGAGTTGAAGAGGGTTGGTAATATTGCGTATGAATTAGAGTTGCTCCCCAGTTTGAGCTTTATTCATCCAATATTTCACATTTTGATGTTGAGAAAGTGTGTGGGTAATCCTTCGATGGTTATTCCTGTAGAAGAGGTAGGAATTAACCAGAATACCCTTAGTTAAAAGACTAAAAATTGACCATCCAGTCATTATGGGTGACCTTATGACTCGTAGGGTCACCTTATGACTCGTAAGGTCCCACTCATAGTTTGGATAGTGTCCATGATCACCAATACTGTCTTGGCTACAAGTCGTACCATACGACTCATACTCAAACATTATGACTCGCATGGTCCAGCAGTTTTTAAAGTAGACGCAATTGGGTATCACACTTGTTAGGATACAAAAAACACCATACAACTCGTTTTGAGTCTTTACAAATCGTAACCCCCTAGTCGTAGTCATAGCAGAAACTCCAGTCAAACCTACTATCCAGGCTATGATTGGGTCCTTAAGACCTGTCAAGACTCCCTATGACTCGTGTGAAAAGTCGTAGTCTGAGCAGTGAGGATAAAATGTTAGAAATTTTCAGGGACCAAAATTTAAGGTGTTACCGTAAAGGTTCTTGGACAATTAATAGGGAGAAACCCAGTGTTAAGGCACTGCGAATAATCATACTACATATAGAACTTCATTGGTTTGGTTAATTATCTTGGTTGTTGGTTCACGAGGTTGATATTATGACTATGATCTTTCTAGCCTATAATCACCTATCTAACTTAGACCCACAGCTACATCATTGAGCAAAGATACGAGAACTTAGTTAAATATATTCATATTTTATCCAGTAATCGAACCAAATATCTCAAGCTAGTAAGGGACATATCTCAAGCTAAGAGAACTAGTTTTGTTCTTTGATTCTTAACTTAGTGTTTTGGCTCCAAACTCATTAGGAACACATCATAAACACTATATTTACATACCATAACCATTAGATGCTTAGTTATACAAGAATTAACTCATTAAGCATAAGGGAAATCCTCAAAACATGACCAATTAAGCCCGGATACAACACTGAGGTGCATAAATCCATCTCAGATCATAACACTTTTCTACTACTCCAATTTAAGTGGCACTGATATAATTTCGAGAGTCAACCAAATATTTATATATTTTAAAAATTTTAAGTTGTTAATTATTGTGATTTATTGTAGTTTTTACACATTTTTTTCAAATATATAACAACTTAATTATTTTTATAGATATTTTAAGTTGTTAACTATTGTAATTTATAAGACTTTTTATGTAATTTTTAAATAATATGTGTTACTCTTGTTGTCCAAACTTTGTGGCACTGATAGTCAATTATTTTTTAAAATAATTTAAATTTTTAATTATTGTAATTTATAATATTTTTTCTTCTATTCCAATTTAAGTGACATAATGCTAAGATGACCATAATAATTGATTAGGGGTGATATAGTAAAATCACAATTTAAGCAGCGAAACAATCATGTCTTAAATGGTTATTTTTTAAAAAAGAAAATAATTATGTCTTAAATGACTTAGAACAACTAATTAGAAGTGATATAGCAAAATTATTATAAACAATACTTATGATAAAAATTTAACTGGGTCTCATATAAGACATCAAGTTAATTTAAAACATCAAGAGTTAATCTAGCTTTTTATATCTATTTTACCTTTTTTTTATTAAATATTATTAATTTTTTAATACTTAAATGACTTATAATAATTAATTAGGGGTGATATATATTAAAATTACGGTTAAAGCAGCTGAAGCAGACATGTCATAAATATCTATTTTACTTTTTTAAAAATTAAATATCAATATTTTTAAATACATAAATAACTTATACTAATTAATTAGGGATGATATAATAAAATCACACTTGAAATAGCTGAAACAGGAAACACAAACATGCATGTTGAAACCTTCTCTTCTTCTGTAGTATAGAAATATTCAAAATAAAATTTAAAAGTTCAAATGTTCAAAATAAGGGGTTGGGTTATTACACCTAGGGGTGTCGATGATTCTCGATTCTGTCTGCTTATTAATGAAAGCTGTACTATACCAAATTTTTTTTGTTATTCCTTTGTGAATAATTAAAATTACGCTTCTCGAAGCCATCCAAATCTTTTTTTCAGCATCGGTATAGTTTGATTAATTTTGATACTTTATACTTAAAACGAAAAATGCTTAAAAATATTCCTGAATTATTTGAAATAGCTTAAAAATATCTTTCGTTAGATTTTTGGCTCAAAAATACTTCTCCGTTAAATATTTGGCTCAAAAATATCCCTCCCTCTGACGGAATTCGAAAAAGGATCAAAAATACCCCTGAAATATCTGAAATGGCTCGAAAATACCCCTCTGTTAAATATTTGGCTCAAAAATACCCCCCTTAACGAAATTCCACCAAGCATGTCACCTACACAAAAAAGAACTACGTGACTATGTCGCATTACCATCCACATGTAAAATGTTAGTATTTTTTTAATTATATGACATTCCTTTCTTCTTTATTTTTATTTTTATTTAAAAACGTCAGTGAAACGGATAAAACTTACACGGCTTTTTCATTTTTAATCAAAGTAGACAAACGATGGTTACATAATATTTTTTAAAAAAAAAATTATTAAATGTAACATCGCTATTATCAAATTACTTTGATCATCTAAAAAATAAGTTTTTTCCTGTTAAAAGGTTTAAAAGTGTAAAATCCAACAAAAGAGTTTTATTAAACTGATAAACCCATTAATTATTAGGTCATTATAAAAGTTAAAATTAAGATTTACTCGTAAAAGTAACAAATTTCAAACTAAAAGTCAAATTAGTTACTCAAAAGATGTGTTTAGTTTTACTAGCTTTTACTCAAAATGCTTATGTTAAAATGATTTAATAAATACCTCCTCTAATCTAAAATTAATGAATCTTTGAATGGGGCACACATCTTCAAAAAGTTAATGAATGACATAATTAAAGAATAATTTATCAATATTAAGTATCATTTTACTTCTTTTCAAACTTGTTCTAAAAATAATAAGATTATTCATCAAAATTGAATTTAGA